>RYFJ01004581.1:0-48982 GCA_003991445.1 Oryza meyeriana var. granulata | reverse complement strand
TTGTTGTTATTTCATGTCGCATGTCTTGGAAGTAGTGGCTAAGTTGTTATTATTGGGTTTTGTTTGATTGTCTGTTTGGGCTAGTTTGATCTGGTTCTATTAATGTTGGGAATTGATGTTGGTTTGGATTATCTTTTGATCAGGGATGTGAAGATGATTGTTGGGTGTATACTTAGGATTGTTGTTGCGTTGGTCTTACAGTTTCAAGAAAGTGAGTCTGAAAAATGGATTTGGACTGGTGTAGTCGTTGGTCGGATGTTGTTGGTAGTTGTGCTTGTGGTGGTAGTTTTGCGCGTGTTCCTTGGTAGTCGTGGACAAGGTTAGCTCTAGTGCGTCTGGTAGAGATAATTTGGTATAGAGCTTGGTTACAGATATGGGAAGATGCTTGGCCCAAGACACGGCTTTTAGTTTCTACTCTAGTTGTGCTAAGTTTTTACTTGTTGCATAAGTTGTTCTCGGTGTCGTGCCTTGGTAAAGTCTTGGCTCTTGATCGTTGAGCTAGATTGTGGTGCCTATTGTTTTCGATGTGTTTTACGTTGTTTGCTATATTGTATTCAGATAAACTAGCTGTTCTTGGTTAGTATTTTTGTTGTGTTTTTACGCTTGTAATAATGGGAGTGGTAAGGATGAAGGAAGATGGTTTTAGCTCATGGGGTGGTGCATTTTGGAATATAGAGTGGATTTTCTGGGTTGCTGGAATATTAATGTGAAGGTGGGTAGTTTGGTAGGGGTGGTGCGGGTGCTGGGAGAACAGGGTTGTTTTCTAAGAGCATATGAGAAAGTAGCGGAACAACTAGTAGGAGATGATCTGAGGTGGTTTCGGGATCACATGTGGGGGCTGTTGGATGTTAGTGCTGTGATAAGGATCCGTGTGGCGATAGTTTAGATTAGAGTTCTAAGCTAGGTCGTCGCCGGATAACTGCTACTGTTGCAGACGTCGGCGATGTTAGAGTATTATACGGGTGGTGCAACTGATTGTTAGAGTATTCATACTGAAGTTTGATATCTTTAGGGTAGTTAATTTTGGATAGAGTATTAGGGGTTGGGGATGTAGAGTACTAACTGAGCGAACTGTTGTGTGGGTAGTTTGGTTTTAGAGAGTACGGCTTCTGTCCTCTTGTGTTGCTCTTGTCGAGTTATGTTCAATCCGCCAATGGTAGGGTTTCGCTAGATCGGCTGCTCGCCTCCTCCGGCGACTGGATTGAATGGGTTGGCTCGACGTGCTACTTGCTGATTATTTTTTCTTTTGCTTTGTGCTGCAATCTACAATATTTGTATTTGGAGCGCCTGGCATGGGATTGGCTGGTTTTGTTTGCCTTTCTTGGGGCGAGGTTGTAGAAGTGTGTGGGAATGTGGAACTATCTAGTGGGGCGATTGGGCGATGTTGGATTGGTAGGTGTGGGACTGTGAAAGGTCCAACGAAGGAACGAGAATTTGAAAGACCTGGTGTGGGAAGGTGCGAGATGGACGGAAATTTGGAGCGCTAGAAAGTGGTGGCGCAGTGATAGTTGTAGTGGTGCGGGAATGGATGATACGGGAACAGAAACCATGTGTTAGAGATAGGAGGGGAAGAGGAGGAGGGTCGCGTGCATTCGCTGGGCGCAACAGTCTGTGAGATGCACGGCATGTGGGAGAATGGAAAAATCGGGAGACGAAAAAACGGTGATGTTAAGAGAAAGGAGATTTGGTGTTTTCGTAGGATACAGCTCCGGGGCATATTAGGAAGTCTTATAGTAGGAAAAAAAAATTAAGGCGAAGACTGTTCAGCGGGATGGGTCGTTATTTTTTGCGCGATGCTTATATAGGCAAGGATACTGTTTTCCAAATGGCTAGTAATCGGAACTGCGGCTCCTGATTCTGTTTGCTGTCATATGATTAGGTGAAGCGCATCTGTGCTTCTGGTTCGAGCATGCATGGATTAAGCTTGATGGTGTAGTCGGTGGCTTTTTTTAGTAGCCTCAGCTTGGCCTGCTTGCCATAGAGGCTGCTTCGTTGCGGTCTACACTCTACGGACGGGAGGTGGGGCCGGGGAAGGCTGGAGATAGATTGGAGTCTGGAGGCTGAGTGGCGGCTGGTTGCAGGGGGGGTGGAGGTTCGGCACGCGGCTCCTTTGTTCAAGGTGTTAGCTGTGGCTCAGGGGTGGGCATGGCGGCAAGTGGAGCGCGGGCCGTTGCGGGGGGTAGAGCGGTCCGCGATGTTCGGATTTCATGGGCGGGGACGAGGGCGGCGAGGATGGCGAAATGGATATGTGCTCTTGTGCAGGACGCTTCTGACGCGGGGGCGTGTGACGTCGTTCGGTTTTGCTTGGTTGGGGCGTAGTGCGGATGTGGGAAAGCGAGCTCGATTCGTGTTGCAACTCGGAGGATGGGAAGGCATAATGGATCGTGGGCGGGTGGAGGTGCTATTAGTGCTGATACGGGTGCAGGTGATGTGATGCGGAGTGGCGTGGTCGACCACTGGCGGCGATGGTTTACTAATCACACATGGTAGTGATTCTGGCAAACACTGTTGCATGATATCCTAGAGAACTAACGAAAATGGCTGAGTACTGGGCCAAGGATGTGCTAACTAAGGCAATTCTTGCATGGCCGGATACGTGTGAGGTGAGCGATGGTCTATTGTCCAGTTTTAAGTGCATGTCTTTTCCTGTGCGACAAGGAACAATAAAACGATGAGTTTTTGTGCTTAATTGGTGTCAAGTCATTGGTGTTAGGGAGAGTTGCTGATCGGAGTGATGAATGCTAGCATCTAGGATTGATTTTCTTAACGATTGGGTAATAGATTATGGAAGTGACATTCTGTCATGTCTTTTAGGGTTGTAGTGTTCACGCTGGGTGTGATTAGGTCAAGTGTGATGTGTGCTGCGGAGATCTGTGGATAAATAGGGGGTTGAAGTGTGCGGTCGGATTGTGAGTTGTACATATGCTTGATAATGTGGATAATTTGGATGGTGGGTCGGTGTTGGGATGAGTGTGAGGTAACAGAGAGGGGGGAGTCGGAGAAGTCAAAAAGTAAATAAATTAAGACGGTGGGGAGGAGGGGTTTCGGGTGTTATGCTTAGGCGTGATGGTGCAATTTTGTGAGTGGAGTGTATGAGTGAAGTCGGATGATGAGGTAGTTCGTTGTGTTGTTGTTGGTGAGGTATTTGTAAGGGTCCGCGATTTTGTGGGGTTTCTTGAGGGCAGATTTTCATGAGATGTCGTCTGTGGTTGGTGCGAGGGTGTGTGTTTGGGTTATATTATTTATGGAGTGATTAGGTTGGATTATGATATTTGTATAAGTTTTAACTTATATGAGTGCGTCGTGTGGTATTTGAAGCAGTGTCCGATGTGGGGCGGCTACGATTAAGTTTTGGATTGGTTTATGGAGAACTGAGACATGATAGGAATGGGACGATTGCATGGAGTGTAGATATGGTGTTGCCGTTAGATAATGGAATGTGTGTGAAGTGATAGTACGGGGGCAAGGGGGTAGAGCGGTGGGTTGTGTCGGGTGTCAATGGGTTGGGGTTGATATGTGGTGGCAATTAATTATGAGGTGTTGTGAGAGGCATTTGGGGTAGTGGGTTTCACCGAAGGGGGTGAGGGGTGAGAGTGGGGACGACAGTATGATTGAAATGGGATGAGTTGGGACGTTAAGCGTATGATGTGGGGATGGGTTGGGTGGAGGAGTTGTTGGAGAAATGGGTAGATGGGCGCGGGCGTATGTGTGCATTTTCTGGTTGGAAGCTGTTGTGGGGTGGCGGGAGTTGTGATGGCGTGTGGGTTGGTGGGGGAAGGGGGGAGATCGGTGGAAGGGGTTGGGGGTTTTCGTATTGCGAAGGGTGGTGAGGATGGTACTGTTGATTAGGTTGGCTTGGCTGGTGTTGTGTGTAAGTGTGGATGAGGTGGAGGGTTTTCATTGGAGGGGGGGTGTGTGGAGAGTCGTTGGTGCTGATTGTTTAGTGTATGGCATGTATGGCTGGGGATGGTTGGTGGAACGTGGTATTTCCGGATCTAGTTTTTGGATAGTTGATGCGATGGGGTGACACTTTATAAGGCGTGTCCCTCAGACAAGTGATTATTGTTTAGGGTTACGGCTTTTACAGAGGCGAGGACGGAAAGGTGGTTGAGGTGGGGGCTATGTTAAGGGGGTGGAGTGGGCATTCGTGTCGTCGGGTTGGGGTGTTGGCGTGGTTGGAGGACAGGGTGTGTACAAGAATGCCATGGGGGAGGTCGATTACTGACGGTGATATCGAGCTAGAAACAGTTGCGGGCTTTAGGTGATGAAGGTCTTTTGCTCTTCACGTGGCTTGTCGAGGGGATAGTTGGTATAGGTGTCAAGTAATTGAAGTTTGCGTCCGGGGTTGTCTGGTGTGAGAATGCTATTGGTTCTTATATAACTAATACGGTTGTGATGCGAGAGATTTGAAGGTGTGATATTCGGTAGTGGGTTTGCGTGGCTATCAAGCATTTGTATGTATTGCACGTTGTTTGGGCTTACTATGTTATTGCTCAGTAAGGTGAACTTATGGCATGTTGTATGCGGCGCGGTTAAACGTGCTGGTTCTTACAAAAACGGTATACAAGGGGTTTTGACTATGCAAAGGCGTTAGTATGGTCATGGAGTGTAACGGCGTTGCCTCACGGGCACCTTGGTGAATGGCTAGGGTTTTAAGAGGAAGTTTCTTCGGGGTAGTATCTTCTTTTTTGCGTTGAAAGGCTTCAAAACACCTTCAATGTTGTCCATCTGGCTGAGCGGTTCGTTGCTGGGAAGCAATCTTCACATGGAACTCATATATATGGGCGTGATTTTGGTCGGGGATCTTCCCTGGCTTGCTCATGCACAGACCGATGTCTCTCAAACCAATACAGTATTGAGGTTTCGTTTTGAGGGTCATGGTTTTGCTCCGTGCTCTTGATGATTGATACTAACTGGTATACCGCATGGTGGGAGGATGTTTTGACGTGCTGGCTATAGGGGGTGGGGTGGTAGGCATGCTATGTGGTAGTTTTGCTTATTGTTGCAGTGGGGGGGGCATGTCAGGGGTGATGTACTTGTGGCATTTGGGTGAATGCAAATGCGTTCAAGCTCGGCAGTGAGGAAAAGAGAGACTAAAAAGAAATTTGATCGAGGATGTACTGCGCGAGCTTGCTTAGCCGACGTTGGAGTCGATGCCCTTGGTGAGGCGTGGGTTTCTTGTCGTCTGCTTACTCATATGCGCGGGCACGCGTCGGCATCCCCGTCTGTGTTGAACAAGTTAGTATATACCTCACATAAGAAGAAGAAAATAAAGAAGACAAGCCAGAGAAGCGCTCGATAATCTTATTGCATCTATAATCCAAACGAGTCAGTTAAATAGGTACACTCCATAGAAACTCAAATTTCATCCTAATGCGATATGGGTTGATTTAGATCAAACTCGTCATTACGTACGTTGGATGGGGGAGATAAGACAGAAGAGATGTGTGGTGAATTGCTCTTTTATGAGGGAAAATTTGCTGGCGTAATGTGGGGCCAAGAAAAATTTTGGATCCATTTTTTGTCCGTGTGGCGGCTATCTCAAATTTTCATCAAACATACATCAAACGCGTCTTTCCAAATTTTAATCTGCATGGCGATAATGCAGGCAAGGAAAGCGCGGGGAAAAAATTGCATGTATGCTGGCGCATTCGCGTGAAAAGTGCAGGAGCGGTTGCATGCTACATGGCGATTTAATGCTGGTGAGTATCGAAACGTAACGAGATTAATCGTGCAATGCTAAATAAAAAGTTTTAAATTGGTCTGTGTGTTGGCACAGTTACGCCTATAGTTAAGAAAGGTAGGGAGTAAGTAGCTTATTAGGTATGTATGGTAAATTTCACGTTGTATGCTCACTAACACGTACCAAATTTGGAATTTTGCGTGAGGTTAAAATCCTCACGAACAATCCTTCACAATCAGAAGCCAAGGAACATGTCTTATCGTGAGGGTTAACCGCATGAAATATTTTCGTAGTGAGGACTGGTACCCACGAAAAAGAACTTGCAAGAGGTATCTCCGCCCGACCACGCTTACTTGAGTTTTAACGGTGATCCGGTGCTTTTGGTGCGGGTATAATCACATGTGAAATACTTCGCTGACCGGTGGTCTAGTGCCTTATGTCCGAGTTGAGGTAGATGGTACTGGTACGCTATTTCGTGAGGAAAATTTTTTCGTGAGGTGTACCGTCAGACAATCACAATTTTCGGACGGGGGTCAAGCACCGTCCGAAAATATGTTTTCGTGAGAGATTTCGTGAGGGTGCATCAAAAACTCTCACGAAAATAGCGTTTTCTGGTAGTGTAGTTCTTTCAGGTGTCACCGGCGATTAATTAAGTTTTGAGGGAGAATTAGTACTGAATAGCTGTCAACAAGTAATTAGGTCCTCTATTTCAAAATATATTGATTTATAGGATGCAAATCTTTATTTTATAGTATAAGAAGTTTTTAGCACGTATTTATAGTGCTACCTATCCCATTAATCACTTTCCATTTAAATTTCTTCTTATCTTAACCCTCATCTAACATCTCCTCCGTTCATTCCATATTGGTTGAGAGATTTATCACTGTAAACCACCCCATGGGGCGGTGAAGGAAAAGCCTCATTGATAAAAAAAACCTATAACCCTTAGCGTTATGTTGGGTTTGAAAGAAGAATTAGGAATATGAAAAAATAGTGATAGTTTTATTCTTGTCGCCATAAGTAAATACATAATAGGAATATGAAAAATTTATTTTTAGAATTGGCAATATATGATGGTTGAACGATGGAATTAAACCCATGTATGGTGGATCACCATCCTTCGCTACATCCGTCCTTATCCAACTAAAGGACTAAAGTCTTCACGTCTTAATCTTAATCTCTATTAAACAACTTTAAAATACTTAAATTTTAAAACGAATGGAGTAACCATCAAAGCTAGTAGTACTACCACAGAAATAAATCCGTACATCGTATTTAGCCTCGAGCTAGACAAAGTGACGTGAATTAATATAGGCGAAAAAAAGGAAGTTTGTGTGGATCATCTTCTTCCACGGCAATTGCTCCTGGACGTCCCAAGCCGGCTCAGGATTTTGCACGTCACAATATAGGCAGGCACGCATGCATGTGTCTCACACGAGCATTTGTACATGTCTCTAGTCCTTCCTTTTCTTTCTGTCGTCGTCTCCGTTGATCGAGAGTTTGACATGTTTTAATTTACATGATTATTATTTCCTTTAGTCATTCAATAATATTTAACGTCAGTATAAGATGTGGTTAAAATTTTAAAACTCTGATTTATAATTTTTAGGTTAGAGTATTTTTTGGCCTAAAACTTTGCTCAAAGTACATTTTACCTTAAAAATTTAGATAAATCCAGTTATTTTCACCCTCTGCTTTCAAACAAGAATAAATAACATTCTAAACTATACTCATGGTGTTTTGATAAAAACATGATGGTTTTTTTGGCTAACTTCAATTAGATAAGTTATGGCTATGTTCAACTAGATAAGTTTTAAGGTTTAGACCTAATTAATTAAGTGACACTACATCAGCAAAATTTTATAAATTAGGAAAAACACTTGAATTTCAACCAAAAAACACAAACAAATATACTCTAAAGTGTTATATGTCTGGTTTTAAATTGGTTTGGTAGTTTTTGGATGAAAAATAAATTCAAGCAAAAGTTCATGACAAAAATAAGAATAATAAGTTTATGAAATTATAATAATACTTTTCCAACGCTATTCTACTATACTATTTTTCTAAGAAACAAGCATTTAAGAAAGATACTAAAGTTGTAGTTCCAAAATTTGACGAAATTATCTTATCCACCATATACATTAAATATTTTATGCGATCGGATGGATTGGTTAGTAAATAATGTGTTAAGAAATATATATCAATCAAACCGTGAAGAGGTTGTCTGAAACGAACTAAGTAATCCTTTAGAAATTTTAATTGTGTTGTTAATATTTTTTATTAACGTCACGTTCTAGGGTTTAACGGTGGGCAGCGAGAGAGCGATGGGTCGGGACCAGAGAAAATGATCGATACGGGCCGGTCGTAAGTAGCATTGATCTGCAGATCAATCGATCGATCGTATATATGCACACATATATACGCATTCGCAGCGACCGACACCGGTGGCGAGATGGATATATAAATATAAATGGTCGAACACGCCGCACAGGTTGCTCTCACAGCCAGGTCGGTTTGATGCCGACTGTTGGATCCATGTACAGCAATGTATTTATCACAAATATAGACAATGCAGGCCCCTATCTATACGGGTGGTCTCTTAATCTTCAGCTGTTCAGTTAGTTAGTAGTTAATCCATTAATGAGTTGATGATGGAAAACCGTGCATGTGCTCTCGATTAATTTCATATGGATCCATATTTCGTGGCAGATGTTTTTCTCTCTCTTTTGTGTCTGGGTAAAAACTTAATTAATTAAGCTGAAAGAAAAAGTTCAAAAATCTTTCAAGTAAATTGATTGGCACCGTATGCTATATAGAGTCAAAGATCTCAAATTTGAAAACTCTCTCCATTCAGAAATATAAAGAATTTTGGCTATGTGGATCCTCCCAGAAAATCAATACACTTTGCTAAGGGAGAGAAATGAGGTCAGAATTGTTCTCAAGATAGAGTTCAATAAAACTTCTATTATCTAAAAACGAAATATAAAGGATTTTGGAGTACTACTTTACCGTATGCTAGAGAGTACATGGGGTTTTGGAGACGTGATGTTTGCCGATCATATTTATTGAGTAAACTCTTATGGGCATCAAAGTAATTTTACCTCAACCTTAAACTCCTAAATCCTTTATATTTATGGATGGAGTGAGTATTTGTGGTTGGATATGGTGAATTCCTAGCATATGGTGAATTACATCAAAGTACTACCAACGAGCAATAAATACAGTGACTGGATTGATTGGTAAAGTAATACTCCAAAATCTCTTATATATGTGGACAATTTTAAATCCAAAATATATTATGTATAAAGGGAGTACTTGTTAACATAATTAAATTAAAAAAGGTATAGCTCATTTATGTTCCATGTTGTAGGACTAAAGGTGACATCTATTAAACAAGGTACTTCTAAAATCTAAAATCTGGCGTATCTATATCATTGCCTAGTATTTCTGATATCGGATACCCCATATCGGATACATATATGTACCAGATAATCTTGAACGCATATGGGGTATTGTTAGTGTAGTAGATATAGCATACCTCACGTACATGGACATAGGCCATAGGAAATATCGCATACTCAACAATATACGGAATGTGAAGACTAGATATGAATAAAGTCATGAACAGAAAAGGAAACATACTCTGGATAGAGGACTCTGTAGTCCAACTCGGTTACGATAAGGTACTCTTCCTGTATCCTATTCAGGAGTCTCAGAGTTCTACTTGGAAAAGAGGTCACCTACCGGTATATATACAATGCCTTCTGGGAGGAGAGGGCATCAAATCAGAAGCCTAGAAGCCCGGAAACACCAAGCTAGAGAAAGCTTTTAGCCAAGTCACCGATTATTGCATTCCGTCGTCTATAGTTGGTAGATTTGGTAGCTATTCCATACAGATCCTTGTACTTGGTGAAAATTCCATCCAATACATATAACTGGAGTAGGGCTATTACTCAATCCGGGGGCCTGAACCAATATAATCCTGTGTCGCGCTTTACTTTTTGCATATCGACGAATACCTTGATACTAGACGATTCCTACGTTCACAAATATAGAAGTTGGGATCTAACCCCTTGACATGTATGTATTGGTGATTGTCATAGTTTTCAAATAAATTAATTAATTCTCGATATTTCTCCGATACATGGTCAATATTTCATGCCTACTTCTAGCCTAAATATCATTATTTAAAGTGCAAGAAAAGTCTAGATCTCAAGGTCAGCAATTAACTATTCCTTCAATCTGTCCCAGAAAGTAAGGCGTGCATGTTTTTAGAAAAAACCAATATTTATAACTTTGGACTAATAATGAAACTAACAACATATCTATTTAGCAAGACACAAGTAATACCATTGGATTGTATTTAAAAGTACTATTCATTTCAACATCTCATATTATGAAATAAAATGGTGAAAGTAAAATATTGGAGACTGTGTCAAAAACTATGCCTATGTTTTGGGGGTTGGGAGGAGGGGGGGGGGGGGGGGGAGGGGAGGGGGGAGTATATTACTATCCTATGAACTACCAAACTTAATAACCATATGTTCTTATGTAATATTTTGCATTCAACATTTTCTATCTTTCCTTTCTCTTATATTATATTTTATGTTTTATTTATCATTATATGTATGACATATCCATCTATCCATGTTTCTGGAAATATGGCGCATCATGGTATCACCATATCACATATCTATATAGGTATCGGAGTATCCGGTGTAACACCCCAGCCTTTTTAAGCCTATAATAGTGGTGTGGTTTCCGCCCAAGTGGCCTATAAGTGGTAATATTGGTGGTGATTTGATACAAAGTTTAGGTAGGTGAGGGTTGGCTTATAAGTATTTGTGTTCTAACCATGGTACACTGGGTTAACGCTTTTACATGAAACAAGGACAAAAGTATAAGCATGGTACTATACGAACATGGGTCTACTCAACATGTGAAGCTGGGCTAATGCATATTTTGGAGGCCGGGTGTTACATGCGGTATGATGTGGTTTATGCCTAAGTGGCCCAGAAGTGATTGTAGTAGTGGTGATCTAATACAACCTTGGAAGTCTAGGTGGTTGAGGGTCTACATATAAGCCTTTATACATAAGTGCTCTAACCATAGTACCCTGCGTTAACCCTTTTACACGAAGCGAGGACGAAAGTATAAGTACCATACTATGCAAACATGGGCTTGCTCAACGTGTAATAATAAAGTATAAGCTGGGCTAACACTACTAAAAACGATTTTTACAGGCACCTAGGTTTTAGTTTTACAGGCAAGCCGTAAAATTTTCTGCCTGTAATAATAACGAGGAGAGCCTGGGGTGTACACCTAAATGTGAAAATCTATTATCACGGCGGACACTTAGGAGCATCGCATGTTACAATCGTGGGATAGTAATAAAAATCAATGCTCAAGTCCCCTCCTTCACCGACCGATGCGCCAAGTCACCTCTCCCCTCTCTCCCCTCACCTTCCTCCCCCTCTCTCCTCAGTTGTGCCCGCCTTTCTCCCTCCTCAGCTCACTGTCGCTACCGCCCGCCCTCCCTCTCTCCCCCGGTGCGACGGCTGTGGTGACGGGCCTCGCGGGAGTGCTAGATCGGACTATGGCAGGCCTCAGGTGCTCTGTATCCAGTGGCGGTGGACCTTGAGAGTGCCGGTTCCGGAGGCTGTGGGTTGTGGCGGAGGGGCTCAGCGATGGTGACAACAACGGCGGCAGCTGGTGGATCCAAGCAAGGCGAGGTCGTCCATGGTGCCGGTGGGTGGATCTAGGCAAGGTCATCCACGGCCTTGGCTTAGGCGACAGCTGCAAAGAGGAAAGGGCCACCGGCACTGGCGGTTGAGGTCATCCGGTTGCTTCTGTCGCGCGCGTCCTCGCCGATCGGTGAGCACCTGTACTGCCATTGCTGCCGTCCTCCCTAAACCCTAGTTAATTTTTATTCTCTCACTAAAAATCGATTTTCAAAGGCGGATCTCTTATGTGCCTGTCTGTGAAATTGATTTTCACATGCCTTTTGTTAGAGGTGATCGCTCAATCTGCTTGTGAAAATTCATTTTTGCCACCTATAAAAACCTTTTTGGTAGTAGTGTAATGCTGATTCTAGAGGCATGGTGTTATAGACGAGACCCTATTTGTGAAGGGAAGTGTTAAAGTCTATAAGTGAATCGTCATCCTTTCCATTTAACTTGTGGATGAATCAGTACATGCAACTCAATCTATCTATACCTATACTAATTGAGCACTCTTTAGGAGCTCCCACGTTAATTAGAAAGCTCAACCAAATTCGAAGTAGACAGTATTATTATGAGCGTAGATGTTTTATAAATCTTTTATAAATCTAAGTGGGCCCAAGTTATAACTACTCCGATCAAGAATTTCCTGTCATCTATGTCATAAATCAGTTTTAAAAGCATCAAAACGCAAGGCACTATCCTTCGGTGCGTATTGTTATCAAGTCCATATAGCATCGCTATATCCTCTCGGGAATACGAAGGCCAAGCCGTGAGAGGAAGGCTAGCTGGGAAATAGACGGTATCGATCTTGATGGACACCGCCGAGAGAGTGAAGGCAGAAGGCCACTTCATGCATGGCTTCTTTCGTAACGTTCAGGGACTCCAGAACTCCAACGCTAGCTGCCTCCATCAATATTTCATTAGCAAAAGAATTTGTTCCTGGTTGGTTGATTCCAAACATGAATGTCTCTTGATTCAAATTTTTTATGGCTTCCAATTTGCTTATTTTTTACATGTTTCTCATCTTAATAAAAACGGCCGATCGTTGTGTCATGGCCTGGCAAAAGAGATTCTAATTTATGTCACTGGGTTCGATCTTGATCATATTTTGTTCGTTAGGGCTAAATTCTAATTGAAATTTAGGTGCAAAATATAAACAAATCCATTGCAATTTACAAATAAGATAATTGTATACGAGTTACATGGATTAAGTAATTAATATGTACCCTACATACTCTTTATGATGATTATTAACGACAATTGACATATGACATCTACAAGGTTTTCTGTATTACATGGATCAAGTAATTAAGATGTACTCGCCCTACTTTATGTTGCCTTCATCAAGATTTGATTAGCAAAAAAATTGTTTCCTGCAGGTTAATTAGTTGATTCCAAACATTCATGTCTTCTGATTCAAACTTTTTACGGCTTATATCAAATTATATGGTTGCAAATCAAGAATATTAGTCAAAGTTAAAAAATACCTTACAATATGGAATAGAGGGAGTACTGTTTTGCATTGTCAAATTATATGGTTTCAAATCAAATTGTTTGGATTCTACAGATGAATTCCAATAAAGATATAGATACTATTCAAAGTTTTGCATCATCCGATGAGTAATTTGGTATTTAATTAACCAGTTTCTCATGAACCGTGGTGGTACTATTCATAAAGCCATTTGTATTCATGATAATTGGATTTGTAAGGCAATATTTAAGCAGCATATTCATTATATTATGTGATTAAAACTTCATTTTTGTATAATTATGAACATCAAAACAATTTAAAAATAATAGCCCGTACAACGCATCGGTTGACATGATTACACCTTAACCAGAAAGATCTGATCATTTTTATAATATTATGGCCATAGATTTAATCCTCATGTTGTTAAAACATGTCGTAAAAATTGGAAACCCTTTAAACTGGAAACCCTTTAAACAAACAAGTTCAGGAATGAAGCCCAAACATACATACTGTTCGTTTTAGACATAGAACTATATAAATTAGATATAAATTAGGTAGAGGTACGTTCCATTTTGTACTCCTGAACATTTGATTAATTTTTTTTCGCAAGCATTAGCTCACGTAAATAGGTTGGAATCCTAATCAAACGAATATACGAGCATTAGCCATGCAGGGAATTGGAATCTCTTTATAATCAAATAAGCAAGGACGCCAGCACATTTATCTACCTACGTATAGAGGTATAGCCCGTACTTATTATTTATTAATATAGGCTAATAATTTTGAATTATGAAATAATGGAAAGGTTATAATTGATACTGCAACCAAATACAACTTAACTCTTGTTAGTTTTGAATTTTGACACTGTTCAATCATGGAAAATCGATAATTGAGTCTCTAAGTAAGTTCTCATGCTAATTAGACGGATCTGTTCTTTTATTAGGTGGATCGAATTATCAGGACGGTAGATCGTATTGAGAATTTTTATTCAGTAAAAGTTGCCTTTGAAAATAATGTGGACATTCTAGTTTCAAAAATTAAGCTAAAAGCAAGACTCTAAATCGAATACAACTTTGTACATATTAATTCAAAGTTTAGAATTATTAAGTCGTAACACAAGCAGCGAGGGTCAGTGTGATAAGTTTTTATATTTATTATATCGAAATTTTAGAATTATTTAAAGTAGTAAGACTAAAATTAAGTAAAAATTTGAATGCATTAATTTTTTAAGTTGTGAAGTACTAATTTTCAATTGAGTGTTAATAAATTAATTTTTTTCATTATTTACAATCTTTCCTTCAATTATCTAGGTACTGATATTTTAAGATTTGCACGAAACGGTAAGGGATTTAGTGTTTAAATAATCAGCTTACGTACTTTGGTTTTCCATTAATTATTATAGTAACATTCTTCTTCGAAGAGATTTTTAAAGAAGAAAGAGTTAGCATGTTGATTGAAATTATAATACTTACAATACAGATAATTGCAACCCCGTGCAATGCACGGGTTGACGTGTAGTAAATATAATTGGTCTACAAATAAAGTTGTGCACCGCATGATGACGAAGTCAAGCCAATTTGTTCTTTTTGTCTTTTAAAATAGAATTAGGTTACATCTCCAAGCTCTGTCGTTAAACACAGTCATATTTGTTTCCGTTTATTACAAATCGATTTCCTTCTCACGTGTATATATATAAACACACACTCCATATCTTAACGAATGACATTGGTTAATTCAAATTAAACTAACCTACGTCAAAGAGAAATGAAGGGAGTATTTTGCCATAGAACTACTCCGGCGAATATTTCAATGGATAAGCAGGACTTGGCAATTTCCATGTTCCAATCAGGAAAATAAAAAAATAAATAATTTCGCCAGCATGTATAGCATTTGAGCTTATCTGGCGACACCGATGCATGGGACCCTCTATGTACCTATAGATCGATGCCTCTCATTTGAAGACTGAAGTATTATACTATTGTCGATATGCAATCATGCAAAACGAGAAGCCAAAATACTCGAGGTTTTCAATTCGACCACGGGCCAATCGACAACTACTGATGTGACAAAACCATCATGGAAAAGTAGTTGGATCAAGCTCTCTGAACGACTACTGTTGCGGCCAGAGCCACAAGGATAGACAGCCCAGCAAGTGGATTCTCATCTGCCCAAGGAATCCAACGAGATACTGATAAGTTCTCTTGGTCCTATCAAACAAATGCTATTATTTTAGAAATAACATTTTGAGAAATTATATAATTTAACATCAACGAGGACCCGATACTACAAGATCTCATCGACAAATGTGATTAAGTTCTAGGATTTCCGTTGTACATATTGCTTGCTATAGTCTAAGGGTAAAATAGATTTTTCACACCGTTAATTAACAACGGTGGTAAAATAGAACATAAAATCGTTTGTACAATGACATATTATAGAATTTACGTCTATCGATGGTATTTTATAGAATTAAGATCTTTTAATGGTAAATCATATAATTTCTCTAGCATTTTAATATATTCCTAGGGTTACGGTGGCATGACTTTATATATATACACCGACTCGATTTTAAAAATACAATTCTGATGCACAGGTTTAGCACATAAGAGTGCATTTTTGTAGGACCTTAATCATGGATTTATCTATATGTTAAAATTAGGATCGTATGAACTCGTGAGTATACTAGTGTATGCATATGCTAGTGTTTGCCCTTTGTGTTTTCCACGTAATCGTTTAAGAAAAAGTTTGATGATATCCGGCCTCTAGGTAATCAGTAGCTGTATGGATTGATGGGTGGTTGAACAAATCAGATCCTAGTATAGCGTTGCTATATATGTGCAGTGATCCTAACCTATATATTACTAGTTAGTTTTCATAACTGTCACGTCATCTAGACACTAGATATAGAAACTATATTTTCAATGGGTGGTTTCTTCGAAATAAATTCTCATCCAATCTCTTCTCTTCTCTCTCATTTCCTCTCCTAATCCCATCTTCTTTCTTGGTTCTCGTGTAGAGATGGTTTCTTGTATAAGAAACGGTTTCTTCATCCTTTTACCTCTCTCCTTAATAACTTTCTTGTCACCTTAGCTTTTTACTTACATGGTACCGTATTTAATGCTATAGAAACCAGTTGAGGTGAAGGGTTGGGACTGTCCTAAGGCATTATATTCATTGACTCTATCTGGTCCGAAATTAATTTTGTACCTTTGTATAATAATGAAGTCTTTGGAAAACTGGTACAATTAATATTGATTCTTAATTTGCATGAATTTCTTTTATGTTTTGGCCATAGGAATGTCTTATGTTTTTTACATGTGTTAATTCGAGCAGTGTGGGGGCAGAAATTCACTGTAGATGTACTCGTTTGAAGAAAGAAAAACTATGGTTTAATAATATTCATCTTAATGAAATTATATGGAAGCAGTACATCCATTGGCTGTATATATATATATCCAGCCCAAACGTGTATGGAATAAAAATGCAATAACCACGCACAAAATAATTTGCATGCAGTCGCCATCGCTCCAGCTTAGATGTTTAAATTTTGTAACAGTACAAATTACAAAGATATTACTCCTTCTGTTTTAAAATAAAGCTATATTTAGCATTTAATGTTTGTATCAAAATATACATACCTTTTCACATAATTCTTATCTTAACCAATCACAACCATCTCTTATTTAGTTTCTCTATATATTTTTCTATCTTAACCAATTATAACTATATTTTATTTTATTTTACCTTTCTGTTTAAATATTCATGCCTGGAGTACTAACTAGCAGCCAGATATTTAAACCTCACATGCTATGGCTCAAGGGCAAATGGATAAATATGTGCTCCTATCTCTTTCTTGGTAGAGAGACGTGCTGTACAATTACACGATGAACAAATGCAAAGAATTAGGATCGGGTTCACCTGCAGTCACTAGCGGGACTGTAACATAAGCAGTCACACTAGGATCATCCGATGTAAGTTCAATGGTCAGATCATCTGAGATTTTGTTCACTAGAAAAAAGTACTTCACGTTTAATATAGCTTAGGGTACTGTAGTATTAAATCTGAACCCACCATAGCAAAAATAGACGGCCAAGATCGTGTGCAGTTCTTGTCTTACAGTCCTAGTACAAACTGCACGTGATCTCAATCCAAAGAATTAATATGTACCCGGAGCAAGAAATTCTAATTAAATGAATAGAGTATGTTTGGGGCATCTATCTATGTATGCTTGGGTCGTTGTAACTTAAAACACACATGATTGTAGTGGCCTCTTCACCAAAAACCACGTTTACACGGAACTAATGACAAGAAACCCAGTGTGTTTGCACACACATCATCCCAATAGAGCAAGCATGTTGCTATATAGCAACCATGTATATTGGTGTCTGTCTATAGGAGATGATCAATGGTCACCTGTAGGTCTCCATGTCAGTTTATCAATGGACACCTGGTGTGTCCGTTCATAAGAGAATATTGGCTTAGTGTGGCACTGTAGGTCATTATGTGTGTCTCTTCGGTCTCTGTCACATCTTACCATGTGCTATAGTAATGATGTAACGTTTTAAAAAAGGAGGTTTTATGTTACTGAAATTGTTTTCTATCGAGGGAAGTATATGTTATTGGATTTTAGCTGTGTACAGAGAGGGTATTGTCAAAACAGGGTTGTTCCATTGGATGCCACCTGGTGTGCATGCATAGGCATATATATATGTGGTACAATGGTGCTCCCTCGTCATTAAAACGTTCTTTTTTGCATAGGTCAACTAATTAAACATGAAATAGTTAAATAGATCTGATCATGACATCAAGTAAATCCAGCATATATCCTTTTGGAAAAAAGCATCTCTCTCTTTCATATTGTTGATTATAAAACAAGCTTTGTAATTAAGCTAGCCAACTCATCAACAACGACCAATAGCCGTTTTTTGATGTACTCCCTCTATCTCAAAATAATATCATCTTTAGCCTATCTCATTTATCCCATAAAAACTTCATCTCTATAGCAAAGTTTGTGAAAGTGAGAAACGAATGTATTAGAATTTGTTAAAGTGGGAGACACATGTAATTGGAATTTGTTAAAAGTAACAGGACACGTGCATTAGATTTTGCTAAAGTAGAGGGTATTTTAGTCTTTTAGTTTTGTATTGGATTGGGTGAGATGGGATAAAAATGAAACGGAGATAGTAGTTAAGTAGTACGCCACTGTGGTCTCATCCCTTTTTTCTTTAGCATGCGTGGTCGCTTAGCAGTTGGAATTGATCACTATGTTACTTAGACCGTATCGACACACAAGAAACTAGCAAACGGTCGAGCAAGTACCATGATAGAGCTGGAGGGTCAACCTCTTTTGGATAAGATAGCATAGGTCATGCCTTGCTCACTCTTAAGATTAGGTGGCACGTACCATGTGCCGGCCTCTTTAGGTGATCAAGGCACATGAAAGTGCCAAGGATGCCCATGTGCTGGGTTTTGCCTTTTTCAACACAGTATTCCCCTGCACATAATATGTGCCTTGGAAAAAATTTGGGGCATTTACTTAAAAACAAGGGGAAATACATTTGTCGTTAACATCGATTCATGTTGTAGTGTGGTCAAGGGCAGACACTACTACAGAAAACGACATCAGTGCTGGTTGGGAACTGGCATCAGTCCCGGTTCCAACCCGGCACTAAAATTTCGGGGCTGATGACCCACCCTCCCAACCGGGAGAGATGAGCCCCAGGAGCACGCGAAAATAGGCTCCTAGGCAGGTCATTAATCTCGGGTTGGGAGAAGAACCATCACCTAATGCCCACAATCATCAGTGCCGGTTTGGTGACCCAACCAGGACAGATCGTTTAAACCGAGATGAAAAAAGAATTATTTTTGCAGTGCACATTGCAGAAAATTATTATCGTAGTGCATATTGCAAAATACTATTATTCTAAATCACATTAAACGAATAATTATTGAATTTCATTAATTATACATCAACTCGTTAATGTCCATCATTAATTATACATCACATGCGCCATAAATATTTTAAATGTCGTTACGAAGACGAGAGTAATTAATGTCATGCCTAGCTACTACTTTATCATTGAATGCCGACAAATCAATGTCTTGTAGAGATGCTTGCACTTCTTTTTACTATTTATTATGACGGTCACTCGACAAATGGTCCATGCCTTTTGGAGAAAAGATTTCCCTAATGATGGAGCTGGCAAATTCGTCTTGAAGAGCCCAGACTTGATGATCTAGTAATTCACTTCTACCCATTTGCTACATTTGAACAACTTAGCATGTGATATAAAATATCGAACTTAGTACAGTTGTATTGTATATGTGTTGCAAGAAGATATATACCTCTTCATCATCGACATAGAAGTAGTCGTCTGTAAAATGCATGATATATCGTATCACATAGAAGCCATATCAATTGTTCTCTGCGGGTTGTCTGAGGCAAGGAAAGTTAGTCCTCACACTCTATTCAGTTTTCTTAGTTGATTTGTTGTAGTGGTTGAACGCGTTGTTCATGATGTCAATGACTTCTTGGTATAAGGATTTGTCCTTCCGACGGGAATCCATCACAACAATGTGGTCCCTATGTGTTTCGATGACAAGGAGGATCCAATGACCCTTGTGCACATGAGAAGTTGGATGGATATGAATAGTTGTACGATAACGAAAAGATCTAAATAGTAAATACGACCGAAGGATAGAAGGACACGTACTTCATGAGGTATGGCATGAGAATTGTGACCTTGTCTATATGTCTACTCAAAGCTGGCACTACGTACTCTACCATATCCTTCGGCTGTTGTACCACCATTGCTATGTTCATAACCTTTGGGTCGAGAAAGTCGATCGATAATTTGTTATTTCTGCACCTCATCGTACACCTTTTGCAAAAAGTAGGTGGGTTAGATATACAATCAGCACCTTATGCATTTAATCATGTTGTACGTGATATATGTGGTACTTACAGAATCTAGATCTGTATGTATGATATAGATGTTGAGGGAGTATTGCTGGTAGAGATGGAATAATTGCTTGAAACCAAGATATATCACTCCATTGCCATGGAGGAAATCGTTATCGGTATAGTATGCAGCAAGATGAACCGTCCCCTTTTGTGACTTCATCATGTACCATTCATGTAATCTCCTCATCTCGGTTTGTAGTTTGCCGAGATGTTTTAGTTTGACCAAAGGAGATCCCAATTTGTATTTATGAGCCAATCCATCATCGTCCTCTTGAATAACAAGTGGACGCTCATTTGGCACCCCACGAGCTGTCAGGAGATTACGATGGGCTTCTATCTGTAGATGTTACTTTTCCATGGTTCGTTCATAGTCTAACTTCATCGGTGGTGGGGTGCCCTGTCTCTTCGCCATGCCAATGAAGAATTTTTGAACCTGAGGATCCACCGGTTCTGCCTTTTTCATCTCTTTAGGCTTGAGGAGTGACGTGATAATTTAGCTCATCTCGTTCGGACTCTCCTTAGGACCATCAGAAGTTGTATTACGCTTCTGCAAGGATGTTGATTTCTTTGATTCTGTTGGCCTCATAGAAGTACTACCACACCCCCTCTTTTTGTTGATCGGCTGAGGTGGAGGTAGTTGTGGAGTCCGGCTCTTCTGGTGCGGTTCCTTAGCTGGTGACATACGGCCAGGATGTGGTGGAGAAGATACCTCCTCGTCCTCTAGAACGATGTAGCACTTTGGCCATGCAATAGGATAATATAGAGCCTGTCCTAGGGGTATGACATCGTCCTCAGGTGGGATATCTAGCGTCTCATTTACGTACTTGGGCTTCATAAGCTCAACATTAACCCTCGTGTAGCCATTTGGAAGCAAACGTTCATGTAGTGTCATTCCTGGCTTGCATGGGTGAGCAATGCCCTCGGCCACCTCTTTGCTAAGGTGCTCCCAATAAGCTACATGGAGCTTGCACAGAGTTGGTCTCATGATATTGTCCACAAGATAACGTCTGAAATCTCTTAGATGCTTAGTGGATGCACAACTACTCTTCTTGAGATCCCTTGGGCTTGCTTCGGCTAGGCTAGACGTTACAATCCTGTCAGCTTGTATCTGAGACATTGCTTGCTCCAAGTGTACTTTGTACTATGATGTTAACCTAGCCTCAATCATAGATGTGTGTTTTTGCAGCCGAGCAACAACCTGTGCCTCCACCTGCTCCTGGAGCTTTGATGAGACCTCAGCAGTGATCCTTTCTTGCAAAATCGTCGTCTTGCCTATGCTACGAGATCTATAGCTTTCGGCTGATTCTGGCAAGTGGGCGAGTGGCGGAGCAGGCCATGGCTTCTAGGCCACAGAGGAAAAGCAGGCCCGGAAGAGGGAGGGCAGAGCGGGCCTTGCTCAAGGGGATAGCAGGCCAGCGAGAGAGTGAGAATGGGTGGGTTGGATTGGGGATAGGCTCCGGAAAGAAGGAAGGAAGGGAACATGGGTTGGGCTCAGCCCAGAATAGAGGAGGGGATTTAATTTGGTTTTCACTTTGTTTTTCCATTTAAATAATTGCTAAATGCTATTTGTATTATTGAAATTAGTTTTTGAGCTCTGAAAAATCAGGGAAAATTCTAGAGGGTATTTTAGGGCATGGAGAAATTAGGAAAAATCCCTCCATGCATGATTTCTAAAAGGAAGTTTTATTTCCCAAATTATTTCACTTGTTAAATTGCTTTGCAATTTAATATAGATTCTAAACATGAATTATTAAATAATTTTTAAATCCTTGAGCAAAAATAAGGGCGTGACAATTCTTAAGTGAATTGGCTTTATTTTGCGCACTGATCTCTTGGACCATCTTAGATGTCTTGTATGTGACGAAGTCACCCTAGAACGGTTCCAACAGTTTAAACTGGGCAAGTCCGAAGTTTGGGGGTCTTGTCATGCCTGGAAATTCACCAAAATTTCCAAAGCTAATTTATGCATTAAACCCTCATCCAATAATCAGCCGAGGTACACAAATCGATAATTTGATAAACATAACCAAAACGAAATAACGATATATACTTACAAAAGAGGCACTTAGTCCTCACACAAAAGAAAACAATAGTGGAACGGCAATCTTAGCGAAGCTTCAGCAGCAAGCCCACAGGCAGCTCAACTGGGATATAAGCCAAACACCAAAATCTTCTCCTTCCAAGCAAATCTTCACTCTGATGATGGTAATATTGCAAGACTGAGTACAACCTACCGTACTCAACAAGCCACTAGGGAATGCAAAATAATGTAATAGGATTCCAAAGAAAAGGCATAATATGGCTCTTTTGCATAAACATCATTTAAAATATTTGCATTTAAAAGCATTGTAAAAACAATATGGTTTAATTATTACTCAATATTAAACCGATCACTGAACAACACTTGAACGTAGTTCAGGCCCAAACCAAAACCCTCCAATCCTGGAGCTATCAAGTTTCTATCAATTATCACTATTATTGAGTAATGTAAGACTAATCACGAAAAATATTGCCAGGTTGCCTATTAACCGCGGGCATGACTATTCGAACAGTTTTACTCTGGCCAGAGGTGTACCAATTTACCCACAAGACACAACCCCCACAACACCTTATCGTGCGCCTCAATACCACCATGGTACCTCGAAAAGGAGTTGTGACAGGACCATCCATGTAACCCGTATAACAAGAGAGCTACCCACTGAACCACCTGTTTCTGGCAGGAACTGATAAGACACCCAATAGGGAGATGGTCTAGCGCCTGAACCATGGACTTATTGACGATTGCCATGTGTGGACTTATTGACAACTGCCACAACACACCGTGGGGCCTCCGGTTGAACGTGTCACACTTCAACTCCTGCCATTACCCATTCTAGCTTGTGGTTAGTACGGCTATTGCTTAGCAACAAGTAGTCCACGAACCAGTCCTTAAGTGTCATGAGCATTGCTAGCATCAACAACATTCCATGTTCTCACAACCCACCATTTAGTCAAATTTTAGTTGACCAAATTAATTAACCAACCACGACCATTCGTCGTGAGAAATATAACCGTTAATCATTAATTAATGATGAGTGATTGAATAGTTGTCCCACATAAAATGACGCTAAAGTTTCTATACATGGCTAAGCAAAACCTAAATAATCTAGCTAGATCATTGGTTAGAAATCTAGCTAGTCAATATTAATTACCCAAGATGTCAAGGTAAAGATATTAATAACAAAATGGCCATATCAAGAAATATAGGATTTATAATAAATACCCGTAATAATGATGTTCCAAAGTTTTGCATGCAATATCGTTAAAACAAAATAACTTTCACAATTGGGATCAATATGCTCAAGGGGATTGTTGTGTGACTTGCCTTGCAAAAGAAAAGTCTTCAGATGATCTTCTGAACACTTCCTCGAACTTCGCGATTCTCCGAAGCGGCGAAATCTATGCGTCTACAAGTGAAACGAGGAAAACACTAAGAAATTCCACATAAATAGTATATAAAAAGTACACAAACATGTAGATCATGATTTTAGATGAATTTAGAAAGAAGAACAGGTCAAATCGGAGTTCGAACGGAAAAGATATGGCCTTCGAAAATTTGAATTCAAAGAAAATCGGAAAAGAAAAAGGAAAAGAAATATTCTCTAGAATATTCCCTGGATTTTTGAATTAAAAGATTATTTTTGAATGGATAAAGGTGGTGGGGTCCACTGGTCAGTGAAATGGTCCTTGGTGAACCGGGTCTATGGACCGAGGGAGCGGGGTTTCAGTGAACCTGATGATGTGGACTGCCACATGGCCGAAGTGGATGAGGTGGCGATGACATGGTAGTGAGGTGGCACTGACGAGGCTAGATCTAGGTCAGACGTGGCATCGGTGTGGATTACGGAGATTTGACGGCTCAGCTCAGCTCTGAATAGATCGGATGGTCGAGATTGAATTGGGGATTTTATGAAGATCGAACGGCTCGGTTTAGATCTAGAGATCAGACGGTTGTGATGGATCGGATTACTGTTCATGGCCCATGCGTCATACAGAGAGAGGAGTCCTGTAACACCCTGAAATTATCCCTATATAAAATATTGTGCAAAAAGGAATTTTCAGAAATGGAATTAAAAGTCTCAATGAGTGAAAAGAATAAAATCAGGGAAAAATCTGAAGAAAAATGGGCTTGAAAATAATTTTATAAAATCCTTTGCTTAATTATTTAATTTCTGGAATTTTCTGGGAATTAATTGGTTAGGGGAAACATTTTCGGCAAAATAAATAAGCTCACAGCAGTGAAATAAAAAGAGAAAGGTTTTTAAAATCCCCTTCGCAGCCGCTGGGCCAGATCTCGGCCCGTTGCCGTGCCCGCGCCCTCTGCAGTGCCCGTGCCCGCGCCTCTGCAGTTGCTGTGCCCGCGCCCTCTCCAGTGCTCGTGCCCGCGCCCCTGCCGTGCCCGTGCCCGTGCCCCGCCCGCGCCCGCGCCCGTCAGGTCGTCGTCTTCCTCGCGCCCGAAGGCGCTGTAGCACCCGAGCACCGCCGCCGTGAATCTCGCCGAATCCGTTTGCCTCGGACCCATTCTCTCCAAATCGGTTGAGGGAAAACCTAGCCCTTATCCACCTTTACCTAATCCCCTAGAGAACCGGAGCTGAATCGTGCGTGGAACGAAGCCCCGAAGCCTCCTGAGTCGGTCTCTTCTCTCTCTCTCGTCGCCGCCGCTAAAATCGCCGCATCCGAGCCGGAGTCCTCTTCTCTCCGCCTTAAATAGCGAGCCTGGAACCCCTAGGGCCGTTTTCGCCCTTTGGATCGGGCGCCAGCAAACCCTAGCCGCCTCTCCGCGCCTTGCGCTTGTTCCGCCGCCGCCGCCAGGTTCTGGTTGCGCGCCGCCGTCGCCTCAGCCGCCGCCGGAGTTCGCCGCCGCCTCGGTTAGGTTCGCCGGGTCCCGCTGAAGCCAGGCCGCCGCCTCGTAGCCATCGGAAGCCGCCGGAGCACCGCCGTCGACGAAGACCAGAAGCCCTCCGCCGTCTCAAGCTCGCCGCCGGCCGTCTCCATCGCCGTTCTTCGCCGTCTCGCCCTCGGTAACGATCGCCTCGACCCCCTTTATCCTTTCCCGCTCTCCCCGTGCGTCGCCGCCGTCGCTGTAGCCGTCGACCATCGGGTTTAGCGCCGCCGCCGTCGCCGCCGTCGCTGTAGCCGCCGTGGTCGCCGTGTGTGCGCCAGCTCGTTGCCACCTCGTCGCCGTAGGCCGATCCTTTCGGGATCGATGTCGGCCGATGGATCTCCTCGGTTAGATCCCATCCGTTCGATCCAAACCCTAGAGCCCTAGCCGTCAGATCTGTCCCGTGGACAGCGGTGGACTCGGTTCACCTTGGACCAGACCCCTTCCCTCGCACTGACAGTGGACTCCACTGGTTAGCCGAGAGTCCCCTCTCTCCTGTGACGTCCTAAATGTCTTTTCCGAATAAAATTAATTCAATGTTGACACAATAAATCAATTAGTTCTTTTAAATAGGCTTAAAACTTCTAAAGATCATAACTAGTTCATACGAACTCGGTTTGAGGTCGTTCAAGTCTCTAATTTCTCTAAAAATCATGAACTATCCATTAAAATAATATAACAATGTACTGTTCATATGTGTTGATGTACTGTTTTTGCTTGTTTTGTTATTTGCCTATAGCTACCGACGCTCAGGAAGAGGCGCAGTTTGTCGAAGCAGGTGTCGAAGACTGTGTGGAGCTGCAAGGCAAGTCACATAGATTCCTCTTTCTCATTGAACATATTGTTCCTATGATTAAAGCTATGTTTTCTTTCAACGCTGCATTTATTTGAATGTCATGGACAGGAAAACCCTAACCTTTGTTTATGGCCCCTTTGATTTGATCACATGACATTGTACCTATGGGATAATTTTGACTAGCTACCTTTATTTATTGGTTAGCTAGAATAACTCTAGGACCCTGCTTAGCCATGCCTAGCAATTAATAGAATAATTTATGGGTTGTCATAATAATTTCTATACTATTCTTCAGTCACATGAAATGATGATCCCTTTACGACATGGTCGTACAAGGACACTTAATGGTTCACTAAAACCTGAATAAAAGGTGGGTCGCTAGCACCAGGTTGTGTTTGTTGCTAGCGTGCTCGTGACAGTTAAGGACCCGTTCGCGGACTACTTGTTGGCGAAGCAACACCGTGCTAACCACAAGCTAGTATGGGCTAGCAGGAGTTTGAAGTGTTGCCGAGTTCAATAGGAGGCTCCAGGCGTGTTGTGGCTGGTATAAGTCCACACATGGCAAGTGCCAATAAGGCCATGCTTCGGGCGTCGACCGTCTTGCGGGGAGGTACTTGATCACACCTACCGGAGACCGAGGTTCACGGGAGGCTCTCTATTGGGCGATTACATGAATGATCCTGTCACAATTCCTTTCCGAGATACCGTGGTGGTATTTAGGGGCACAGTGATGTGCTGTGGAGTTGTGTCTCGTGGGTAAATTGGTACATCTCTGGCCAGAGTAAAACTGTATCGAATAGCCGTGCCCACGGTTAAGGGCGAGCCTAGCAATGTTTCTGGGATTAGTCCCACACTACTTAAATTTAATGTGGACAGTGGAACTTGTGTAGCTCAGGTTGGAGTGTTGGGCCTATACCGTTTTGTGAGCGGTATAGCGTGGATTAATACTGTTATTTAATTACTGTTTTATTACTCTCTCAAATGTTTATTAACAATGCTTTATGCAATTATGAGCCATACTATGCCCTCCTTTGTTATCCTGTGCACTTGCATACTTGCTGTGTGGCTTGCGGAGTATGTCATATGCTCACCTTGCAATCAACAATCATTCAGAGGAGGACTACAGCGAAGAGGACTACCTGGAGGACTAGGAGGGAGCCCAGTCAAGTGCGTGGAGTGGGAATCGTCACGCTGTTGTTTATTTATCCGCTGCTAGAACTTTATTATTTGAGAGGTACCATTCACCTCTGTAATAAACGCTTACGCTATGTAACCAATTACTTTGATTATCAATTTTGTCATGTGTGCCTCGGTTGATTCCTGGACGAGGGTTTACACACAATAAAACTCCAGAATTTTGGATGGAAATTCTGGGCGTGACAAGTCCTGCCCTGGGGACCACCGGTCAGTGACCCAGGGCGGCACCCGTGCGCACGGCGCGGCACAAGCGTGGTCACCGCACCCATGGTCATGGCGTGTGCGGCTCCAGGACAGCATCATCTACGACGACAGCGAAACTAGGATGGCGCGGTGCGGAGATGGCGGCGGGGGCATCTCGGCGCGATAGTGATGGCAACGGCGGTGCGCTGGTTGGAGAGGGAGGCGTCGTTGGTTTGAAGGGGGAAAAACAGGGGCACCGAGATGGGGAAGATGAAGACGACGAGGGAAGCGGCTTCGGCCTCGGGGCTTACTAGCGGCGAGCGGAGGTCACAAAGATGACGGCGGCGGCGTCTTTGCTTGCAGGGGCAGCAGCGAGCTCGGGTTGCGGCGGCAGGCGCTAGCAGTGGTGATGGCGGCTTGGGCTCAAGCGGCGGATAGAAAGTGGAGCAACGACGGCGGCTAGGGCTAGGGAAGAGGGGAGAGAAGAGGTGGCGGGGGTGGTATTTATAGAGGGGAGGGGATGAGATGACGGCAGTGGCTGTTGCGGCGTTGAGTGATTTTAGTGGTGGTGAAGGCACGGAGACGGTGTGCACTGGGCTGGGCCGGAGGCGGCGGCGGTGGCGTTGGGCCAAGAAAGGCGTGGGGTCGCGCGGGCCGAGGTCTGGTGTCACACCCTAAATTTTCTTCCTAAATATAGCCACACAAAATATACCTAAGAAATTGATCAAGAAAAATAAATTAAATGGCCAAATGAACTAATTAAATGTGGAAAATGCAAAATAATAAATTACTGTGGCTAGGAATAATTTTCTTTTATTTCTCTTGCCAAAATACACTAACAGGATTTTTATTGGAATTTTTAGAGCACGGGAAGTATTTTTATAAATCAGAAAACTTTATCAAAATAATTTGCATTGGAAAACATTTTCCTTTTCTTTCTTTTCCTTTTTCCTTTTCTTTTTCTCCCCTCCCCTGTACCGCCGCCGGCCCAGCAACTATGCCGGCCTTCTGCCAGCGTGCGCACCCATCCTGTGAGGCTACCTGTCGATCGCCTCCCTCGCTCCCTCTCTCGCTTGTCTCGTGGGCCCCGCCCGCAGCTGCTTGCGCGCCTCCCCGCTGACAGGCCAGGCCCGCCTATCAACTCCTTCGTCCTCCTCTGTCCGGATCGGGCAAAGGGGAAATTTTCCCCCTCCGCCGTTCGATCGACGCCTCGCCTTGGCTCCCCGTGCGCCCGTCCTTGGTTCAAACGGCAGAGGACTGGGTCCTCCTCCACTCCCTCACGATCTTTGACGCCATCACCCCCTCTCGCGCGAGAATCGCGCGCACGATGCCGCGGCCGCCGCCCTCAAACCCATGCAAAATTGAGCCGTTTCAGCCACGATCTCCCCCGCCCGAGCTCTTAAAAATCTTCGCCACCCTCTCCTCTTCTTTTCCCCTCAGACGCTGACGCTTCCCGAGCTCTCTAGCACCCCGCGCAGCGTGATCCAGAGCCACCGCCACGCTCCGCCATCTCTAGCCATCTGCCACCGCCGCCGTAGCCACTTCCGCCGTAGTCATGCGAAGCCAGGCTGCCGCATCCATGGGCCTCTACTCCTTCGGAGGTCCAGTCTCACCGTCGTCCTCCTCGGTGAGCTTTTTCTGCTGGCCTTCGCCACAAAATTTTGCCGCCCTCTCCGACCGTTTTCTCACTATAATCCGCTCTACACCATGTCCAGGCCCTCCTCAGCGACGTCCGCACCCCGTTGCTCCTCAGCGCCGTCGGAATCCTGTCGGCGTCGGCAACCCGAAGCTCCGCCACCGCCTGTAGCCTCTGTTTGCCACCGTTCACCGCCTTCTGGCCGTCGCAACCCCTCGGTGAGCACCCCTTTGTCTTCCTCATTCCATCCCGCGGCTCGCCGCCGTTCTCTGGGGGCCGGATGGTCGCCGGCGGCGACAATTGGGCCGCTCGCCCGCCGCGCGCGGCCTGCGGCAGGGGGACGAGCCCCCTTTTCGTCCGGGCCGCCGTCAGCCGCGCGCTCGCCCACACAGCTCCCGCCGCCACTCGTGTTGCGAAGTTAGGCCGCCGCATTCGTGGGCCTCTACGTCTTCGGAGGTCTAGTCTCGCTGTCGTCCTCCTCGGTGACCTTTTCCACCGGCCTTTGGCCACAAAATTTCGCTACCTCTCCCGGCCGTTTTCTCCAGTAATTCGCTCTACACCATCTCCAGGCCCTCCTCAACGATGTCCGCACCCCGTTGCTCCTCAGTGCTGCCGAAATCCCGTCGACGTCGGCAACCCGAAGCTCCACCGCCGCCTATAGCCTCTGTTTGCCGCTGTTCACGCCTTCCGGCTGTCGCAACCGCCGGTGAGCACCCCCTTTGTCTTCCTCATTCCATCCCCGGCTCGCTTGCCATTTCTCCGGGGCTGGATGGTCGCAGCGGCGACCAATCGGGCCGCTCGCCTTGCCGCGGCGCGGGCCATGCCGGTGGGGGCGAGCCCCCTTTCGTCCGGGGCCGTCCGATTTGCCTCTGGATAGATCTGGACCAGCCACGTGGCACCCCCACGGGGGCCCGCTTCCCGGCCACATCGGTGCCACCTAGGCGCCGCGTCGGCTCCTCGGCCCGCCGTGGCTACTGTGTGGCAGCCACGTGGCCACCTCCCGCTGGGCCACGGTGGACTCGGTCCACCGTGCGCCGTTCTCTCCTGTGTCACCGACCGGTAGGACCTGCCTGTCGGCGCCGGCTCCCGGGGTCCAGTGACGCAGTAATTCAATTAATTGTGCAATAAATCATTTAATAATTAATTTTACACTGAAAATCATAGTAAAACTTCAAAAATTCATTACTAATTCATACGAACTCTGATTAAGTCCAGTCAAATTTTATTAAATCCAAAAAAATGCCAAGAATTCATTAAAAATATTTTCAGCTCATGTTTAACTACCCATATGCACTGTTTTTAATTATTTGTGTGTTGTCTGTTATAGAATCCGACGCAGTCGATCCTCCCGTTTACTACGAGGTTGTAGCCGAGTACGTCGAGCCGGAGCAAGGCAAGTCACACTGTAATCTTGATCACTTTGCACCTACTTTTGCTAAAATGCTTTATTTATTTAAATAAATCTTCACGTTTTTATTATTTCATGTGGTATGGATTATAACCTTTATATAGATAGGACTATGCTCTAGTTTTTGAACCTTGTCCCTTGTCACCTGGGTAACAACATGTTTAGAATACTATTCTTAGGATGCTTAGCCATGCTTAGAAGCTATTAGTTCACCTGGGAATTAAATATTAACATTTACATTCTTGGTTTGACTCAATATCGGAAAATAGAACTTTGGTTATGTTAATGTTAAATTACAAAAAAAATTTGACCTAAATGGTGGGTTGTGGATGCATGGTTTTGCTGGTCGCACCCTGTTGACGCCAAAATTTGGTACGATTCGTATCGGACTCGGTTAAAGAAAGAGATTGTGTCAGCCGGTGGAAGCTAATCCAGAATAAGCCGAGTACAGGAAGGAATCGTGAAGACCACGGCATGGTAGTTAATTACCTTATCTATTAATTAGGTAGTTTTAATAATTTTTAGGAAAAACTTGATCTCGTGTCCGGTCAGGACTTGTTAATTTTCCTTTTATAGTTAGGAAACTCCTGTTTCGTATCCGATCAGGACTGTATCAACTCGGGGTATAAATACGTACGCCCGGGGACCTTGTAAATTATCTAATCGATCAATACAACTTTGGCGCATCGCCACCCTTTCCGACGGGTTCTTGCTTCTCGAGCCGGGCTGCATCGGTTAGGTCTGAACTCCTGCGAGAGGGTAAGACTCGTCACCCCTTACCACGGTGTACCTATTTTGTCTACGGCTGCATCAGTTAAGTTTGATCTCTTAGTCTGAGTAGATATACCACATCACGCGTGCATAGTTTTTATCGGCTTACCGGGGGTAGTTTATCATCAGTTTGTGTTGCATCGGTTGGGTCCGACCTACTAAACTGCTAGCGATAAATTGTTCCTGTTAGGTTGATAGATTTTATGCAAGCGTTTTATCGGAGTGCTTAGCCGATAAGTTATCTTTCTACTAGATAAAGCCGACTGCATTGTCTATTGATTATTATTCTGCATATCTACTCTTTCATCGGCTTATAGCCGATGTCCAAGTGTTTTCTCGGTAGTCGGCTGGCTTATTATTTGCTTATATTATCATCGATTCTATCATCGGCTTCTTAGCCGATGCGCAAGTGTTGTTGGTAGTTGGACACGAGGAAGGACTCGGGCGTGGGCAACACACAAGGACCCGAGCGCGGGCACGAGCGAGGACCCAGGTGCGAGCATGGACGAGGATCCGGGCGCGGGCACAGGCGAGGACCCGGGCACGGGTACGGGCAGTACCTTAGGTTTACGGCCGATGCTCAAGCATTCCTTCGGCAATCGGCTGGTAGGATTCTTATCGGCCGATTGGATCACTGAGCTAATATTTTCTATCTCCTTGTCAATTGTGGGGTCAAATTGACTGGCACACCTACGAACCTCAACATCTTAGGACCTGCACTGGAGCTAAGCAGATCTCCCAGGCCTTCGTGTGTCTCCAGACACCGAACCAGATCGTCGGCCCCCGACGGTTTTCGGCGTCAACACACCCATGGCAATTAAGGACCGGTTCACGGGAACCCCTTGGGCAATTAATCGTACTTTCCACAAGCCAGCGTGGGCAACAGCTGGGCTTGTAGCGTCTCTTCTCCCTCTCCTAGGCACCGATGGTGAGAATGGACGTGACGGAGTTGGGTCGGCCCGGGGATGGGTTGATCAGCTTCCGGATCCATTGTGGCGCAAGGGGGGGTAGCCTAGCCGATGTGGTGTGCCCTGTCGGTAGGTGCAACCTCAGCGTGGTGTGGATGGTTAGGGAGAGGTTGCGTGAACGGTCTGGTCACAACCTCTCGTGGGGTGTCGTGGTGACAGGTCGGCACACGGGAACGTGTGTGGGGCTGTGTCTTGTGGGTACAGTTGTACACCTCTGATCAGAGGTAAATCTATTAAAATAGCCGCGCCCGCGGTTATGGGCATATTGGTCAAGACTCACTGCGATTAGTCTCACCCTCACTTAGTCAACCTGATTTAATGGAACTGGTGTAGTTCAGGTGGATGGTTGGGCTTGGTTAACATGGTGTAACATTGATCAGCGGAGGATTAATATTGTTCAATTAATCAACTTTTTTACCGTTTACGAACTACTACTGATTACAACCGCTTTTATGCAAATAAACCTCTAGCCTATCCTTGGCCCTGAGCATTGTGCATATTTGTGGGTGTGATTTACTGTGTACTGCGGGTGGTACTCAGTCTTGCTCCTTTTCCCACTCTTAGTGGTGGAGTACGCGTCCAACGAGGATCAGCATGAGGACTAGGCTGGCTCCGCCGCCAAGATGCCTGTGGAATGGAAGTCTCCGCTTGGCTAGCTGTATATAGGCTTTGTTTATCTTTACCGCTGCATTTATGTAAGACAATTTTATTATGTTTGTAAGACGCACTCTGTATGGCAACTTGGTGTTGTGTACCCTGACTTTCCTGGGCAGAGATTTTATACACATGAATGTTCGGAATTTCGGTGGTAAATTTCTGGGCGTTACAAGTTGGTATCAGAGCCCAGCTTGACTGTAGGACCAGCCAAATGGAGACCCTATGAGCCCTCTAAAATTCCCATTTGCATAGGCTTCTTGCATTTGGAGTTATTTCGGGAAAAGTGGAAATTTGTTCTGGGATTGGGATAAAGTCTTGACCTTTCATTTGAGTAAAATTTTTGAGTCGGGTCATGTTTGGGGTGGAAATTTTACTCAAGGGTTATGGCATAGGAGTCCAAACTTTGGGAAAATATTGGTTATCGGGGTGATGTATGATTTAAGGCATGCATAAAATATTTCTATTTGCTTTGCAATTATTATTTAAAATTTCATTCGGTACTATTTGGTTCTGCCGTATAAAGCCGTCGGTCTCAAGTTTACATACAAAATTATTTCATGCATAAAATTGTTGTTATTTTCAAATTACTTACTATTCACTTATTTGGATCTGAGCATACATTGATTCTCCCTCCTTGCCTTCTATAGATGGACAGTCTCCCCAACCAGCGTGGCGCAGACATGGGTGGGTTTGTTGAAGAGCTCCGTATGATGAGTTTTACTTTAGGGTAGAGCCATGCCCCGGAGTACACCGCAGTGGGGCCCATGGAGGGTGAGCTCCCACACGGGGTTCGGTTAGAGCTGCCAGGTGAGAGGTACCTCCTACCAGCCATGGAGGTCGAGATCGGTGGGCGTACCTACGATCACGCCTGCCAAGAGGCAGCTTTCTGTCTGATCAAAGAACTACGCCGGAGGCATCACTCAACCCTCTGTACCACCGCCTACCACTACCTCCCCAACCAGACTCACTACCAGGTCTACAGCACCTTTCAGCCGGCGGACAATGAGAACGACACCACCATCGTCCACATGAGGTGGGCGATATAGGCCATGGACTATATGCACGCCAACTGTGTGCGTGCAGCCCACGACCAAGAGGACGCCAACCGGATGACCATCATTGGTCTCCAAAACAAGATCGACCGCCTGAAGAAGGAGGTCGCGGAGTTGAAGGGACAGCCATCACCCGGTGGGGCCAGGATTTGTCTGACCTTGAGGAAGAGGACCCTTCCTCTAGTGCAGGTTCAGTTGGCCCCCTGGAACGGGCCACACGCACTGCCACCGGCACTAGCTCCAGCTCTAGCGCCAGCGCCTGCTGCAACTCCAGCACCGACGGGCGGCATGATTAGCGTGTCGTCAAGCGATGGCAGCTCTCTGGGAGGCACCAGCATCCATGGGGGCTTCACTTCCACCGACGACAGCAGCTCCTTTAGCGCATCCTGCACCCGCAGTGAGGCTAGTTCCTCGGCTCACGGTAGTGTGGACTACGTGAGCGGATCTAGGAGCCGCACCGACGACGAAGTGGGCAACGAGAAGGAGCCAGAATACAACTTGGACGACCGCAGGAGCTGCTCTGAGCACTAGACGCACCGTCCTTAGTTTTCATCGTTTTTCTTAGTTTGATTTCATGATTAGTTGTAATGTTAGGATGTTTACTTGGGGTTAGTTGGCGGCATACCGTCTGTTGTGGTATGTCCGCCGTAATTAGGAGTTGAACTAGTGTTTCCTCATGTTTCCAACTATAAATATCAGTTAATTTAATTCAGCCACTTAATTATCACTCCTGTTTCTGAGCCCTTGTTTTTCTCGTTCCCTTCCACTGCTATCCCCTTCAGATGGTGAACACAAGGAACGGTAATCGTGCTGCCAGCGACGCCAGCGCTACCAACCAGCAGGATGGAGCACCCCACAACCTCGGAGCTCCCAATCACATGCCTCCTTAGCTACCGAAAAACCCGATGCTTGCATAGGTCCTGGCCAACCAGAACTAGATGTTGGCAATTATGATGCAGCAGATGCAGCAAAACAACTTGCAGCAGCAGCACCAGTAACCTCACATCCAGGCCATCGCTCCTCAGTCAAAGTTGCCTGAGTTCATGAGGGTCAGGCCGCCAACCTTCTCTAGCACCACCAACCCCATGGACGCCAACAATTGGCTGTTGGCAATCGAGAAGAAGCTCAATCTCCTCCAATGCAACGACCAAGAAAAGGTCACCTTTGCAACACACCAGCTCCAAGGTCCCGCATCAGCTTGGTGGGACAACTTCCTTGTGACCCGCACTGCTACCACCGAGGTCACCTGGGCTGAATTCTGCCACAACTTCTGGAAGTCACAAATTCCGGCAGGAATCATGGCCCAGAAGAAGAGGGAGTTCAGGGAATTGGTACAGGGAAACAGGACTATCACAGAATACCTCCACGACTTCAACCGTTTGGTACGCTACGCGCCCGAGGATGTCCGCACAGATGTGGAGAGATAGGAGAAGTTCTTGGACGGGTTAGATGACGAGCTGACCAATCAGCTCCTCTCAAGTGACTACCTAGACTTCAAGAAGCTGGTGGATAAGGCGATCCGCCAGAAAAATCAGCGCAACAAGATGGACCGCAAGAGAAAAGCGGCCCAGTTCCGAGCTTACCAGGGGCAGCATCAGAGGCCAAGGATGATGCTGGGGCATCAGGGTGGACCTTCCACCATGATCGTCCGCCAGCAGTGTCTGTTCCACCTAGGGCACTTCGGAGGCAACAACAGCAACAGTGGGCAGCACAACCGTCATCCCGCTCCGAGCCCACCAATGGTGCTAGCGCAGTAGAGTCAGCCACGGAAAGACAGTGGGGGCAAGACCCTCATTTGCTTTAACTGCAATAAACCGGGCCACTTCGCTGACAAGTGCCCGAAGCCGAAACGCATGGGACCCAGGCCTGCCACTCCCCAGAACCCCAACGCCAACCAGCAGGTGATAAAGGGGTGTGTTAATCATGTCTCCGCGGAAGAGGCGCAGGTTGCACGGGAGGTAGTACTGGGTACGTTTCCTGTGAACTCAATACCTGCAACCGTACTTTTTGATTCTAGTGCAACGCATTCTTTCATATCTAAGAAATTTGTGGGAACACATGGGATTAAAGTAGTGGAACTTAAGATCCCCATGTGGGTTCATACACCTGGGAACCACATGACAACAGCTCACCATAGCCCTTCAGTGAGCCTAGAAATGCAAGGATCACCTTTTCTAGCCAATCTCATCCTCGTGGAATCCAAAGACCTAGATGTCACCCTGGGAATGGATTGGTTGACCCGACACAAAGGAGTGATCAACTGTGCCGATCGCATCGTAATGGTAACTAGTCTAGAAGGAAAGGCGGTTATTTTCAAATCGACAATGCCACAGAGGCAGGAAGTGAGCTTGAACCTAGTCGCAACAGAACAACAAGTGGAAAATGAAACGAAGCCAGAAAGGAAAATAGAGGACATTCCGATAGTAAGGGAATACACAAATGTGTTCCCGGAAGATCTACCGGGGATGCCACCAGAAAGGGAAATCGAGTTTAGGATTGATTTGGCACTAGGAACAGCGCCAATATACAAGAGGCCGTACAGAATGGCACTGAATGAGATGGTAGAAGTCAAGAAGCAAGTCAACGATCTGCTATAGAAGGGGTACATCAGACCAAGCACATTGCCTTGGGGAGTACCAGTCATCTTCATGGAAAAGAAAGACAAAACAAAGCGGATGTGCGTGGACTATCGCGCACTAAATGACGTCACCATCAAGAACAAATACCCCTTGCCAAGGATTGATGATCTTTTCGATCAATTGGAGGGTGCCACCGTCTTCTCCAAGATAGACCTGCGATCAGGCTATCATCAGCTAAGGATCCGGGAAGAAGATATACCGAAGACGGCTTTCACCAGTTGGTATGGGTTGTATGAGTGCACGGTTATGTCCTTCGGACTGACAAATGCACCGGCCTTCTTTATGAATCTGATGAACAAGGTGTTCATGGAGTTTCTGGACAAGTTCGTGGTGGTTTTTATCGATGATATCCTGATCTACTTAAAATCAACCGAAGAGCATGAGCAACATCTCCGTTTGGTTCTTGAGAAGCTGAGAGGGCATTAGTTGTATGCCAGGTTTAGCAAATGCGACTTCTGGCTGAGAGAAGTGTAGTTCCTCGGGCACATCATCACCGCCTAGGGAGTTGCTATGGATCCAACGAACGTGGAGTCTGTTACCAATTGGAAACTGCCCAAGACAGTGACGCAAGTGCGGAGTTTCCTCGGACTTGCGGGGTATTACCACCGGTTCATTGAGAACTTCTTGAAGATTGCGAGACCCATGACTCAATTGCTGAAGAAAGATATGAAGTTTGTCTGGACAGCCGAGTGCAACCGCAGCTTCGAAGAACTCAAAAGGAAGTTAGTTTCAGCACCGGTCCTGATCTTGCCAGATCCCAAGAAAAACTTCTAGGTGTACTGTGATGCATCTCGCCAAGGGTTAGGATGCGTGTTGATGCAAGAAGGAAGAGTGGTAGCCTACGCATCGTGCCAGTTACGCCCCTATGAGGGCCACTATCCAACACATGACCTGGAATTGGCTGCAGTGATCCATGCTTTGAAGATTTGGCGACATTATCTCATCGGTAACCACAGTGAGATTTACATGGACCACAAGAGTCTGAAATACATATTCACCCAGCCTGACCTGAACCTCCGTCAAAGAAGGTGGCTGGAGTTGATTAAAGATTATGATGTGGGAATACACTACCACCCGGGAAAAGCCAACGTCGTGGCTAACGCTTTGAGCAGGAAAAGTTACTGCAACCCCGCTTGAGCAGAGACGTTGTGTAAGGAAGTGCAGCAGGAGTTTAAACGTCTGAATCTGGGTATCGTTGACCCTGGATTCGTGGTAGCCCTAGAAGCCCAACCCACACTCTTTGATCAAGTTCACAAAGCTCAAGCGAATGATCTAGAGATCAAAGAACTTAAGAAGAACATGAGAGTTAGAAAGGCCAAAGGATTCATGGAAGACGAAAACGGGATAGTATGGATGGGTGAACGACTATGCGTCTCAGAAAACAAGGAACTCAAAGACTTAATCCTCCGGGAAGCTCATGAGACGCAGTACTCCATTCATCCCGGAAGCACTAAAACGTATCAAGACCTTAAAACAAAGTTTTGGTGGGCCAACATGAGAAGGAAAATCGCAGAATTTGTGGCACTTTGTGATGTATGCTAGCGAGTCAAAGCAGAACACCAACGGCCTGCCAGACTTTTACAGTCGCTCAGAGTCCCAGAGTGGAAGTGGGAAGAGATCGGGATGGACTTCATCACCGGTTTGCCCCGCACATCTGTAGGATATGACTCAATCTGGGTGATCATTGATCGACTCACCAAGGTTGCTCATTTCATCCCCGTGCATACAACATATTCAGGGAAAAGACTGGAAGAACTTTACATGGCCCGCATAATGTGTTTGCACGGAGTACCCAACAGGATTGTGTTCGACCGTGGTAGCTAGTTCACTTCCAAGTTTTGGCAGAAGTTACAAGCAGAACTGGGAACTCGGCTAAATTTTAGCACAGCTTATCATCCACAAACCGATGGTCAGACCGAAAGAGTCAATCAGATATTGGAGGATATGCTAAGGGCTTGCGCATTGGACTTCGGAGGGACATGGGATAAGAGCCTACCCTATGCCGAGTTCTCGTACAACAATAGTTACCAAGCCAGCTTGCAGATGCCACCGTTCGAAGCCCTGTATAGCAGGAAGTGTCGCACACCCCTTTTCTAGGATCAAACGGGTGAACGCCAGGTATTCGGAACCGATGCACTCAAAGAGGCAGAAGAGAAGGTGGCCATAATATGGGAACGCTTGAAGACAGCTCAATCCAGACAAAAGAGTTATGCCGATTACTGCCGCACAGATCTAAGCTTCGAGGAAGGAGATTATGTGTATCTTCGTGTCACACCACTTCGCGGGGTACACAGGATCCAAACCAAGGGGAAGCTAGCACCCTGTTTCGTGGGACCCTACCAAGTGCTAGCTCGTAAAGGCGAAGTGGCATATCAGTTGGGCCTCCTAGCTTTAATGGCAGGCATACACAACGTGTTCCACATATCACAACTGAAGAAATGTCTGAGGATACCAGCAGAACAGGCCAATCTAGAACAGATCGAGATCCAGGAAGACCTCACCTACGTAGAGAAGCCAACTTGGATCTTGGAGGTTAGTGAAAGAAACACCCAAAGCCGGGTGATTAGATTCTGTAAGGTGCAGTGGAGCCATCATTCAGAGGAAGAAGCCACGTGGGAACAAGAGGATGAACTGAAGTCCGCCTATCCACACCTCTTCACCAGCATGCCTGAATCTCGAGGTCGAGATTTCGTTTAAGTGGGGTAGGTTTGTCATACCCTAAATTTTCTCCCTAAATATAGCCACACAAAATATACCTAAGAAATTGATCCAAGAAAAATAAATTAATTGGCCAAATGAACTAATTAAATGTGAAAAATGCAAAATAATAAATTACTGTGGCTGGGAATAATTTTCTTTTATTCCTCTTGCCAAAATACATTAACATGATTTTTATTGGAATTTTTAGAGGACGGGAAGTATTTTTAATAAATCAGAAACCTTTATCGAAATTAAATTTGCATTGGAAAATATTTTTCCTTTTCTTTTCTCTCCCCTCCCGTTGGGCTGTCGGCCCAGCACTGTGCCGGCCTCCGCGCTCGGCACGCGCACCATCCCGTGAGGCCTACCTGTTGGTGGCCTCCCTCACTCCCTCTCTCGCTGTCCCGTGGGCCTCGCCCGTCAGACCCCCGCCCGCCTCGGTCACATGCCTCCCCACTGACAGGCCGGGCTCGCCTGTCAGGTCCTTCATCCTCCTTCGTCCGGATCGGGCGAACGGGAAATTTTCCCCCTCCACTGTTCGATCGACGCCTTTCCTCGGCTCCCCGCGCACCCGTCCTTGGTTCAAACGGCAAAGGATTGGGTCCTCGCCCACTACCCCATGATCTTCGGTGCCATCACCCCCTCTCGCGCGAGAATCGTGCGCACGACGCTGCGGCCGCCGCCCTCAAACCCGTGCAAAATTGAGCCGTTTCGGCCACGATCTCCCCCGCCCGAGCTCTTAAAGACCTTCGCCACCCTCTCCTCTTCCTTTCCCCTCAGACGCCGACGCTTCCCGAGCTCTCTAGCACCCCGCGCCGCGTGATCCAGAGCCGCCGCCGCGCTCCGCCATCTCCAGTCGTCTGCCGCCGCCGCCGTAGCGGCCGCTAGACCGCGCGCTCGCCACCACCAGCTCCGCCACACTCGTGCGAAGTTAGGCCGCCGCATTCGTGGGCCTCTACGCCTTCGGAGGTCCAGTCTCACTGTCGTCCTCCTCGGTGACCTTTTCCGCCAGCCTTTGGCCATAAAATTTCGCCGCCTCTCCCAGCCGTTTTCTCCAGTAATCCGCTCTACACCATCTCCAGGCTCTCCTCAACGACGCCCGCACCCTGTTGCTCCTTAGCACTGCTGGAATCCCATTGGCGTCGGCAACCCGGAGCTCCGCCGCCGCCTATAGCCTCTGTTCGCCGCTGTTCACCGCCTTCCGGCCATCGCAAACCCTCGGTGAGCACCCATTTGTCTTCCTCATTCCATCCCGCGGCTCGCCGCCATTCTCCGGGGGCCGGATGGTCGCTAGCGGCGACCATCGAGCCGCTCGCCCCGCCACGATGCGGCCGTGCCGGCGGGGGTGAGCCCCCTTTCGACCGGGGCCATCCGATCTGCCTCTGGGTAGATCCGGACTGGCCACGGATGCCCCCGTGGGCGCCCGCTTCCCCGCCACGTCGGTGCCACCTAGGTGCCGCGTCGGCTCCTCGGCCCACTGTGGCTGCCACGTGGTAGCCACGTGGCCACCCCCGCTGGGCCACGGTGGACTCTGTCCACCGTGCGCCATCCTCTCCTGTGTCACCGACCGGTGGGGCTCGCCTATCGGCGTCGGCTCCCGGTGTCCAGTGACGCAATAATTCAATTAATTGCGTAATAAATCATTTAATAATTAATTTTACACTAGAAATCACAGTAAAACTTTAATAATTCATAACTAATTCATACGAACTCCGATTAAGTCCATTCAAATTTCATTAAATCCAGAAAAATGCCAAGAATTCATTGAAAATATTTTCAGCTCATGTTTAACTGCCCATATGTACTATTTTTAATTGTTTATGCGTTTTCTGTTATAGAGTCCGACGCAGTCGACCCTCCCGTTTACTATGAGGTCGTAGCCGAGTACGTCGAGCCAGAGCAAGGCAAGTCACACTGTAATCTTGATCACTTTGCACCTACTTTTGATAAAATGCTTTGTTTATTTAAATAAATCTGTACGTTTTTATTATTTCATGTGGTATGGATTATAACCTTTATATAGATAGGACTATGCTCTAGTTTTTGAACCTTGTTCCTTGTCACCTGGGTAACAACATGTTTAGAATACTATTCTTAGGATGCTTAGCCATGCTTAGAAGCTATTAGTTCACCTAGGAATTAAATATTAACATTTACATTCTTGGTTCGACTCAATGTCGGAAAATAGAACTTTGGTTATGTTAATGTTAAATTACAAAAAAAATTTGACCTAAATGGTGGGCTGTGGATGCATGGTGGGCATGTTGGTCAAGACTCACCGCGATTAGTCTCACCCTCACTTAGTCAACCTAATTTAATGGAACTGGTGTTGTTCGGGTGGATGGTTGGGCCTGGTTAACATGGTGTAATGTTGATCGGTGGAGGATTAATATTGTTCAATTAATCAACCCTTTTACCGTTTGCGAACTACTACTGGTTACAACCGCTTTTATGCAAATAAACCTCTAGCCTATCCTTGCCCCTGAGCATTGTGCATATTTGTGGGTGTGATTTGCTAAGTACTGTGGGTGGTACTCAGTCTTGCTCCTTTTCCCACTCTCAGTGGTGGAGTACGCGTCCGACGAGGATCAGCATGAGGACTAGGCTGGCTCTGCCGTCAAGATGCCTGTGGAATGGAAGCCTCCACTTGGCTAGCCGTATATAGGCTTTGTTTATCTTTACCACTGTATTTATGTAAGATAATTTTATTATGTTTATAAGAAGCAATCTGTATGGCAACTTGGTGTTGTGTACCCTGACTTTCCTGGGCCAAGGGATTTTATACACATGAATGTTTAGAATTTCTATGATGAATTTCTAGGTGTTACATCTGGCTCGATTGCGGCGCCCCTGCAGTAGGCAGGCGGGGCCGAGGCGGCCAAAGGAGAGAGAGAGGGCCGGGAGGAAGAAGAAGGAAGGAGGAAGAAGAAGGGAAAAAGAAGAAAAGCAAGGGGAAAAAAGAAAAGAGGAAAAGAGAAAAGGGAAAGAGAGAAAAAGGAAAAAAAGAGAAAATAAAGGGGTTTCCGGAAAATTCCAATTGGCAAAAATTGGAATTTTGGGATATTTAAGGAATCCGAGGAATATTATAGAATATTGGGAATTTGAGGAAATATTCAGAGTTTTGGAATATTTTTGGGATCGGAAAATCAAGAGTACTTTATGGAAAAAGGAAGAGATTGAAATATTTGAGATATTTGAGGGACAATTAGACATCCAATAATATAGGAACATTTTGGAATTCAAAAATGGAGAATATTTTGTAGGAATTGGAAAATTGGAAAGATATTTCCATGGAAATTGAAATTGGGCAAAACTCAGAATATTGGGGATTTGGGTTATTTCAAAGGACTTGGAACTTTTTGAGGAAATATAGAGGATTTATTTCAAACGGAACTGAATTTTTGGGAATTGAGAGATTTCAGGGATTTGGAAGCTGAATATATTCAAGAATTCTGGATTTGGGATTATCAGAGAGATCAAGTATTCTGGATTGACACAAAACATTCAAAGTGGAAGAAAACTTGGGTCTGGGCAGAAAAGAAAGATGCCAGGGGATTGGGCCAGGAACGACCCGATATTGGGGAAAAGAATTTATTTAAATAATTGCCGAATTGATCTTTGTAGCATTAAAATTAATTCTAGAGCTCCAAAAAATCCGAGAAAATTTTAGAGAGGTTATTTAGACACAGAGAATTTATCAAAAATGAATTCAACCATGATTTATTAAAGAAATTTTTATTTCTCATTTTTACTTTACTTAATTAATTTACTTTACAATTGAATATAAATTATAGAAAATCCATTATTAAATCATTATTTAATTCCAAAAATCAGGCGGTGATAGGTCTCACCGTTCAGCACAAATTTTCTATAAAATTCACCCCTTTACCTTTTGAATAAGGCTGACATCTCCCTCAAACTCGCTTTCCTGGCTAGCTCCTCAGGACCAAGAGGAAAGGATATCTTCTCCAACAGCTTGCTCCAACACATGTTCTTGTCACCATTCGAAACCACAACAAGTTCCAGATGGGATTTATGGGCCTCTAGGCTTGGTACTTGATGAGAAGGAACTCACTAACAATACAACCACACTTCCTTCTCCAAGCCTATAGTGCATCCCATGGTTTAGGAGGGACAACATCCTCCCCTAGTACGGTAACAATGTTTGTGTGCTTCGGCATTTGATTTGGTCCTCTTGGATGCTGAGATGAAGAGCTACGTACCTTTATAACGGGGTAAATTAAGCAAATCACTAGGAGCAAATCACTAGGAGTTATTCGCCAATGGGATTTAATGTACATATGTCATGCATGTATTTACCGGCACGTTCTCGAGGCCCTAAGCGTCACATTGGTAGTCAATCATGTCTAACTAATTGGAAGGGCTTCCGCCGGGACTTGAGTCCCCAGCATTGCTAGGCACTTGTTCATCCCTCCATCTCATTATACAGGGCGCAACTCTGCTTGACGTAAAGACCAAGGAAGCGCCGAGTTGTGACGCTTCACTTTGCCTGCATCCATCGGCCTTTGCAGCTTGCATCCTAGCCCACTCCCACATCTTGCTATTTTCGCTGGTGTGTGCAGCACTACTGAGATCCATTTGCACTTGTTGCCGCATGCGAGCGGCATCGTCATGGAACGCTCGGGTACGTCCGAGCTCCACTTGCGCATGTTACTACATGCAGACAGCATGGAGGCAGAGCGATCGTGCGTGACCGAACTCCATCTGTGCTTGTTGCCGCATGCGACAGGCCTCCTCCGTCGCATTCTTCTCTGCCATCGCTAGTTGCTATGTTAATAGAGAGTGCAAGTGATAGAGCATGAGTACTTATGAGATGAAGGTTGAAAACAGCCAAAGCGCATGCACATGAACGGGAGTTGAGGAGGTGATGAAGAGCTGAGCATCTCCAAGAGTAACCTAAAATTTGACTTTCAATAATCTTGGAATAAGACTGTCCCAAAAAAATTTGGGCTAAAAAAATCACCCACATCTCCAACAATGTCCCTATATTTAGTTCCCCAAAACTTGAAAATATGCCACACCATTGCTGGTGGGTCCTCCTCAACATTGCTAGGCACTTATTCGTGCTCCATTTCTACCTTTCAAACAATACTTCAAATAGTCAACACTGTCACATTATTTCACTTCAATTAATCGAACTAGGATATTGATGTGGTCAGTGGCTCTAATGGAGAAAATGACACTTGACAATTGGTCGTAAATGACAAGTTCAAACGCCCGTACGTGGTTACAGAATTGAAAAGAATAGCATGTGAACGCCTGTACGTTGTTATGGAATCAAACAGGATAAATCATACGTGGCATCAAAAGAGGTTCTGTAGCTACTAAAAGAGATTAGTGCTCAAACTTAAGTAATGTTCATATTTACAAGTCCTGATTTACATGTTCATTTACAATAATTTACAAATTCATATGAAAAACAAGACCTTGGATTTACACGGTCATTTACAATAATTTACAAATTCATATAAAAAACAAGACTTGTGATTTAAAAGTTCATTTACAATAATTTACAAATTCATACAAAAGATAAGACAAGAAGAGGGAATTAATTGATTGTATTGTGCCCTCAGATGGGCGGATTGCCAACCTAATGGCCTCCTCGCCACAATATGGCGCGCTGCCAACTAAGGCCTTCTCGCCATCGCCACAGTAGGTCTAGTTCAATTCATAGATTGTCATGGCACATTTATGGCCCAGACTAGGTTATAAAAATTACTCAATCAAATCATAATGCCCATATCTTAAGGAAAATCATAATGCGGCCTTAAAAACTCAGATACTGTACTAGCCAAAGATGGCTGAACCAAATAATTCTACTCGGGAGTCACATGCACATGTTCTTTCAGAAAAGGTAATCAAAATCAACTAGCCGGCATGAGCAGCATAAAGTGTAGTAGTAAAAATTTTTTCCATTATCTAAAAAAAAATGAGCAGCATAACCACCAACAGAACCAACAGATTTCCTTTGCACTGTATAGATGCAGTGTATTTTTTTTACTAGTATATCCAATATCATCTACTTCAATATCAAGGGGAGACTCGAGAGCCAGAAAAAATGGGATGATTCCACTTTTTACAAATTGGATGTTGGTATTGATAAAAAGAAACTTAAGCATGAAACAATGGGTAACATGAAAAAAATGGTAATGCCTGCATTCGACTCATGCAGAATGGGTATATGGGAGCTTTTAAGTCAGGGGTACAGAAACTTGTAATAGCACAATCATCATCTGGTAAACTTGTAATAGCACAATCATCAGCACAACAGAAATTTGATGCATCATCTGTGTAACACTTGAAAAGGACCAGAAACGCATAAGCGACAATGACAAAAAAAAAAAGGACTGCTGCATACAAGTAGACATTATTTTTAGATAACAGAGCATAAATTCTGCATTAAAAAAATACTGCAATGAAATATGAAAAAAGGACCAGAAACGCAAGAGCGACAACAACAAAAATTCTGCATTAAAAAAGGACAGCAGATAACAGAGCAAAAATTCTGCATTAAAAAAAAGAAACTGGTATTTCATTGTCATAACGGCAATATATGAACAAAGCACGGATGCAATGAAATATGTGATCATCTCATGAAATAATCTCCTGGTATGTGACACAAACATTATTTTCAGCTTCTCCAACAGCGGGATGCTCTCAGATAGTAACATGCAAGCCATAACAACTTTTGATGCAAGACAAACGCAATCTAACAGAGGGAGTACAATTTTGATTTTTCTGCATAACACATTCAAGAATCACATTTAATTTATTGCCACACACAATCTCAGTGACCTAAATTTCATCATTGAGCATGTTAGACTGGAGGTGCGCTATGCCAAATGTAACATCATATACTCCCCACGAGTAAAAGAATATTGCCAATATTTTGTATCGGTAATAATGAACATGGGATTATGCGCCGGACCTAGAGTTTAATAGTGACACAAGACAAAGAGATTTATACAAGTTTAAACCCTTGATCAGAGGTAATACACTACTCCTGTTTGGTGGATTAGGATCCGCTAGATTGTATTGCTCTGTTAACTTGCATCGGTTTGGCTGTTTATTGTATGAGGCTTCTCCCCCTCTCGGGACCCTTGCTCCCCTTATATACCATGGAGGGTAAGGTTACATATTAGGTATCCAAGCCGAGTATGACATGGTTTCTTATTCTATTTACAGTAAGTTACATGAGGGTGTCCTTATAGAACTCTATCCCGTGTCTTCGGAGGCACATCTTCATATCTCCGAGTTCTACTCTAAACTCCATGGTTTTGACTAACTCCTGTCTATGCAGCCGGATAAGCCTTTCATGATGGTACCCAGGGCATATGTTCTCCACAATAGCCTTCGAGACCTTCATAGTTGATCTATAGCTTTGTTTGTTACTCCTCAGTCAGGTCATGCCTCATGCCGAGTGCTCCAACTTTCTTGTCAAATCCTTTTGAGTGCCTTTCTCTTGGGACCTACTATTGATTGCTTGTAGGGAGACTAGGGAGGGCTCCGTTGAAGAAAAAACAGTGTGCACCGAATAGGGTGTAGCCCCCAGCTCTATGCTTAGTTGAGAATCAATTAAGTAGAGAGTCAAGAACAAGAATTACTACGTATAGGAAGAATAGTATACACCGAATAGGTGCAACTATTAGGTGTAGCCCCTGACTCTATGCTTAGTTGAGAATCAATTAAGTAGAGAGTCAAAAACAAGAATTACTATGTTTAGAAAGAATAGTGTGCACCGAATAGGTGCACCTATTAGGTGTAGCCCCCAACTATCGGATTAATTGGAATACCAATTAATGTGAGAGTCAAAAGCATAATACCCAGTGGCTTATGGTAGCCAAATCCCATCTGTTGCGGTATCTGGCTATTGGCCCATCCTAGAGCATACCATGTATCAAACTCGGTTTGATTGAGTGGTATCTGCATCCCATCTTGTGGTGACCAGCTGTTGGCTCGCATAGAGCATACCCTTGCAACCCGAGTTAGAAATTGTATTGTACGGTACTCAACCCCAACTAACACGGTGGCAGACTTTTGGCCCATCTTGGGGTGCACCGTGTTTTGGCCAAATAGGCACCCGAACGCTGCGTTGGTGTAGGATTCGGCTGGCGACCCTCATGGGGCGTACCCAACCTAGCAGAGTTGTGACTAAATAAGATACCCAAACCTCGCATTAGCATAGGATTCGGCTGGTGACCCTTATGGGGCGTACCCTACCCAGCAGAGTGGTACCGAGCCCCGACTGGTGTTGGTGGGCAGTTGTCGAACCTCATGGGATGTACTGATGTAGAGGTGATATCTGAGTCCCGACTAGCGCGAGTACTTAGCTGACAGTCCTCATGGGGCATACCGAAGTAGAGGAGGTATCTTGAGTCCTGACTAGCATGAGTACTAAGCTAGCAGCCCTCATGGGGCATACCGAGGTAGAAGTGGTATCCGAGTCCCAACTGGCGCGAGTACTTAGTTGGCAGCCACCATGGGGCATACCGAGGTAGTAATGGTATCTGAGTCCCGACTGACGCGAGTACTCAGCTGGTGGGTCTCATGTGGCATACCAAGGTAGAGGTGGTATCTAAGTCGTGACTAGCGCAAGTATTGAGCTGGTGGCCCTCATGGGGCATACCGAGTGGTTTTTGTGATCTCTGACTAGTATCAATTTGAATGGTTAAGATCCTTACATTGAGTACCCTGGCCGACTAATCCAGTCCTCGAGTTTAGGAGCTAGACTCATGGCCCTAAGTTCCTGTTATGTGTATCTGGATTTGGCCCTGCGTTATAAACATGTAGGTTGAGTAGCACCTGATATAGAATACAATCACCTGAGAAAAATCTAAGTATTTTGCAATGTATGTAAGTATGCATTCCTTCTCTTATTGATTTTAATTTCCCCGAGTAGTTGACTCCTTATGTTTAAACACTCTACCCGACTAGTCATTGCCCCCAAGCTTCGGAGGTTGGCTCATGGCTCTTTCTCAAACACGTGTTTTGGGTTACTTGAGTTTATCTTTCATGGAGCAAAGTTTCATGAATCAGAATTCATGCTACCATTAAGAGTAAAAAACAGAATGTGCAGCACATGAACCTATTAGGTGTAGTCCCCGACTTTCTGCTAAGTTGGGTTACCAACTAAATAGTAAGTGGGGAATGAAATAAAGCTCTCGGATGAGAACATCATATAAAGGAGAAAATAAAAAGCGACTTAGCTATTCGTTATTCCATGAATTAGGAACAGGGTGTCATCCTTGCATTTGAGCTTATGAGCTCCTGGGCGTGTCACTTGTCCTTCTGCCACGATCGGTCTTCCTGCTACTTGGCTAGGGGGAACAACTTTTCAAGTTGCTCTCCGACTGCATGGCTAGGTCGAAGAGGTGGAGGAGTTCTTTGTCGCGGAGAAGTCCGGCGTCGAGAAGACCTGTCGCGATGATCATCACAATCGTAGTGGATACCAAAATAGTCCTACTTGTCGTTGCGCTAGTGTCGTTCTTCTTCTTCTCCGACACATGTTCTTTGCATATTCTTCCTACTGCTTTTCCTTTTCGCATATTCTTCATAAGTTCCCGAATATCCACATCACTTTCCTGAGCTTCACGTATTTGATCTAGGAGCATAGGCTTGGCTTCGAGAGTAGTCAAGTATCCCTTTCTGACCACACAAAGGTTTTGCTTTTCCATTTCTTTGCACAGATCAATGGGGCAAGTCTTTATCTGGGTGGTGCCACAGTAACTCTTCCTACTCAAAGCATTTGCAACCACATTTGCCTTTCCAGGATGGTAATGAATTCCTATGTCGTAATCCTTAATCAACTCCAACCATCTTCTCTGTCACAGATTTAGATCTGGTTGGGTGAAGATATACTTTAAACTCTTATGATCTGTATATGTCTCACAGCGATTCCCAATGAGATAGTGCGCAAATTTTCAAACATGGACTACGGCTGGGCCAGTTTATCATGGGATGGGCGAATTACTCTCGTGCGGTCGTAGCGTCAGGAAAGCATAAGCACAAACATGCACGCGTTCTTGCATAATACAACATCCGATGTCCTGTGGCGTTGATGCATCACAAATAAACGTGAAAATCCTGAATCGACACCGGCAGGATTAGCACAGGGGCGAGAGACTGAGCTTCTTGCATTGGAGCAACTGAAATGCTTTTCACACGAGGAGTCCAGAGGAACTTCTCTCCTTCT
>RYFJ01002305.1:0-47132 GCA_003991445.1 Oryza meyeriana var. granulata | reverse complement strand
AAAACCATTGAGGCAAATGCGTTTTCAAAGAAAAAAGAATAGATCTCTGATGGATGGAAATGTTCACGATCTATAAGCACGCAATTGGTGGCAAAAGTTCAACAAATTCAAGGTGTTGATTATGATGAAACTTTATCGCCCGCTCGCAATTGCCTAAAGTCCATTCCGCGATCATCTAGCGCATTGCCTGCATATTTCGACTATGAGATATGGCAAATGGATGTCCAAACAACTTTCCTTAATGGAACATCTCAAGTGAGGATGTGTACATGACCACAGCGCCACGCGGTTTTTGTCATCCACAATCAGCTAGAAGAATATGCAACTGGCAAAAATTCCAATTTATGGATTAAAGCAGGCGTCTCGGAGTTGGAATATTCGTTCTGAATGAAAGTGAATCAAAGGGTTTGCTTTCGATCAAGAAACGAAAGAGCCTTGTGTTTATAAAAAGGCTAATGGAGACGCACTTGTAATTTCTGATTTATATGTGGTACGACATATTTACGGGATCAGGAAATGACATTCCTAGTGCTCAGAATCCTGGTTAAGTCTCACTTGAAAAAAATAGTTTTCTCCTAATGAGAAGACCTTAGGAGAGGCGGCTATTATTCGGGGCATCAAGTTTATTAGAGATAGTCCAAGAACGGCTAATTGGATTTATGGTCAAGACACATACATTGACCAAGGTTTTGAAAGCGTTTCAACATGCAGGACTCTAAGAAGGCGTTCTGCTAGCCTAGGTCACATTGGATAAATCTAGCCAAGAGTCAGGTCCTAGTACCACACTGATGAGCGGGAGATAAAGATGATGCGATCCATATGCTTCGGGGCCATTTGGGTCCATTATGTTATGCCCTGCTTTGTAACGTGTCCAGATGTCTCGTAATGCTTTAAGTGCACGAGCGTAGATACCAGTCGGGATCCAAGGGAAGGTTCACTGGATTGCTGGTAACTAACAAGAAACATCATTGAAACGGTACTTGAGAAGAACTTTACTAAAAGATTGTTCCTTGTTTGTCTATGGTTGTGAGATGAAGAGCTCAGTTGTAAAATAGGTATTACACGATGCTAGGCTTTCCAAACTGACAAAGACTATTTCAGATCACAATCTGAGATTTGTGTTCTGCCCCAAAATGGCGGATGCAGCGTGAGCGTAAAGTAGTTCCAACATGGGAGACGGTTGCTGAATTTCTACAAACGGGACGCCAGAGTACATTGCGAGCTTTCTTCGTGAAGCTGCTTAAAGAAGCTGTTTGCGATCAAAGGCAGAAGTATGGTTGTTTCCGAGCTTGGTGTGATGATAGTGCCTTCAATCCGATGGACCTCTCTACTGTGATAATAGTGGGCCATTGCGCAAGCCAAGGAGCTCTAGTGATTCCACCAAAAGTTCCAAGCCACATTTTACGGCCGTTTTTCATCTCATCCGGCCGAGATTTGGAGAGGGCCGATGTTAAAAGATATGCCAACAGTTACAAACGGGGATTTGAACATTGTTAGATCCCATTGTTGACAAAGCCGCTTCCCCAGCCAAGCATAGAGAGCTCACATATAGGGCACTATGGGGTGATTAGATACCTACATGGTTGACTCTAAGTGCAAGTGGGAGACTGTAGTGATATGCCCTAGAGGCAACCATGGAGATGTTAAATATTATCACAAGCTATGTTTATCATATATTGATTTGTCTTGAAATAGACACATCATTAATTGATCAATGAGATCATGTGACTGATTTCATGAGACTCTTAATGTCAAATGTTGCTATTTCTAAATGAATCCCTGATCATATATCATATGAGGAACAAAATTGATCTAATATCAGCATAGTATTTGATTGATGATCATTGTTATGGATCATGGTATGCGAGGATACCAATCGATAATAGACTATGTAATGTGAACATAGTTGGATAGCGACCCGCCATGAGTACTGCGAGATTTCATTGTGTCATCAGTTAGTCTCAAAAGTAGTGTTTATGTAGAGTCCTACACTTGAGATTCATCATGTTCCCAACCATACGTAGCTAGCTTATTTTGGATATCTAAACACTACTCCCGTAACTGGGTTTAGTCAATCAAAAGTGGTCTTCGGGTTTGCTATGAAACATGGAGTGGGATATGAATGATCAATGATAGAATTTGCCCCTCCCTTATGGGGAGAGATATCTTTGGGCCCCTCGAAGTAACATGGATTCTGGAAAGTCGCATGGCCATGCTACGGTGATAAGTGAGGTGTCAATCACAAGTTTGTAATCCATCATAGGATCGAGAGAGTGATTGAGCTATTAAGAGATGACACAAGTCTGCCATTGAGCCTCAATCGATATCGTGAGGCAAAGGGATTTGTACATAAGGACATTACAGGTTCAGCCGATATGATCTTTACGTATATCTTGGGGCTAATATATGCCTTGCTAGAGGCCGCTATTAACAGGGTGACCAGAAAGGCGTTTTCTGGGTCGTGACAAAATATACGTGAACCTACAGGGTCGCACCACTTAATGGGTTGGAACAATTATTCGAATGCTGATTCGATATGGGCTCGCATTCGGATAGAGATCCGAGTAGACTCTTATCGGCCGGGTCCACGAGGCCCGAAGTAAGGTGGGTCTATATATAGGAGGCGAGGGCTGAGAGTTTTTCACGAGTGTTTTCTGTTAGCCTCGAGCCAAAAACCCTAGCCGGAGTGGCACCTTCCGAGCCAAACCCTAGGCTCGCCTTCACGAGTGCTAGTACCACTCGCGATCCGTGTTCAGCCCCCGAGACGTGTGGATACCCGTAGAGGGCGCTGCTCGTTTGCCCCCGGCGTTTGATCGGCCTGGAGATCGACTACTTCCACTACTACCTCGACGCGCGCCTGTGGTTGACCGGCTTCTCCAACTCTCCTCCGCTGCACTGCGCGTCTTATCGGGGTAACGCTCCATGATCCCTTCTTTCACATGATTCCTGTGTGCGCCAGGTAGAAATTTTTTATTTTGCATTCCGTAGCCTACGCGTACTCCTTCCAGCGGTTAGGGACTCCCGAATCAGTATAATATTACTCATGATGAAGTCCTTTGCTCGTTTGCCGCTGTAATTGGTTGCGACGGGTTTAGCCTCAATCCACTAGGTTGAATTTGTCACTGCGACGAATAGATGCGTGAACCCTCTAGCGCTTTCTTGAATGGCCCGACCATGTCGAGCCCCCATACTGCGAATTGGCCAGAGGTAGGGATAGTTTGGAGTTCCTGGGCTGGGAGATTTGTTTGCCTTGCAAAGAATGGCAACCTTCGCACTTGGCGAACGATGTCTTTGGCATCTGTGACTACTGTGGCCAGAAGAATCCCTGCCGTAGGCCTTCCGAACTAACTGTCCTGGACTGCAGCGATTGGTTGCACATATGCCCGCAGTGGATTAGAATGCAGGATCATGCTTGCCTTCCTCTGGCGTGGTGACGCAGCGCATGAGGACGCCGATGCGCTCCTTCGGTACAGGTCTGTCTTCCGACTAGCAGGAAGCTTTTTGCTCCGACGCTTTGACCTGCTCGGCTTGACTTGCAATCTTCTGGGAGTTCATTTCATCCAGGAGGAATTTGACAATAGGACTCCTCCAGTCTTGACATATGTGCAGCACTTCGTCGGTAGCCGGGGTAGGCTCGCCTCCCGACTGCTCTTGTGTCGGTTCTTCTTGACTGATGGCTCCATAAGTTGCTCGACGAAGATTCCAGTCGGGATCTGCTTTCTCGCTTGGATACCATGTTTGCCAGCTCATCCGCCGCGTTCGTTGTATTGGCACAGGACGTGTTTGATTTCCAGCCCGTCGAACTTATTTTCCAGCTTGCGGACCTCCTGACAGTATGCCGCCATTGTATCATCTGAGACAGGTCCACGAGTCTTTCATGACTTGGTTTACCACGAGTTGGAATCTCGCGCACAACCAGTCGACGTATGCCGAGTGATATGGCGATGCGGAGCCCGTGAACGAGTGCCTCGTACTCGGCGACGTTGTGGGAAGCCGGGAAGTGGATTTGTAGAACGTACTTCAATTTTTCGCCAGTGGGGGATGTCAATATGACTCCAGCCCCGGCGCCGCCGATCCGTAGGGAACCGTCGAAGTACATTGTCCAGTACTCTAGCTTTGCTGTTGGTATTGGGAGTTGAACTTCTGTCCACTCGGCCACGAAGTCGGCTAGAGTTTGAAATTTGATAGCTGTCCGTGGCCGGAAGGTGATGTCGAACGCCATCAGCTCGAGTGCCCATTTAGCGATCCGGCTAGTGGCCTCGCGATTATGAAGGACATCCCCGAGTGGAAACGCTGTGACCACCGTGACTTGATGTGCTTGAAAGTAGTGCACCAGCTTTCGGACTGTGATGAGTAGGCTGTATAGCAGCTTCTGGACCTGCGGGTATCTTGTTTTGGAGTCGGCAAGGACCTCGCTGACAAAATAGATTGGCCGTTGTATTTTCTGAATATGACCCTATTCGGATCGCTCCACTACCAGCACCGTGCTAACTACGTGAGTGGTTGCCGCCAGATATAGCATTAGCGGTTCCTGGGGTAAGGGTGATGCCAACACGGGAGGTGACGTGAGGAACTGTTTGAAGTCTTCGAAGGCTTGTTGGGCTTCCGGAGTCCATTTGAAGGTGTCCGCCTTTTTGAGGAGCTTGAAGAAAGGCATGCCCCGTTCGCCCAGTCGGGAGATAAACCGGCTGAGTGCCGCCATGCAGCCTGTCAACTTCTAGACGTCTTTAAGGTTGGTCGGGGGCGCCATGTTCCTGATGGCGTTGACTTTCTCCGGGTTAGCCTCGATGCCGCGATGCGAGACGATGAAGCCGAGTAACTTTCCAGACGGCACTCCGAAGGTGCACTTTTCCGGGTTCAACTTCATCTTGAATCTTCGGAGGTTTTGGAAGGTTTCTTCCAAGTCGGCAATGAGATCTTCTCTGGACTTGGTCTTGATCACCACGTCGTTGACGTAGGCTTCCACGTTGCGCCCAATCTGGGTGTGCAAACAGCGCTGAATAGCCCGTTGGTAAGTTGCGGCCCGCGTTTTTCAAACCGAACGGCATTGTGATATAGCAATACGCTCCAAACGGCGTGATGAAAGATGTTTTTAAACAGTCTTGTTCCCTCAGGCTAATTTGATGATATCCCGAGTAGCAGTCGAGGAAGCTGAGTAGGTCGCACCCCGCCGTGGAGTCAACCACCTGATCTATCCTGGGAAGACCAAATGGGTCCTTGGGGCACGCTTTGTTGAGGTCGGTGTAGTCGACGCACATGCGCCATTTACCGTTTTTCTTCCGGACCAGAACTGGGTTTGCCAGCCAGTCCGGGTGGTAGACTTCCTTAATGAACCCGGCTGCGAGGAGCTTGGTGATTTCCTCCCGGATAGCATCCTTGCGGTCTTGAGCGAAGCGCCGCAGCCGTTGCTTGACTGGCTTGGCGTCTGGCTTTACATGTAGGGCGTGCTCGATCACCTCCCTTGGTACGCCCGGCATGTCGGACGGTTTCCACGCGAAGATATCTTTATTGGCCTGGAGGAAGGTGACGAGCGCGTCTTCCTATTTGGGGTCGAGTCCGGTCCCGACTAAGGCAGTCTTGGAGGGGTCGGAAGGGTCCAGGGGGATCTTCTTCGTGTCAGAGTCCGCTGAAATTCCCGACTTCGCTGCTTTTTTCGCCGGAACTGGATCTTGATCGACTTCGGGTGTAGCGGCTTGCCGGATGCTGTCGCGCCCGACTGCCGCTTCTTGTGTTTGAGCCAGTTCGCAGCTCTCCTTGTCGCAAGTGAAGGCTTGCTTAGCGTCGCTGCGGAGGGAGAGGACTCCTGCTGGCCCGGGCATCTTCAGCACCATGTACGTATAGTGCGGTATCGCCATGAATTTGGCGAGGGCCGGTCGTCCGAGTATCGCGTGATACGCGGTCTCGAAGTCGGTGACCTCGAAGCAGATGTTTTCTGTACAGAAGTTGTCCCGCGTGCCGAAGGTTACCGGCAAGGTTGTCTGCCCGAGTAGGGTTGATGACAAGCCGGGAATTATCCCATGGAAGGGCGCAGTGCTCGGCCGTAGTTCTGAACGAGGAATTCTCATCTCGTCCAAAGTCTTGGCGAACAGGATGTTGAGCGCACTGCCTCCGTCGATGAGGGTTTTCTTCAGCCTGATATTTCTGACGACCGGGTCCAGGACGAGTGGATATCGTCCCGGGTGGGAAATCCGATCTGGGTGATCTGCACGATTGAAGGTGGTGGCCGTTTCTGACCAGCGCAGGTATTGGGGGGTGTCGGCTGTAGAGGCCGTGTTGATGTCGCGTATTGAGAGCTTCTGCTTGCGTTTGGATTCGTACGCAAGTGGTCCCCCGAAGATGTGGTTGAGTTCGGCTTGGGGATCCTGGAAATCATCAGTCGGGCCCGAGTCTGGCTTGTCTTTGTCCTTGTCGGCGCCAGACGATGAAGCTTGCTCGGAGGCAAACTTCTTGAGCATGTGGCAGTCCTTGGCCGCGTGCCGGCCTTTGGGGTGAAAATGGGCAGGCCCGCTCATGACTTTCTGATAGTCGTTGTTCCGCTGGGCCGCGACCGACCTGCCGCTCCATGTTGGCCACCTCGTTGTCCGACTTCCGCTTGCGGCTGCCAGACTTATTCTGAGACGGCTCGTTGTCGGCTTTCGCCTTGTTGTCTTTTTGTCGGGGCTCCTTCTTCTCGTCGAGGGCCTCGGCGACGGCTTCAGCTGAGTCGGCGTATTTGTTGGCCATGTCGAAAAGAGCCCGGACAGTGGATGGTGGCTTCCGAGTGAACTTCGCGATGAGCGGGGCGTCTTTTACTCCCTTGCAGAAGGCGGCGATGACGACCTCGTCTTTGATACTTGGAATTTGATTGCGCTTCTCGGAAAACCTTTTGATGAATTCACGCAGAGACTCGTTCTTCTTTTGATGCAGCTGGTAAAGGTCCTGCTCGGAAGCCGGTCTCTCGTAGGTCCCCTGGAAGTTAGCGATGAACCGCTCCCTAAGTTGTCCCCAGGAACCGATCGACCGCCTTGGGAGGCCTGTCAGCCATGTCCTCGCCGAGTCGGCTAATGCGACTGGGAGGTAGTTAGCCATGGCTCTGCTGTCGCCCCCAGCAGCTTGTACTGCTAGGACGTAAACGGTGAGCCAGGACTCTGGGTTGGTCTTGCCGTCGTACTTTTCGATTCCGGTAGGCTTAAAGCCGACTGGCCAGCGGACGTCCTGTAACTCCCGAGTAAAGGCTGGAATGCCTTCGTCATCGTGAGGACTTGGGCTTCGGTTTTGGCGGTGTAGCCGTTTGTAGTGGAGACCGAAGCGCTCGTGTTCATCCCTCCAGTCGGCGGCGTTCATCTCTTCGCGCTCTTCGCGCCGGGCGTTTATGGTGTGGCGAAGGTCGCGTTGTATTCGCACTCGGAGGTCTTGATTGGGTCGGCGGTCGTACTGGCGACGCCGCCGGTTGTCGTAGTTGGTATTGCCGAGCGTTGTTTGGCGGGACTCTTCGCGCTGCCGAGTGGAGCCGGCCGCCCGACGTCGCGCTGATGCAGATGACTCCGCCGCTGGAGAGCCCGTCCGATGGGTCGGTATGTAAGTGTTGCCTGACTGTTCTTGCTGCTGGCAGGCGGCAGCTGTAATCATCGCTTTGATCTTGGCGATAGTTGGTGTGGCCTGATGATCCGGCCCAAGATGGAGCGTGTCCAGCAGAGTTGCGGCGGCCACGACGTTCTGTTGTGGCGTGACGAAGACGTCGTGGTCGCCGACTTTGGTTTGGAGGATCTGTTGCTGGGCGGCTCGCCCAGCCTGTCGTAGCCCGTCATTGCGAGCTTGGCGGTCGGCCTCCTCTTGTTGTTGTAGTCGGCGCGCCTCCTCTTGCTGCTCCTCTTGCAGTCGGCGCACCTCGGAAGGTGGTGTTGAAGCCATGAAGATCTCGCAGGGGAGGAGGAAGCTTGCCAAGGTGGAGTCCGAGTTGGTGCTCGAACCGCTATCCGACTTGGTGTCGGACTCCGAGTAGTTTATCGGAGTTAGGACGACTCCGACCTCTCTAGATCCAATCTGAAATGGTTCATGACCGTGTCCAAACTGAATCGCTGGAGGTCGGGTCTGCTGCGCGGGTTGTAGATGCGCAGCGTCGCCTAATCCGTACGGGAGATTGACGATCTCTCCCCCTCTTGGCCTAACCCGCGCTGGCTCAAGGCCTAACGCAAGTCGGACGCCGAAGGAGAGAGTTGTCCCGATGTCCGGCGATGTGAGGGACTGTCGTAGTAGATCGTCGAAGGAGATGGCGACGTCCTTGGGGCCGACTGGCGCAACGCCGGCTGGCTCCTCGGCTGGCGAGATCGGATCTGCTTCAGCCAAGGAAAGATTGCCGAGTTGATCGGCGACGAAATCAAGACTCCCGAAGGTGATGGTGTCTCCATTGGAGAACTTGTAGCCCTTCACTCCCGTTGATGGATCCATCGAATCTGTTGATGAAGAATTCGCCGGGCCCCTACCTGGCGCGCCAACTGTCGATGCTTTGCACCGGCAATAATATTATGGGGCTACTCGGCGACTTGGAATTCGGTGGATTGCAGAGGAACACGAGAGAATTATACTGGTTTAGGCCCTCGATGTGAGGTAATACCCTACGTCCAGTTGAGGTGTTATTCCTCTGAGGTGGTCTTGTGATCAATGATCTTGCGTGCCCTCATGGTGGCGCCCTGCCTCCCTTTATTATACTAGGGACAGGGTACATGGTAAGGATCCCAGTCGGATACGACCAAGGGATTTCCATCTTAGAGATAGAATCCTATCCGACTAAGGCTATGTTTCCTTATTATGCAAGGCACAACCTGCCGGGTGCTATCTTATCTCTAATTACATGGTCTGGCCCATCCTCTATCCAAGTGGCCCATGTACTGGTAATGAGGTACCCGGGGCCCATGGCCTCCACACCAGCAATCTTATATTTAGCATTCATGCGCTCTATGTTTTCTTTAGTTGTTTCATGCAGTTTTAGCATCAAGTCAGCACGTTGCTTAGCATCAAAATTCATCTTTTCAGAAGTTGGCAAAGGCATTAAATCAATAGGAGCACGTGGGATGAAACCATAAACAATCTCAAAAGGACACATCTTTGTGGTAGAATGCAAAGAACGATTATAAGCAAACTCAATATGAGGTAAACACTCTTCCCACATTTTAATATTCTGTTTCAAAACAACCCTTAACATAGTGGATAAAGTTCGATTCACAACTTCAGTTTGACCGTCAGTTTGGGGATGACAAGTAGTAGAAAATAAAAGCTTAGTCCCCAACTTATGCCATAATGTTCTCCAAAAATGACTAAGAAATTTAGTATCACGATCAGAAACAATGGTATTAGGCACACCATGCAAACGTACAATCTCTCTAAAGAACAAATCAGCAATATGAGTAGCATCATCAGATTTGTGACATGGAATAAAATGTGCCATTTTGGAAAATCTATCCACAACAACAAAAATGCTATCATGCCCCCTCCTCGTCCTAGGCAAACCCAACACAAAATCCATAGAAATATCTTCCCAAGGAAAAGGAGCTTTTCGGAAGGGCTTGTCCTCCCGTTGGTTGCATCGCTCGTGCTCCCTATCGAGGGATCACTCGCTCTTCTCCCTCTGGTCGGTGCTCAAGGAAAAGCTAATTATAAACGATCTAAACCATTACCCCCCGGTCGTCTCGCTCGTGCTTCCTGTGGTGAACCACTCACTGTCAAAGGAATTGATCCAAAGCAAAGTCCTTCAATTTACTTTTCTAAATACTAGAAAAGAAAGTGCGAAGGCTAAATAGTGATCTCATGTCTGTATCAATCATCTGCTACTCGCATTGACTACTGGTCTTTATGATGAGTGAGTGGGGGTTGCTCAATTGACTACACTATTGGTGCACTCTATGCTATCTCCTTTATGAGTTTCTTCCTGTAGTTGTTGTTGGTTATAAACGTTAGTTGTTGTGAAGCATATGAGAATATGCCTGGTTTTGAGTAATATCTTAAGAGGTGCAACGTTCTCCGTGGGTGTTGGTATGAGTGTGGCTTTTCACAGGTCCGGAGACAAGAAAAGAGCCGAATTAGTGTAGGAATGGAGATTTCTACTTTCCGTAGTTGGGTTCGAACCTGAAAGATGGTTTTGTGGTGTCTGCTTCTCTCTAGATTATGCTTCGTCTCCAGAATCCCTACCCTAAAGAGTGAAAATTGCGTAGCTTAAGGTAGGTGTTTCCCCAATCCACGCAAAATAAACGTAAGGCTTGTCTATTGTAATAGAATTGAAAGGGTAGAAGGTATCAACCCCTCGGCATTGTTGGAGAAGTTCATGTGCGAGTAAGCATTGCCCCCTTACTTGTTCGTTGTCTATCTGTTCTACTAACCTGATGTCTACCTGTATAAATCTATACTCGTTTGAACTACTCGATTGCTATTTTTTTCTTTCCTTTACTAACGTGGAATAACGAGTTTGGTCTGCCAAAACTTTGATTGAAAGAGGAGTGTTTAAGCAATTCGCTTACGAAATCACAGTCCAAAGCAACTACTTACTGGTTTAGCTCGTGTTTTCCTTTTTGAAGTAGTTTGGCAGACGCATCGATTGTTCGTGGTATGCTTGGGCTGGTCACACGGCTCCGGTGCATTGGGCCACTCTCAATTGTTTGGTTCCAAAAAAACTATGGCTCTTCTCGTATGAGCAGGCTTATCAACCACTCAGAATAGGGAGCTTCCAGCGGGAAGTCCAGCTTTGGGACGTTGCCCCTCGGATGAAAATCGATCTCGTGGAGACGGGCTTGACAAAAGTAAGTTAGCAAGCGGGTGTTCCATAAAATGAAAAAAAAGAAACTAGGATTCTTCTGAACTCAACTCCGTGGCCAAAACCATCTTCTCACTCTGACCCCCACATATCAGATCCCAGATGCCACCCAACGATGATGGGACTTTCACGCATGGAATTATCATTCGAGAAATACTCCCCCTCTTGCAGCGAGAGCCCACTCCTACCTAAGGGGCTTGTAGATCTATATTTGGATTAAGGGGCGGTATGGATGGAAGAGCGCTTCTATTGGTAGGCAGTCGCTGGCCGAGGAGGCTGCTCTCTCTATCTAGAATGAAAAGAGGAGAGAAGTAGCACGCACTAGAGTGGGAGTGGTTCCAGTGCCGAAATCGCGCTTTCTCTTTTCATACTAAGGGGGAGGAGGGCTTATCTTAATATTCCATCTTGTTTGTTAGCTGACAATTGGAAGGTCTACCGTGGGGGACAAAAACACGGTGTTTCATACTTTTGTCACTTTTCTTTCTGTCTCCACTCCACTATTCTTATCTTACATAATAACCTGCCTCTTCTTTAATTGATTGGAAAGCGAGTCAATAAAATGCCAGTGGTAAATCCATTGAGTAGCTGCTCATATCCAAGGAAAAGGCCATAACAAGGTATTCTCCCCAATCTTATTATCTTTCCCTTTCGAAGGTCAGACAACACTGGTCAATAGGAGCGGGGGGCACATAGCAATAATAAATGCAACAAGGCTCAACAGAGCAGGGACACAAGAATACCTATATAGAGACATGAGAAATAATAAGCCAAGGAGATCTTTACAAAACGAGAATTCCACATCCAGTTCAAGCTGAAGTCACATAGGGAAGGGAGTTTCTGCAGATGGAGAAAAGGGAGATAGCACACTGTGTGTGATAGGTTATTAGCTGGAGGATTGAGATTGGTATATGGCATTCAGATAGTCATATGCCACTGAAAGCATGGAAAGACTAGGTGAACGGGCTCAACCAGGCAGGGAAAGCTAGATATAGCCTCTCTTCCTCCACTTGTTTTACGGATTCACATACTGGTTGGTATGTTCATCAAGTTCTCGATTACTACTTATGGTGCCCACTAACTCCCTTTAATGGTACACAATCCCTGCCAATTTTTCAAAAGAAAGTGCTATCCACAGAGGGGGCTAGCGGAGGAAGTGCAGAAATCGCATATCCGTCTTATCCTCGATGGAGTACAGTGGCTATAGAAAGAAAGGAAGAGTTCGATTGCTTGGAGAAGGTATTCTTCTTGGTCGACGGTTTTTAAAAACCCTCTTCTTACCCAGAAAAAGGAAACTTCTTGCGGAATGATAGATCCATTTGTCTTGCTCTACCTAAGCCGGATTGAGTACAATGATGCTCCCTACCTATGTGTACCTCATACTTTTCGGGCTAGAAATGCCATATAGTTAATGGAACTATCCATTTTGCTCGATCTTGATTAGTAGATTGCCAACTTCTTCTTCTGATGATAGGAATCTTCCCTTTATTAGGTGGCTATTCCTTTCGTACCAAATAATACCATTCGTACCAAAGCAGCCAACAGCATATGTGCCTAACATGAGGGATGTTCACTAACTACTATGAAATTCAATGTTGAAATCGACCCCGGCCTATTTTCTTGAACAATGCCTTCCACTTAATTGCCTTATAGTTGGATGCAGAAGAAGGCATTTTTCCTCTAAGAGGATTGATTGCTAGCGCGGAAGACCCCTCAACCATTGCTCTGGTCGACTCGCCTTTCTACTTCTCTTATGCAAATAGATGTTGCGCTTTCTTTTGTCAATACCTTGTTCATCTATCTTTCTTTCTTCAAGGCAAGAAGTGTTTTATATCAAAGTAATATCACCCGCTATCTCAACGAAGTTTATCCCATAGGCCCAGTCAAGACTCTCAATAATGTACTACCTATAGCTAGCTCCTTGCCAACTTTGCATTATGTTTGACTGGATGGTCTTTAAGTCATGACATCTGTCTTCACAGGATGAAGAAAATGAAAAAAAGATTGCATGCATTTTATAGAAACATGTGTATGAGAGCTGAAGTAGCAGCTTGAAGTATTGTCCACTTCGTTTAGTTAAGAGTGGATCCCTAAACGAAAGTCAACTTGTTTTCAAAGTTTAGTTCATGTAAGTTCGTGTCCCCGCAAGGGAATAACTAGTTGTATCAGTCAAATCATCTACAGCCGGTTAGACATTTTACTAAATACTCTATTTGCCGAGCTATTTGCGTTACTTACCAAGCAGGGGATGAGCTATTCATGAGAGTTTGGAGAGTCTATGTATCCATTAGTTTAGCGTATGTTTAGTTACTCGAGTAGTAGGGGAATACTTATAGCCTTAACATTACGAATATACTAGGATAAGTGTTGCTAATGAGACGGGTATCTCAATCAGCAGACAGAACCTTTATGTATTAGTCAATTCTTTCTATGTTTATTGGCCCCATAAAGAGAAAAGTGGCAAAGAAAGCAGCCCTTAGACCAAAGCGCTTCAAGGTAGCTGATATGGAAAGAGTTAGTAATGCTTAATCCTGACATTTGACATATGCGCTTGGAGTAATGAAAGTGTTTGCTTATATGGCACTCCTATTTCAGAACTTTCTAAGCTGTTGTTGGTATAGTGAGGATTCCTTTTGAGCAGGTAGGAAGGTAGGAGTACTATGGGGATGAATGATTCTTTTGGGCACTGCTTCTTTGATTACAGCAACAATAATATCACCAATATGAGCATATCAGTGATTACCAGCTCCTAAAACTCGAATACATATCAATTCGATAGCCCCACTCCGTTGTTATCTGCTACATTCAAAAGGGTCTGAGTGAGATGGATCTTGGAAGTCTAGTTTTTGGTTGAGTAGTGATCTTGGGCACGAGTGGTTGATCGTCGCGGACTGTGAATGGCCATGGAAAGGAGTATTGATGTCAATATGTTCGATCGAGAAGATTGGACGATGAAAGACAGATCCTTTGTGGTTTGAATAATAGGCTGTGGTCTCGATATTGGGCTATGGGCTGATTGCTTTCTGTATGAGCCTCTTGTGATTGGGCTCTCGTGGGCGGATTACCCGATGTGTACTCATCTTCCAACAAAGAGGAGAGGACAGGGCTACTGCTGGTCCACGCATGAGAGCTCCTCTGTGTCTTTTTGGAAATTACTTTGACTCGCAAAGGTGAAACCAGAGGAGATTCGAGGCCCAGCTGAGAACAGCAAGCGTACAATCAATTAGTGTATGGAAGTTCGGTGAAGCTATATGAAAACAGAAGATTGAGGGGCACAATCAGGTTCTGGCTGAGACCCGCTATTGGAAGGAAGTCTACGAAGCGTCAATTCTAAGTAAGTTCGGGTCCAATTTGGTTATCCCATTTTTCTAGCAACCGCTTTGATATTATCACTCTTGTGCTTCGAGCTCTTTCCAAAAACAAAACCGCCCATTGCCGATACAACTACCCGGCTACACTGAAAGAGGGAAGCGAATAGCCTGAAGATTCTTTCCTTTGTTGTTTCACTATCAGAGCTTGCGAGAGAAACCAAAAATACTCTCTTCGGCGACTTAGACTTACTCATTTTGGCGATGTCTGGCACCCGCGCTGGAAGGGATGAATTGTCTGAGTCGTTCACTCTGTGAGATAATGGATCTAACGTTAGGGCTTAGTTACTCCATCTCTCTTGCCGGCAACGCCGAACTACTTGAACTCCGAGTAATTAGCTTCCTGAAGCATGTCCATACTTTAAGAGCTAAATCAGATGGTAACAAGGTTCATTCCGTAGCATGGGATTCTGTAAGAGCATCTCTAAATAATAGCTAGGCATCAGTTTGAGTCCGAGATTGAAAAAGTCCTTCCAAGTTGACTATTTATGGAAAAATGGTCCTGTCAAACTGTTGTGACTGGCATCAAAATACGAAAGGCTTGTTAGATTACCAATACTATGTTAGCATTATCAAGACTGCAATCATATCTCACAATTTTTAGATGCCCTATATTTATAGATACCAAGAAAACATGATGATCTGTAAATTTGAGACTTGGTCCAGAAGTGAAAGAAAATAGGTGTGAAATTCCATGCTAGGGTTAGCAAGGAATTGTTTGGGCTGATTGAGGATATAGAGCTAATGGAACTACCTTTGCAAGGGCACAAATTCACTTGGAACAATGCTGGGTCAACTGCTAAGTTAGACAGATTCCTTTTTACAATAGACTGGGGATTAAATGTTGTATACCCATGCTGTGGTGACTGCCCTTCCTAGATATGGTTCAGACCATGTTCCTTTGTTGCTGGAGTGTGAGACTGAACTGTTCAAAGGGTTTTCAAGTTTGAAAGATCATGGGTTTCAACAAGAAGACTTTATTCAGAGGATGGAGTTTTAGTGGCATGCACAGTTGTTAAAAGGAGAATTGGGGAAGCCTTTGGAGTACATTTACAACAAATGAGAAAGTGTAGGGGTGGAGTGCAAATGTGAATGGAGAGATTAGGAGAACAAAGGAAGAATTGTTGACCAGTCTAGATAAGTTGGAGCTTTTGCAGGAAAGAGAGGGAATTGGAGCAAGAGGAGTGGGAGTGCGTTGATTATTGATTTCACTGGGGTTCCCCTACCGTCTAGAGAGAGTTGTCGCCAGGTCCTCGAAAAAAGAATCCGCCATAAAAGAGATGGAGATTGACCAGATTCCACCATTCTTTTATTTGTAGGAAAACTCTGGAACATCTATAGAAGCAAACCTTGGCATGTATGTTATCTTTGACCTTAGCGGCCTTCATGTAGTAGGGTAACTTTTCCTTTTTTCTCGGTTATGTGAAAAGGTAGAAAACTAGCTACACTTTATAGGAAATGAACTACTCTTAATGCAAGCTAGTCAAGCTGGATGAGTTGTTAGGAATGGCTCAACCCAGGCAGCGCTAAACCTTTCTTTTCCCGGCAAATCTCTCACTTCAATCTTTCTGGGCTAGCTATGTTCTCAGGGCTACACCCCACCAGAGTAGGTTTCACCATCGAGTAATGAAGATGTTAACTTCTAGTACAAGCAAGCAAATCTAGTGCCCTGAGTACCCTTGTCAGAAGCACACTATAAAAAACCATCTCAACAAAGGTAAAGTTTATATATATTAGACAAGATTTCACCTTCCTTCACCGTGGCTTACTTGGATGGGAAAGTAGTAGATACGCGTTCTAGAATAGGATCCATGTATAAACCAACAGTCCTAGATGGAGCCCAACACGAAAAGTAAGGTGATGAACGAACTTAAGAATACAATAAATAGAATCAAAACAAGCAAGAGAACTCTTAAAAGAAAGAAATCTACTGCTCTATCATTGACAGATATCTTTTAGTCTATAACCCTACCTAGGGGGAACTCACACTCGCTAGAAGGCAAAAAAGCACTTGAAACAGTAGTGAGGTAAGAAATCAAACTGCTCGCTTATTCTCAATATGCCTGCTCTTCGAATTCAAAACTCCTCCGCTATAGCCCATTCTACATATGTATATATGAAAAAGACAGCTGCTATACAAAGCTTTATCTCGCCACTTGAGAACTCGTTTGCTTCTAGCTGTCTTACTGGATTTCGTCTATCCTTATCTTACTGACCTAAGATGTATATGCTTGGCATATTCATAATCTCCCTCATGGTTATGTTTTATTATCTTAGAAGGAGTTGCAACCTACAAGGCCTATAATGCCGTATCAGATCTTTCCATTGCCCTATGGTCACTTGCTTAAAAACTAAAAAGAGACTAAAAAAGAGACTGAACTTCACTTAGGCTTTCTCGCAAGCTTATTAGAGCATTGAATTGACCTCTACTAAGAGTAAGATGGCTTTTATTCTACTAAATCCAAAGAATGCTGGCTAGGGTGATGCTCGTGCTTCTTTCGAGTAAGGCAAACTGAGTAAGGGGTTGTGTTATTAAGTATATTTCTTAGCTACAAGCCTGGCCTTTCACTTTTCTTAGTTCCCCTTTTTCCAACCTTTTCCATTCCATATCTCACCAGTCTTCTTTCCCTAGGTTGTTCTTGAAACGCCTATTAAGTACTTCCCTCCACAAGTCGATCACACCAGACCAAAAAAGTAGGAAAGACTAGGTAGGCTATCAGAACTTCAAACTCATAAACATCAACTTTTTTCTTTAATAGCTTCAGTACTCATTCATGCCTATTGGCAATAATATGTTTCATCATAAGAATACCGTGAAACCTAGACATATTAAGAAAGTCCATAACTTTTATCTTCTTCACTCTCATAGTTGCTACCACAGAATCAAGAAAGGAATCATTCATCCCCATAGGACTCCTACCTTCCTACCTGCTCAAAAGGAATCCTCACTATACCAACAACAACTTAGAAAGTACTGAAATAGGAGTGCCATGTAAGCAAACACTTTCATTACTCCAAGCGCATATGTCACATGTCAAGATTAAGCATTACTAACTCTTTCCATATCAGCTACCTTGAAGCGCTTTGGTCTAAGGGCTGCTTTCTTTGCCACTTTTCTCTTTATGGGGCCAATAAACATAGAAAGAATTGACTAATACATAAAGGTTCTGTCTACTGATTGAGATACCCATCTCATTGGCAACACTGATCTTAGTATATTCGTAATGTTAAGGCTATAAGTATTCCCCTACTACTCGAGTAACTAAATATACGCTAAACTAATGGATACATAGACTCTCCAAACTCTCATGAATAGCTCATCCCCTACTTGGTAAGTAAGGCAAATAGCCTCGCAAATAGAGTATAGTAAAATGTCTAACAGGCTGTAGATGATTTGACTGATACAACTATAGTGATTTTGCCTCTACCATTAAAATATATAGTTTTTGTATAAAAGCAACCAGATTTAAGATTAAGGCCTTGTACCTTTACTAGTACTTGGTTTTACAAGGTCATGACCAAGCAAACCATAGTGAGAAAGTTTACTAACTCTATTGTATTTATTGAATGAACTGGAGGGTCCCTTCCCTTGTAATGACGAAAGCATGACAAATGTAGCTATCCTTCCTTACTGTCCTCGTGCGTGGTGAATTCATTGGCTAATTAATGAGGACACTGACTCACAAAGGAAAGGCTATAGCTAGCCTCTACGAATATCTCGACGCAAGCATTACCAATAGTTGGAGGTAACTTCGTGCTTGAATGTATTAGTGGGAGAGTGGAAGTGGCTGACAATGGCGCTTTGCCGCCCGCACCGTCTAGAATGGAACATCTCTGGGCGTTGACTGCATCTTCTGTTGATAGTGAGGCATAACCTTAGAAGGAAGCAAAATGCCCTTTCTATCAAGCAATGGTACCAATATGCAAATCTACTTTTTTTAAGGATCTAGAGCTGGAGGGTCGACCTCTTTTAGATAAGATAGCATAGGGCATGCCCCGCCCACTCTTAAGACTAGGTACTCGTAGACTAGTTTTTACTACTCAAAGAACTTCCCTATGCAATGGTGCTTTCTAGTTCTTATCTGCACCTACATTTAGAATTAACCCTATTCTTGATAATGGGAATCACAAACATATCATAGCAAGCCCGCCAAGCGGGAGAAGGGGCGAAGCGAGAACTCAGGAATGAATGAACCAAGAAGGGCATATATTCAAGACAAAAGAATTCTACTCAGAATGTTGATCTTCTGACCACGAAACTGAGCAAGAAGTCCATCCGATAGTGGGCGGTTGGTATTTGGAGATCAAAAGTACTTTTTTTATGGGCAGAGGTATAGCTATCAAGTAGAAGTCTTTCGCTATGACTAGGGATAGACAGGAGATGATCCCATTCGAACTTCTTTCCACTAATCTAATGGTTTCATTCTCTGCTGTGAACGTGGGTGTCCCGATCTTTTGATGAGAGGATAAGTTGATTGGATGGAGCGACGTTGGCGATCCAACTACAACCATCCAGGGACGTTGCGCCTTAGCAATCGTTACACCAACTCCAGAGGCTGTTCGCAATCTCGATGGATGCACGATCAACCCAACCACGAGGGTAAGTAAGCAATCGAGAACTAGCAAGAACAAGATGAATAAGCAACTCAATTTGCGAATAAAAGATGAAGGTTTAACTCAAAGAGAACAAACGGTGGGGTTCCGAAGACGAGCAAACCGGCGAGCTAACCGATCACAGGATTACACGGTAAAGTAGCGACGCTAACTTTAATCTAACAAAACCCAATCTATTTGTGGTGGCTCTAAAGGTATTAATAGGATGGGAGGATGATCATAGATTTGTTGGGGTTGTTCTCCTAGGACGTGTCCCTAATGGACCCAACTTGATACATGGGCCTTCGGCCCAAAAACAGTGATGCAACACTTTAAATAGAAAACCTCTTGTTACTAAAATGACGATTGCGGACGATTCTGAGCAGATATGAGTATGAATCTGGATCCGTTGGAAAATAGACTTGAATAAGCTTTCCGTGAAGTACTAGAACTCCCAAATCGGAGCTCGTATAAAGTCGTGGCGGCCGTCACAATTTGGCACTATCGTATAGTCTGATTCCAGCCTGCGCGAATCCTTTTCCTTGTTGATCTCCTTCCTTTCCTTGTTGACCTTCTCCATCATTCCTGAGCAACAACAACGCGCATGGATCTCCATGGTCTACATAAATTGGAGACAAACTTAGAAACGAACTCACCTGATAATTAAGTTGACGTGCACGAGCGCGAGTAAGCGGTGGCATAGGTGTGAACGTATCGATGGTGTTGATGTCCTCATCAGTTATCTGTCCATTATTCAAACAAACCCTTCGATGACTTATCGGTTGCCTTGCTTGAGGAAGAGTGTCACAAAAATGGAGACGAACCGGAATCACGTCTGATCTTGTTTCTTGATTGAGAAAAAAGGGATATATGAAGTTTGTTTTCTTCCTCTATGCGTCTCCCTTATGGGTAAATCCCCATAATAAAGGGACAACTTTCGTGTAGTTTGTGATTTGATGTTTCTGTTTAGATGTTCTCTCTGAGAAGATTTCTTTTAATGGATCCCCTGTTGTTCCTCAATCTTCGAAGAATGCGGCGTTGGATTAGAGAAAGTTCTCTGTTCTGAACATTTCCTGGAAGTAGACGACATGTTTTAAATCTTAATGCAGGCATGGCATATTTTGTTGAATCAGTCTTTTTCGCCACATCGTGTATAAAGGGAATCGAACTAGCGCTTGAAGCAAAGAAGTCCTTCTTTTCGCTACTTTGGTCACCACTACTCAAATGGCTACATCCGGGGGGGGGGGGGGGGGGGGGGGGGGGGGGGGGCTGATCCGCATAACCTACTCCCTCTTTTCAAGGAAGTTGGTATCAGACCTAGTGTAGCCCGTTAGACCATTTTCTTTTGGTGCAGAGTTCATTCAGCGCTGATACTATACTAAAGTGGCTTGTTCACTCCAACACAGAAGTATTCTGGTGTGGTGAGCTCGATTTGATTTGTTTAATGCGGGCCCTCCGTTATTTTATGTGATCAGAAAACGAATGAAATCAAAAAGGCCATCCTTAGGGCAAACAATGCAATAGCTTCAGTGAGAGCAAAGCCCAAAATAGCATAACCAAATAATTGTTTTGCCAATGAAGGATTTTGTGCCATGGAATGAATCGAAGAACTGAGGACGTTTCTAATACCGACAGCAGCTCCCGCCAAAGCAATTGTAAGTGCCACTATTTCAAAATCAAAGGTAAGCTTATCCAATTGAAGAGCTTCTTATTTATTGGATATAAAGTACACATGACCATACCGTGTATAGTAATAAATGTGATGAAATATAAGGCACCGGGTCTCGCCCTCACATTCACCAGAGCAAAAATCCGAAGAACTTGTTTAGCCATGGATGTCCCTCCAAAGAACAACCTTTTTTTCTCACTGAAGAAAGAGGTTTTAGCTTTAGACAAAAGAAGTCTGCTCTACGGCAGATACAAAGGGAAAACGAGTGTGGTAAGTTGTAGACATCTAGAACTCAAATAACTTATCAACAGAGCTATCAAAAGATAGCATTTCAATGGCTTAGGTCACTATCAAGATAATAAAGCATATATAAAAAAGGGCGCGTGCGATTCGAGGCATGAAGTGTCACTGACTGGAGTCAAAATAAAGCAATAAGAAGGACTGTGGGATTATCGGGAATGGCATCTCATCTAATAAATGCTTATGAGAAAAGAAAAAGCAAGCCTAGAGGGGGCAACTTTGAAATAAATCCATCTATCTTCGCTCTACAATGTAATCTTATTGTTAGCCCAAACCTCCATGGGAAAGACCTACGTAGAAAACTCAATGCTTGTCTAGCACGCTATCATCAAAAGAAAACTAGCCTACAATTGGAGGGGTTGGATCGAATGTAGGGGCACTCCCATGAGCTGCAATGAAACTAGAAATCAAGACAATGGCGGAACTACAAGAGGCTCTATTATAGTAGGAACCTACCTAAGCGCTTAGGAATAATAAGTGAAGTAAAAGGCGCGGAGTGGTTACTTGCGATGGAAAGAAATAAATCGAATCTAGAAAGACGCGTTCTACCTATGACTGCCATTTGTTCGCTTTTATCTATCGTATTGGATAGAATTCAAGTCCCTTTTGCGTTCTACCGCTTTTATCTACCTATGACTGCCCAAGGAATGGTTGGATTTGAACCATCATTATCTCCATTATGCCTCTTCTTTACCTCCTACCACAAGCATGGAAACATGAGAAGCAAAGAAAGAATGAACATATGGGCGTTAAACATATGGGCGTTAACCTTTCGTAAGTCCAATATGGCAAGCAATAGTCAATGTGGCCTGTAGGTTGGCATCCATGGTAATTTGATGTAAAGCCTTTCTGTATACTATTAAACTTATTTCAGCTAGTTTTCACGGTCAAAGCTCAAGCAAGCTCTTTGGTAGCTCGTTGTGCGATTGCTTTGGGTTGCCTATTAAAGAAAAGAAAGCATGTTACCTTTAGGCCAGACTGGCTTTGGTCTCGGTGGAACCCCTTTGAACACCCCGCCTAAATGAGAAGGAAGCTCTAGAAAAGGAGCTCGCAGTTCCTCAATAATAGACTCGCACCTGGGAGAAGGGGATCAAATATATAAGGTTGAATGAATGGAAAAAAAAGAAGAATAAGCTTGAACTTATAGCCTTATTTTTCATATAGAAGAAGAAGAGGAGTAACCTTTGCCTTTAGACTGATTTGTGTCCTCAATCCTAAGCCCCTTTTCCCCCTTTTGATTTAGTTTTCGCTCTCCTCTGTTTCTAGTAGACTAAGCCTGATACTACTTTGCGAGTCTGACAGGTCTAGTATTCTTTTATTTTTTGTCTAAGGGAACGTGGTAGCCCTGATCTAGCTAAGACTTTAGATTCCATTCTATTTCATTCTGATCTCGTTATGAGGAAATCGGCGAGGCTAAGACAAGATATGGGACTTCCTGCGCTAAGTTGTTCCAATCTCTGTATTTAAGTAACCGAACTCTAAAGTGCTGCTATGAGCTAGATTTTGTGCGTAAAAGGGTAAAGAACCGAGCAAGGCTACCTTTCCCCTAGAAATCCTATACCTGAGTGCTATTTGATCAGAGTGAGTTGTAATTGAGCTTGATTTACTTGCTCTTCTATTTGCATTTTTTGTTAAGTATGTGGGTGACTCATCGTCGTGAGATCGGTTGGTCGAGGGGGGGAAGGCTAATAATAATAAAGAGAATAAGAAAATAAGTGTTTCAAGCCTAAGCAAAAGAGAGATTGTCAGACAATAAACGTTTCAATGGGTGTAGATACGGGGGGAGGGGGTGTGGCATAGGCCGCTGACTTTCAGGTGTGCAGGATGCACTTCCCACATGATTGTACAGTAGGCGTTTGATAGGAGGGTGCGTCCGACCTTCACGGCGTAGAATCGAAAATACTCGTGAAACCTGACGAATGTGGTGCAGCCAACCGTTGCATGTGCAACAACCTGCAGCACAGGGTTTGCCCAACCTCACGTTGTCCACTCAACCAAGTCAAGCGGATTACAATCCTCGTTGCAATCACAAAGAACTTGAAAGAACAACGGGAAGGAATGCACAATCTCAGAGATGATTCAGTCTCTAGCTAGAACACTCAAGAAAATGCATTTAGCATATTGTTTCAATCTAAAAATGTTTTTCCCTAAAAAAATAATCTCCCCTTACACATCGAGAAAGATCCTATTATATAAAAGGGATGGATAGAGATGGAGAGGTGTCCAGATCTGATCTGGACGTTTTTCAATGCATTAAAACATAATTGGTGCGCAGCACCCTAATTAAGGCAAATAAAAAAATGTTGACAGTTTCTAGGATCCAAATTCATTCGATGATAATTCACTGCTCTGGTGAAATTATTGGATAGGGCCAGATCCGTTGGAAAGCTTATCTCATAAACTTTCCAAGCTGTGGTCGAACACATTTATTGGATTTAAGATGCAATTTCTATGAACATTTTATTCCCAGCTGCTCACTAGAAACTGAAATGGCCTTCATGGCATTCATTGCTTGATTGATGGCTGTTGATGACTTGGTGCTGCTCCTTTTGAGATTCTCCATTGTATTCATACCTGAGAACAATTAAATTATAGGCATTAGGTAGCAGCTGATTCTCATGTGTAATGCTATTCTTACTTAGGAGCGAGTTCACCTGTTGATTTATTTGCTTTGCATGAGCGCGGGTTATTGCTCCTTCAAAATGATTTGTAATATCTTGATCAATAGGGAAAGGAACTGACGATGATGCTAGACTGCCCGTATCAGAGTTGGAGCCCTCATCTGTAAGTATGGCGGTGTGGTGATTGCATATGCGGAGCAGCTTCCTTCGAGATCCCTTTGACCCGGGACCTAAAGTCAGCACGAGAGCGTTAACATCAAGGATGGAAGGATTCCCATGCATGACGCGTACAACTCTAATCGCGAAGCGAAGTAAAAAAAACAAACCGATGAAAGGAGAGAATGCGGGAGACAGAATGATGTCGGGCCAGCACAAGAAGTCAGACTAAATAACCCATTCGATGCGTCGGGGGTACTCGGCCACCGGGGGATAGGGATTTAGTGACTTACCAACCAACCGGACATTGAGGGCAAGACATACCATACAAATCACGGCTTCGGCTACTGTAGTCCTCTAGCCGAGCCGGTACTAGCGTGTGTAATTCATGGTAGTTTACTATTTTGCTTGTTATGGAGCTATTAATGTGGACGTGGGTGTCCCGATCTTTCGATGAAAGGGTAAGTCGATTGGATGGAGCGATGTTGGCGATCCAACTACAACCGTCCAGAGACGTTGTGCATTAGCAATCGTTACACCAACACCAGAGGCTATTCGTAATCTCGATGGATGCACGATCAGCCCAACCACGAGGGTAATTGTTTCTATAAGCAATTGAGAACTAGCAAGAACAAGATGAACAAGCAACTCAATTTACGAATAAAGATGAAGGTTTAACTCAAAGAGACCAAATGATGGGGTTCCGAAGACGAGCAAACCAGCGATCTCTCAGAGGTCATACATTAACAAAGTACTTGAAAGATACAACATGAGTAAGTGCTCTGTCACGCCTGCGCCAATTGTTAAGAGCAATAAGTTTGGTTTATTCCAAAGCCCACGGAATCAATTAGAGAAGGATTAGATGAAGTCGATTCCATATATTTCAGCTGTCGGAAGCTTAATGTATGCACAAGTCTGTACATGTCCGGACTTGGCTTTTGTGATCGGAATGCTTGGCAGGTACCAGTCTAACCCAGGTCTAGACCACTGGAAGGCTGTTAAGAAAGTTTTGCATTATTTGCAAGGCACTAAGCATTACATGCTAACTTATAGGAAGTCTGATAACCTTGAAGTTGTTGGTTATTCAGATGCTGATTTTTGCAGGGTGTGTAGACACTAAGAATCTACAATCAGGCATGTCTTCACTCTTGCAGGAGGAGCCATTTCATGGAAAAGCTCCAAACAATCTCTCACTGCAGTGTCGACGATGCAGTCTGAGTTTATAGCATGTTATGAGACAACCAGACAGGTTGTATGGCTTAAAGGTTGTACAACATTTCTAAACCACTCACTATATACGGTGACAATAAAGCCGTAGTGTTCTATTTGAGTAACAACAAGTCAAGTGGTGCTGCCAAACACATTGATATCAAGTATTTTATTGTGAAAATAGAATCAGGATCAAACAATTAAAGTTGAGCGCATAAGCACTAAGTCAATGCTCACGGATTCACTTACTAAAGGCCTACCACCCAATTTATTTAATGAGCATATTGCCGACATGGGATTAGAAGGTAGCCTAAAGTATGATTCTGGAATAGGGGCACAAGAATCAATCAACACCCTATAAGAGTAAGTTGTTTCCTATCGAGGTAATTTGGTGACTATAGGTACTGTTGTCGTAGTGACATTTCATTGACCGCTGCGACATATTATCTTATTTCACTATACTACTTAGACTGGACTTGTTAGTCTTAAGATCAAGTGGGAGAATGTTGGTTGATCTAATAGCCACCGAGCCATTATGAGGCGTGTGGGCTTGGCCCACCCAATCCCATTCCACGCATGCGCGCGACGATCGGTAGCGTCGTTTTTCCCTCTAACGGAATTGCCCCGATCACCTCCAGCGCAAAAATAAAATGGGGCTATGGCACGTGAATAGCGAGCCATCTTCTCACGCTAAGCAAACCCTGAAACCCTAGCCGATCCTAAGCCCGCTGGAAGGAGACCGAAGGTCGATCTCCTTCCCCATCGTCGGCCAGTGTTGGTGGCGGCCGGAGGGACTACGCTACCCACAAGCCGACCGATGTGCTACCACTCTACGGCCGACAAGTTCGAACACCACGGCAACAATGGGCTCTACATCAACCGGCCAGTAACATCGCCTCAATTCCACATAATTTTAAAGTGATCATGTATATGTTAAGGTTAAGATGAAGCATAAGATCTAATATTGTGGTATCAGAGCCACCTTAACCACATATATGCATCCATCATTCTGGTTGTGTAATAAATAGAGAATCGCAATCGACCAGCAGTCTCCCCGCGGCGGCCTGGTCGTGCGGCCTCGGCCCCTTCCCTTGCGGAGGGGGCCGGCAAGTGCCCCGCCGGGTCTGCCGCGGCCTCATCCATGAGGCGTGAACGGACGCGCTGCTCCACGGCGCGCCGTGGCCTCAACTTTCAGTCAGCGATGCCGCAGGGAGCCCTCTTGGCGGCAGAAGCCCTCCTGCGCCAGCCCCCGGCATTTACCAGGGGCGGGAGCGGCGTTGGCTCAACGAGGTCGCTGACCTGGTAGGCGCGGCCCATCGCAGGGTCGTCGCCGACAGCCGTGCAGGGGCTGGGAGCGCCGGCCGCGCGACCTTTAGCGTGAGCCGGCCCACTGCCCTGAACCAGAATCAAACCCGGGCCGCGGCGCCTCGCGCCGCGCCCGGGGCCAAGAATACCTCTAGCGACCTCCGCGATCGGTTGAACCTGTCGCGGGCCCATGAGGATGCCCGGGTCACGTTAGAGCGACAACACGAGCGGCGCGCGGACGCCGCCAAGCGTCCCGAGGCCCAGGCCTCCAGCTCCAACCAACCGACGAAAAACCGTCGTCCATCGCCCGAGCCTGCTCAGTATGGTGGCTCGGGTTGCCTGGCACTCTCCCCAGGCCTCCGGCAAGTGCGCTGGCCGGCCAAGTTCCGACCCAGCCTGTCGGAAAAGTACGATGGCTCCGTCGACCCCACGGAGTTCTTGCAGATCTACACCGCCGCCATCCAGGCGGCGGGCGGCGATGAGACGGTGATGGTGAACTATTTCCCCATCGCCCTCAAGGCCCAGGCTCGCTCCTGGATAATGAACCTCCCTGAGGGGTCCATCTACTCGTGGGAGAATCTCTGCCACCAGTTCGTGGCAAACTTCCAGGGCACCTTCCCGTGCCCCGGGACCGAGGCGGACCTCCACGCCCTGCACCAAGGCAGGGACGAGGCGCTGAGGCACTTTTTGCAGCGCTTCAGCCAGGTCCGCAACACCATCCCTAACATCGCCCCCCACGCGGTTATCCACGCGTTTCGCTCGGGCGTGCGCGACCAGCGCATGCTCGAGAAGTTGGGCACCCGCAACGTCCAAACCGCGGCCGAGCTGTTCAGTCTCGCCGACCTCTGCGCCCGCAAGGAGGAGGCCCAGGCGTGGAACAAGCCACGCCCCGAGGTCCCCGACCAGGGCCCCGGAGAGTACGGCGAGACCTCACGTTCCGCATCACGGTGGAACAGGAGGAAGCGCCAGAAGGGCCAAGAGGGCGCCGAGAACTTCGCTTTGGCGGCAACCGGCGGCCCCCGGGGCGGCGTCGCCCGCCAAGACGACAACGGCGGCAAGCGGTAGAAGGCCGCACGTGCACCACCACCACCGGCTTCGGGCCGGAAGTGGTGCTCCGTCCACGAGACGGACCGTCACGACCTCACGGAGTGCCGTGCCGTCCAAAACTTGGCCGAGCGCACTAAGAAGTTCCAGCAGAAGCGGCAGCAAGCCAAGCCCGCTCCCGATTTGGAGCAGCCTCTCGAGTTCCAAGAACCCAAGAACGTCCTCACCACCCTCGACGGCGGGGCGCACACCCACTCCTCGCGCCGTGGCTTCAAGGCCATGAAGCGCGAGCTGTTGGCCGTGACCCCGGGCCCAGCGGCGTCCCGGAAGCTAAAGTGGTCGGACACTCCGATCACCTTCAGCCCCACAGACCATCCGGCCCGGATACCTGGGGAGGGGCAGCTCGCCCTGGCTGTCTCCCCCACTATATGTAACGTCAAAGTGGGCCGCGTCCTCGTCGACGGCGGCGCCACCCTCAACATCCTTTCCCCCGAGGTCTTCGAGAAGATCAAGGCCCCGGGGACGAACCTTGCGCCCTCGTTGCCCATCATTGGGATTACGAAGGGCCTCACTTGGCCTCTCGGCTCGGTCTCATTGCCCGTCATCTTCGGTGACCGCGGCAACTTCCACACCGAGCGCGTCGACTTCGACGTCGCCGAGTGCAACCTCCCGCACAATGCGGTCCTCGGGCGCCCCGCGTTGGTGAAGTTCATGGCGGTTACGCACTACGCATACCTAACCATGAAGCTTCCGGCCCCTCGGGCCCGATCACAGTCCACGGGGACGTGAAGGCCGCCCTCTTGTGCGCCGAGCAGCGCGCGGCCGACATCGCCCCAGCAGCTGCCGACACGGCGGGCGGCGCGGGGCCCTCGCTGCTCTGTGCCCCCAAGCCGCGCATCGTCGCCACCGACGCGGAGCTGGTCAAGGAGGTCGTCCTCGGCGATGACCCGTCCCGGACCGTCAAAATCGGCGGTTCGCTGGACGACAAATAGGAAAGCGCGCTCATTGCCTTCCTTCGGGCAAACTCTGACGTCTTCGCCTGGCAACCGTCGGACATGCCCGGGGTTCCCAGGGGGGGTGATTGAGCACCGCTTGGCCGTCCGCGCGGGCTCGCGCCCGGTGCGGCAGAAGGTACGACGACAGGCCCCGGAGCGCCAGGCCTTCATCCGCAAGGAGATCGACAAGCTTCTCGCTGCCGGCTTCATCCGTGAGGTCGTCCACCCGGAGTGGCTGGCCAACCCAGTCGTCGTCCCCAAGTCCAACGGAAAGCTGCGCATGTGCATAGACTACACCGACCTCAACAAGGCTTGCCCTAAAGATCCATTCCCTCTGCCCCGCATAGACCAGATAGTCGACTCCACAGCGGGGTGTGACCTCTTGTGTTTTCTTGATGCCTATGCGGGATATCATCAGATCCGCATGGCAGAGGAGGATGAGGAAAAAACTTCTTTCATTACCCCCCCAGGGGGCCTATTGTTATGTGTGCATGCCTTTTGGGTTGAAAAACGCTTGTTCTACTTTCCGGCGTGCTGTCCGTGTAACATTTGAATCGCAGCTAGTTCGCAATATGGAGGCCTACGTCGACGATTTGGTGCTGAAGTCGCGCGACCGTGTCACTCTGCTCCACGACTTGGCCGAGACGTTCAGCAACCTTCGATGCACGAGGATGAAGCTGAACCCGGAAAAGTGTGTCTTCGGGGTCCCGGCCGGCAAGCTCCTCGGGTTCCTCGTGTCCAACCGCGGCATTGAGGTGAACCCGGAGAAGATAGCGGCAATCGACCGCATGCGCCCCCCGACAAGGCTCCGGGAGGCCCAGAAGCTGACCGGGTGCGTAGCCGCGCTAGGTCGCTTCATCTCCAGGCTTGGGGGAGCGTGCCCTCCCCCTATTCAAGCTACTCAAGAAAACCGGGCAGTTCACCTGGACGGATGAGGCAGATCAAGCCCTTGGCGAGCTCAAGAGGTACTTGACTACGCCCCCTGTCCTTGTGGCACCGGCACCAGACGAGCCCTTGTTGCTCTACATCGTGGCAACCCCGCAGGTAGTGAGCGCGGTGCTCGTCGTCGAGCGCCCCTTGCCAGACAGGCGCGCGGCCCGGGATCCGCCTCCCGGGCCTGCCACCGCGGAGCCCGAACCCAGGCAGCCTCGCCAAGGTGAGTACGAGCCTAGGGACGTGGCGCCTGGGACAATCTCAGCATTTTCACAACCAGACAGGCGCGCGACTCGGGATCCGCCTCCCGGGCCCGCCACCGCGGAGCCCGAACCCGGGCAGCCTTGCCAAGGCGAGTACGAGTCTGGGGATGTGGCGCCTGGGACAATCTCAGCATTTTCACAACTAGACAGGCGCGCGACTCGGGATCCGCCTCCCGGGCCCGCCACCGCGGAGCCCGAACCCGGGCAGCCTCGCCAAGGTGAGTGCGAGCCTAGGGACGTGGCGCCCGGGACAATCTCAGCATTTTCACAACCAGATGGGACGCGATTACCCGGACAGCATCGCCTTAGCGAGAGCGGGTCCGGAGAAGTCGCCCCGATTCATTTCATACCTAGCCCGGGCCCCCGGGTCTCGGGCACCTACTAACCACATTCCAGCCCGGGCCCCCGGGCCCCGGGCCCATACCTGTCCCCGGCAACGAGAGCTCGCTCCGTCCCGGGGAAGGGGAGCCTGTGCCCCCGGCACCTGTCAGGCTGGGATCAGGGGGCACGCAGCAGAAGCCGGTGTACTTCGTCAGCGAGGTACTCCGCGATGCCAAATCGCGCTATCCCCAGGCGCAAAAGATGCTCTACGCGGTCCTCATCACGTCCAGGAAGCTTTGCCACTACTTCCAGGCGCACAAGGTATCCGTGGTTACGTCCTTCCCCCTCGGGCAGATATTGCATAACCGGGAGGGAACGGGCCGTGTTGCGAAGTGGGCGGTCGAGCTCGCTGAGTTCGACCTCCATTTCCAAGCGCGCCATGCCATCAAAAGCCAAGTCCTGGCGGATTTTCTAGCGGAGTGGACGCTGAGGCCCGAGCCGGACCCTATGCTGGACGCCGTATTCCCGGCCCCCGAGCTGGCGCCCGATCTGTGCCTCCACTGGACAATGAACTTCGACGGCTCCTGCGCCAGACAGGCTTCTTGCCCCAGCACCGGGGTCGGGGTCGTCCTCGTATCTCCTGCCAGGGATGAGTTCCGCTTCGTCGTCCACCTCAACTTCGGAGCCACCAACAACATGGCCGAGTATGAGGGCCTTCTCGCCGGCCTCCGGGTAGCGATAGCCCACGGGGTGCGACGGTTGTGTGTGCAGGGCAACTCCGAGCTCATCATCAACCAGGTGTCCCGGGAGTACCAAACCCTGGACCCCCAATTGGCCGCGTATGTGGACGAAGTGCGGAGGCTTGAGCGCCGCTTCGACGACCTTAGGCTTCGTCACGTCCCTCGCTGTCGCAACCTCGCTGCCAACGAGCTCTCAAGACTGGCGTTCTCGCGGGCGCCGGCCCCTCCAGGAGTTTTTCAGGAAGCCCTCGAGGCCCCATCGGCAGCCTCATCCGGGATTCTGGGGGCCACCCCTGAGCCCGGGCCCGAGACAGACACGCACGCCCAGTCCCAGGACTTGGTCCTTGCGGCCGGACCCAGTGCGCCTTCCTGGATGGGCGAGATCCGGGCATATCTTCTCCGAGCGCATCTCCCCGAAGATGACGCGGAAGCCGAAAGGGTAGCACGCTTGTCTAAGCGCTACGTCATGGTAGATGGGGACCTCTATCGGCGTGGCGCCAACGGCGTCCTACTCAAGTGCATCCCGCGCGATTCCGGCATCGAGATCCTCGCCGATATTCATGAAGGGGAATGTGGCAGTCACGCCGCATTCCGATCCCTGGTCGGTAAGGCTTTCCGGCAAGGATTTTATTGGCCCACGGCCTTGTAAGACGCGTTCGACCTCGTCCAGCACTGCCACGCGTGCCAGTTCCATGCCAGGCAAAGCCACCTGCCGGCGCAGGCACTCCAAGTGATCCCCCTGTCCTGGCCCTTCGTGGTTTGGGGACTCGATATCCTCGGCCCTTTTCCCCAGGCAGTCGGGGGTTGTCAACATCTATATGTAGCCATCGACAAATTCACCAAGTGGCCGGAGGCATTCCCTGTAATCAACATCGACAAGCATTCGGTGCTCAAGTTTATCCGGGGAATCACCTGCCGCTTCGGGATCCCCAACCGTATCAGCACCGACAACGGCACGCAGTTCACGAACGAGCTCTTCGGCGAATACTGCTCCGATGTCGGCATCAGGCTCTGCTTCGCCTCTCCTGCCCACCCTACCAGCAATGGGCAGGCTGAGCGGGCGAACGTAGAGATCCTACGGGGCCTCAAGACAAGGTCCTACAATGACCTCAAACAGCATGGCGTCAAGTGGATCGACGAGCTCCCGGCGGTCCTGTGGGCGAATCGTACCACACCAAGCCAGGCGACTGGGGAGACCCCGTTCTTCCTAGTGTAAGGGGCCGAAGCCGTTCTGCCGTCCGAGCTCACATTCGGCTCTCCCCGGGTACAGCGCTACAGCGACGACATCGACCACGATAACATGCAGCTCGACAACCTCGACTTCCTCGAGGAACGAAGGCGACGCGGCACACTCCGCGTCGCTTGTTACCAGCAAAGCCTCAAGCGCTATCATCAACGTAAAGTTCAGGCCCGATCACTCCAGGTCGGGGACCTAATTCTCCGCTGTGTCCTCACACGTGCCGGAAAGAATAAACTTTCCCCTATGTGGGAAGGCCCCTTCCTGGTGATTGGTGTCTCCCGACTGGGCTCGGTAAGATTGGGCCAAGAGGACGGAACCCCGCTTCCTAATCCCTGGAATATCGAGCATCTTCGCAAATTTTATCCATAAACGTATCCTGTAAGTTAAGGGATGCTCGGGCCAGTGCCGGTTTTTTTCCCAATCTCGGCACTGGCCGGGGGCCCCCATATGTATCCGCCTTCATATATAGCTTTTCATTATCCTCTCCGTTCTCGTGCCCTTTGTCCTTTTCTGTGTGTTGCGGTGTCCCGCCTGGTTGGCTTCGGGTTCGGTTTTTCCGCCGCTCAGGGACAGAATACTTGTGCGCAATCCTTTCCCCCACACGGTCGCGACCGCGAAGAGGCCCTCGGGAAGTGGCAGACCCCACGGTTCGTAGCATGGAATGGACAAAGGGACGAGCCAAATACTCTCACAGTTCATCGTGTGCAGATTAGATCCAGCCTCGGCAGGCTTAAATAAGGTACTCGGGGCTGCGCCAGTTTTCTTTCCAACCCTGGACGCGGGCCGAGGGCCCCATTCCAGATTTGTTTCCGGCGCAATTCTCGACCCAGGGGCTGGCAGCGCTCCTGGCCCCAAGGTCGTGCTCGCGTAGCCACACCACGCTTTTCAACATCCAGATACATAATCTTATTCAACTTTAAACTTTGCTCGAATTTCTATCCTTTCCCCGTTTGTACGGCCACGTGTTTTGCTCTCCTCGGCCCCAGGGGCAAAGCGGAATTTGCCGAAGCCGCGCGCGTGGACCACTGGGTTAGTGCTGCCCCGGTTGCTGAGGCCTGATGGCTAGGTCATGGACCGCGTCTCGGACACTGTCGATGCCCCGGGGTCTTGGGCGGCGCCCCCCGTCGAGCCAGCCTAGATTCCCGGGGCGGGCAGCGGTGCCCGGCCTGGCCAGCTCCACCCCGATCACCGCCAAGGCGCCAGGTGCCTCCCTGCCTGGCCACCTCCTCGTCAACAAGCGTTTAGGCCACGTCCACCACAGCAACGATTCCCACCTCCAGTGGGTAGATCTCAACAAGGCCTTCGTCCGTTGGTTGGTCCCAATGTCACTTGCTACAAATGTGGACAGCCAGGGCACATTTCAAATCAATGCACGAATCGTGGCCAAGGCACACCAGCGAATGCTCCAAGACCGGCATATGTACGTCCGAATGTGCCACCAAGGCAAGCTCCTCGGGGCCAGCAGTTCCAGAAGAGGGGCAAGGTGAACCATGTCACCGCCGAAGAGGCAAGTCAGGCACCGGATGTTATGATCGGTACGCTACTTATTAACTCTCATCCAGTTGATGTGTTATTTGATTCCGGAGCTACACATTCCTTTGTTACAAAAAGTTTTGCTTCAGCCCACGATCTTTCTGTTAGCAAATTGCAAGCACCTTTAATTGTTGAAGCACCCGGCTCGGAAATGAGAGCCAAATATATATGTCGGGACGTGAAGATTTTTATTCAAGGGGTAGAATTTAGTTCTGACCTAATCATTCTCTACACCAAGGGATTAGATGTCATCTTAGGCATGGATTGGTTGCGCAAAAATCAGGGGGTCATTGATTGTGGCCGTCGTCTTATCTCTCTTGTAAATGATACCGGTGAATCGATCTCTTTTGCTCCAAACGATGCCTCGCCTCAACTTCATACTCTCAAGGGTGCCACAACCACTGAGCTTGCTGATGTCCCAGTGGTGTGTGAATACCCGGATGTCTTTCCAGAGGAATTACCAGGTATGCCACCAGATCGGGAAGTCGAGTTTGTTATTGACTTACTACCCGGAACGGCCCCGATATCAAAAAGACCTTATCGAATGGCTCCAAATGAGTTAGAAGAATTGAAAAAGCAACTCTCGGAGTTACTAGCCAAGGGTTTCATTCGATCGAGTTCCTCACCTTGGGGATGCCCGGTTCTATTCGTGGAAAAGAAGGACAAGAGTTTACGGATGTGTGTTGATTACCGTCCGTTAAACGCAGTCACTATCAAGAACAAGTATCCACTTCCCCGAATTGATGATCTTTTCGATCAATTAACTGGAGCCCGTGTGTTCTCAAAAATTGACTTGAGATTAGGCTACCATCAAATCAAAATCAGAACTGAAGATATTCCAAAAACAGCTTTCTCTACTCGTTATGGCTTGTATGAGTATACAGTCATGTCTTTCGGTTTGACTAATGCTCCAGCTTACTTCATGAACTTGATGAATTCAACTTTCATGGAATATCTCGATAAATTTGTGGTCATTTTCATTGATGATATTCTCATATTCTCCAAGTCCAAAGAAGAACATGAAGAACATCTTTGACTTGTCTTAGAAAAATTACGGGAGCATCGTCGTTATGCCAAATTTAGCAAATGTGAATTTTGGCTAAAAGAAGTAACCTTTCTTGGTCATGTGCTATCTGAAGAAGGAGTTGCTGTTCTTCCTAGCAAAGTACAAGATGTGCTGACTTGGAAACAGCCTGAGACTTCCACCGAAATCCGAAGTTTTCTCGGTCTAGCCGGTTACTACCGCCGGTTCATCGAGAATTTCTCTAAAATTGCTAAACCAATGACTCAACTCTTAAAGAAGAATGAGAAGTTCGTGTGGTCAGCGGAATGTGAAGCAAGTTTCCAAATATTAAAAGAGAAATTAACTACTGCTCCTATACTTGCCCTACCGGATGTTCACAAGAGCTTTGACATTTATTGTGATGCATCTCACCAAGGACTCGGTTGTGTGCTTATGCAAGAAGGCCGAGTTGTAGCGTATGCTTCACGTCAATTGAGACCTCATGAAGTGAATTATCCAACTCATGACCTAGAGCTAGCCGTAGTTGTTCATGCTCTCGAAATATGGCGGCATTTTCTTATCGGCAACCGGTGTGAAATTTACACCGATCATAAAAGCCTCAAATATATCTTCACCTAGTCAGATCTGAACCTTAGACAAAGAAGATGGTTGGAACTCATCAAAGACTATGATATGGGTCTACACTATCACCCGGGGAAGGCCAATGTTGTTGCCGATGCATTGAGCCGAAAACCGCAATGCAATTGCTTGTCGGTAACTCCCCAATATGAGACTTTATGTTCTGAATTTCAGAAGCTTGGTTTGGAAATGGTTGAACATGGTTTCCTTGCTGACCTTGAAGTCAAACCAACCCTCTATGAACAAATCAAAGAAGCCCAGAAGAATGACAAGGGCATGGCACGAATTCGCGCCAAAATTTCACAAGGCAAGGCCAATTGTTTCACAGAAGACACGAATGGTGTTCTATGGTTTGGGAAGCGATTGGTTGTGCCTAGAAACCAAAAGTTGAAGCAACTCATTCTTGATGAAGCTCACAACTCTCCTTTTTCTATTCATCCTGGTAGTACAAAAATGTACCAAGATCTTCGCCAGAAACTTTGGTGGACCCGAATGAAGCGGGAAATCGCACGGTATGTCTCCGAGTGTGATAACTGTCGAAGGGTTAAAGCTGAACATTTAAGACCAGCGGGTACACTTCAACCTCTTCCTATTCCCGTATGGAAATGGGATGAAGTTGGTATGGATTTTATTGCCGGTTTACCGAAGTCACCCAAAGGAAATGATTGCATTTGGGTAATTGTTGATCGCCTCACCAAATCTGCCCACTTCCTCCCTGTTAAATCTACCGATAAAACAAGCAAATTGGCGGAACTATATCTCTCACATATCATTTGCCTCCATGGAGTCCCAACGAGGATTGTTTCAGATAGGGGCCCTCAATTCACTTCTCATTTTTGGGAGAGCCTCAATGAAGCCATGGGTACTAAACTCTCTTTTAGTACCGCTTATCATCCACAAACCGGAGGCCAAACTGAAAGGTTAAATCAAATTCTAGAAGATATGTTGAGGGCATGTGTTCTTGATTATGGTAAAAATTGGGAAAGGTGCCTTCCATATGCAGAATTCTCTTATAACAATAGTTATCAATCCAGCATTCAAATGTCTCCTTTTGAAGCCTTGTATGGAAGAAGATGTAGAACACCTCTCAATTGGTCCGAGTCCGGAGAAAGACCATTCTTTGGTCCAGATTTGATTGTGCAAGCTGAAGAGCAAGTGCGAACTATTCGCGAACGCTTGCGAACAGCTCAATCCCGGCAAAAGAGCTATGCCGATCGTCGCCGGCGTGAACTAAGCTTCAATGTTGGTGATCACGTATATCTCAAGGTCACTCCATTTAAAACCACCCATCGGTTTGGAGTGAAAGGAAAATTAGCACCTCGCTATATCGGACCCTTCCGCATTCTTGCAAAGCGAGGAGCTGTTGCTTACAAGCTGAACCTTCCTTCATCACTCTCAACTTTCCACAATGTATTCCATGTCTCTCAACTGAAGCAATGCTTACGGATTCCCACTGAAGAAACCAAGTTGGAAGATCTAGACCTTCAACCCGATCTTTCCTATCGGGAGCATCCGATTCGCATTATTGATGAAGCTGAGCGTATCACTCGAAAACGAGCCATAAAATTCTTCAAGGTCCAGTGGAGTAATCACTCCGAGGATGAAGCCACATGGGAACGCGAAGACCATGTACGCAATGCCTACCCCTATCTCTTCTCCAACCCGTCGTAATCTCGGGGACGAGATTCTTTTTAGGGGGGGAGAGCTGTCACAGCCCAAAATCTAAATTAGGGTAATTAGTGTTAAGCCCTAGCTAATCCTTTGCTTTGTGCTAGTTGTCACTTCCCAAGTTCTATATATCTAAAAATCCTTAAAAAATTCCTAAACATGTCAGGTGATGTGAGTAAGCCCCTGTAAATTTTACATAATTTTATCACTTCAATAAATACTTCAACGAAATCCCTCAAATCAGCAGAGCTAGGAAGCTAGCTGAAATAAATTAGTTTACTTCTAAAATTCACCACATGAAAATGAACACTAATTAGACAGAGCCCTTTTGCCAAAGTTTGTGCCAACATGAACCCTATCATCAGGAATTTTGGATTAATTTATCTCCCAAAGAAAACACATAAAATGATAAGATCAAGGCATTGGAGAAATGAACTAAACTGCAGAAAGACTGGATTAGTATGCCTACTTTGCTTTTTTCACCAGAGATGAACCAGACCTCTTCTAGCAACGATTTTTGGTCAGCAGGTTAAACACATCTTTCTTTACCTCCAGTAATTTTCCCATGAATTATGCTCCTCATTAACTCAGTGAAACAGTAATGCAAAGACTGCCTGCTTGACAGCTAGCAAGACTTAGTTTCTGGAGATTTCTCCTCTCATCTTTCACTGACCAGTGGGACCCACAACACCCTGGCCCACCTGTAAGCCTCTGCAAGTCTTGGGACAGTGAGTTTCACCCCATTCCTACCCACACCCCTATCTTTTCCATAGGAATTAACTCCAAGGACCCACAAGTCATAGAGTAAATCTAGCTAAATATGAGTAGAACATTGTTGCCTGACATGTGGGACCCACCAGAGGCACTGTGGAGATGGAGCAACTTAGCATTGCATGAGCCAACGTGTCACTGCCTCCTTCTTCCTTCCCTCCTCTCAGTTTACAGAGCCCTGGACAGCTTAGCTTGGAGAGCATCGACCACTTCATCTCTAATCTCGCCATCAGAACCTCCTCCTCATCCTCTCCACATTCCCACCGAGAAAACCCACGGAACTCCCAAGAATCACCGTCGGCAACTTCATCTTCCCCGGCGCCGTCAGTGTTCGACAGAAACCCAGCTAGCTCTGGTGAGCTCCATCCCTTCTAAACCTCAGGAACATGATCTCCATCTTCTGATCGTTCCATTTTGTCTTTGGTCGCCCTAGGAATTGCCGGCCGAAGCTGCCGTCGTCCTCACCTTCGGTCCAGTGAGCGCCGCCGCGACATCGTCGCTGTTCCAGCAAGCTCAGGTGATCCCAGCCCGAGCCACCGCGCCTCCAGCATCGCCTTGTCTCCAGAAGGCCGCCAACCGAAAGAATTGAGCCGTGGTATCCCGAAGCTCGAGGTCGACACATTCTTCCCCAACTCCAGTCATCGCTCCGCCGCTGCCATTCCCGTTGATCGGGGTGAGCCATCCGTCGATTCCTTGCACTGAGACTATCTTTAAGAGATCCCTAACCTGGTGGACACCTGACCTCAGCCGCAGATCGAGCGAAGAGAGACGCTTGCCGTGGAACCCGAAGCTTCCGCCGCCGCCGGGCCAAGTTCGCCTTTGCCGTTGCTGTTTCTGTTTCACCGAGACCAGCACAACCTTCAGTGAGCATATTGGTACCCTTTAGACGCTAAGGCATGCTTTGTTTTGGCCTGAAACCGCCCGTAGCCGAGTCGGCCTATCCAACCCGAACCACTCCGCCGCTGGAGCTCGCCGCCGGCGAGATTCCGGTGACCCGAGGTGTCAAGAAGACCACCCTTAGCTCCGCCGTGAACTCCTCTACCTTTTCTGTTTTGGGCCCGACCGCAGCCGAGCTGCCGTTCACCGTCGCCGCCGTCGAGAAGCTCGCCGGCTCTGTCTGCCTGCGCCCTTCTCTGTTCGCCGCCAGGCCGGACCATACACTCCGGGAACGGACGGTCCGATCCATGAGCCCGCGCCCTCGCGCCCGTGCCCTCGTGCCCGCGCCCTCGCGCCCGCGCCCTGCTCTGCTTTGCCTCGCTGGCCTGCGGGCCTGGGCTGCAAGGGAAATCAGAAAAGAAGAAAGGAAGAAGAAATAGGAAAAGTAATTAAAAGATTTATCTTACAACAAAAAAATGGCTAAACTGTGCAAATCCATAACTTCTCCATTTTGACTCCAAATTGAGTGAAACCAATTTTGTTAGCTCTGTAAATTTGTGAACTTTATTACTGTAAAATAAAATAGGACAACTTCTGTACAGAAAATATCCATAAAATAATATGAAGCAAAATTGACTTATTTTGGGCTTAATAACTTGAAATATTCCCATAAAATTCATCCTATTTGCTAAAAATGTGAAACCACTTCTGTTAAACTCAGAAAATTGTAAACTTACTGTGGAAAATTTGTATTTGATGAAAATACCTCCTAAAATAGCCCTAAGTAATTTAGTAACCTTTCTTTTTGTTAAACTTGTAAAATTCATATTTATTTCATTTTAAATTGAATTTCAGTAAACCAAATTTTGTTAGAACCAGTAGGTTATACACTTTCATCTAAAAATGATCATACAAATAGAACCTTAATGGGAAATGCAAATTACCCCTAATACACTGGATAATACACAAATAATTCCAAATCTGCCATTTTCAGCGTATATGGCTTGTTATTTTTGTATCTCCCAATCCGGAGATGCAAATGACTTGGTTCTTTCCCCTAAAATCTTGTTAGGTCATGCCCTACCTACTGTATTTATCTCATAATTAATTGATCACGTTGCATAGACATGTTTAATTGCTTCTTATTTACATATTGCTTCTTATCGATAGATTCTGAGGATACGGAGTACGTGGAGACTAACCCAGAAGTTGAGAGTGACCCATCGCTGCAGCAAGGCAAGCGTCTAAGCATATTGAACCTATGTTTTCAATAAATTGATTTGTTTGTGAAAACAATATCTATATGCATGCTTCAGTCTATTCAAAATGGGGAAAACGGGTAGAGTCAATATTACCCAATTGTATGCATTTCCATTCTTTGGTTATTGATGCCATGTTTATACATTGTTACCCCTGGTTAAGGACTTTGGGATACTTTTATTTTACCGAATGCTTAGCCATGCTTATTTCTAGACTTAGAAAAATCCGATAGATGGAGCTATCGGTATAAAACTAGTTTAATACGAATGGATGGGTTAAAATCTGACAAGAATAATCTCTGAATAATAATTGAAAATATGTTTGACTTGGACAGATGATAGGGCGATGAAGGGATGGTGTTTCCCCGATGCACGTAGCTCCGTCTGGGTCGTTAAGGACCGAACATGTTAACATCTATTCAAGCACCCTACGTACTTCCACGCGCCAGGAGTGGGACGGCTTAACTCAGTAGCACGGGAGGCTGTGGCCATCTACGCCCGCCCGTCAGTCGTGAGGATGGATTTCCGTTGGAGGACCTCGAGCGCGCCTGGACTGGCCGGAGTTGCCTCCCACGACGGTGAGCCCGCCTTAGTCATCACACACACGCACGACTAAGTTGTCGGGGGCCCAGACGTTGTTTAGGTGGTTGGGTCTAAGCGTGCAAAAGGTTCTGTTGTGACCTCTAGTCCGCACTCAATGTGTAGAGTGTGGGTACCGGCAGGTACGAATCAAACTAGAGTGTAGCCGTTTGGCTTCTATCACATCGTGTGGGTAAAGATGTACACCTCTGATCAGAGTAAGAACTATTCGAATAGCCGTGTCCACGGTTACAGGACGAACGCTTGATGTGTTAGTTAGTCATGTTAGCATCCAACTTGGGTTATGTGGTTATACCATGACTTAGGATAGTCATGGATGGATGGGTTTATATAAGGGATTTTTAATGTTAAATATGACTTGGCTTTAGTCATGAAAAATGGTGTGCTAGTGTAGCACAATTGTTTGGGCAAGGGTGGCCCATGGATGATGCTTAAAGCATGATTTATGCTCATTTATATTCCATTTTCAGAACCATATACTTGCTGTCTTAAAATTTCAGATTGAGTTATTTCACAAAATGCTTATAGTTTCAAGTATTACTTGCTCAATAAAATCAGCTTTGTGCAAAATCAAATCAATATAGCCTTTTTCCTTGATGTAGAGACCAGCATTTCTCCTTTGTACTATGAGTATTGTGTAAGTCTTGCGAGTACCATTCGTACTCACGTTGCATCTTTTCAGGTGAGGATATCGACGATGATGGTGTGCTCTACTATTATCCCGCCGGGGATGGTGAGGATAATATGTAGTCGAAGTTATGCTCTATCCCCAGTCGGGTGCCCTGTGCATGGGTTTGGCACCACTGGTTCTTAGCTTTTGTGTTTATATTCCGCTGCAAATCTTTTGTGTCACTTTGTGATGATTTAGGGTGTGAACCCTCTATGTAGTATCTATAACCCTGCTACTCGTCTATCCATTTTTAGAGTACTTGTGATGTTTATCAATTGCTTGCGATGAAAGTGTGAGGCTAGTCGCTTTCCTGGGGACTAGCTGAACATGAGTATGAGTTGTGTATAATTAGATGGTTGGGGGATAGCTATTGTGGTTCGAGTCCTCTGGGGTACGTATCGTGTTTGGTCGCCACCATCGAGTGGTTTGACGGGCGTATGACGGGGAGGACTGGCAAGCTATCCTTATGATTATCTCTTTTGTACACTTCTCGGCATTTTGGATTTGTATTGTGAGTGGGTAAAGATTATGGCAAGTCTGCGATGAGGATGGATGGTTACCGTACTTATTTGGCTTTTATTTGAGACCCCATCCATCTAGATAGTTCGCGTTGCCGTAATAGTTACTCTTCATAATGCACTTCTAGGGTGCCCACACTGGCAGTCTGTTCCCGCGGCCTCGCTGCGCTCCCTGGGCCAACGGCGCCCGGGGGCACGGAGGGCCCCCAGACCCGGAAGACGGAAGGGATCGAACCTACGGACGTTACTGCTCCGCGAAACTCGCGCCCAGTTCCTCGCATCTCCCGATCACCGAGTCCCCGGGCCGGCCCCCAGGCCGAGCGACTATCATGTCCGCTGCCCTCGGGGACCGAGCTCCTAGGGCAGGTAGCTACCCCAGGCCACGGAAGAGAGACTTAGGCGCTATGGCCGTTCACGGCCGCTGGCGCTCGGAGCCAGACGGCGCCGGGTACTCGGCGTCCCTGGGCCCGGGGAACCAGAAAGAAAAAGAAAAACACCGTGACTCCGGGGCGCGGGGCCCCGGATATAAGCAACTTCCAGTACAATAGGCAAAGGTACGAAAACGCAAATATAGTTATATACACATACGAACGTTTTTCTTTGTACAAGATAGGTGAAATCAAAGCACAAGCATGCGCGGAGGACCGGAGACATCATCGCGTGGGGGGAGATCACTCATCGTCCTCGGACAGGACCCCAGGAGGCGTTAGAAGGGGCCCGGCCTCGTCGTCGGATTCGTCGGTCCCCGGGATCCTCGAGGTGCTCCCCCCGATCGAAGAACCTGGCCACTGTCGCAGCGGCGTCGGCCACAGCCTTCCAAGCCTCTTCTTCCCTTTCGGCGGGGAATCCCTCCAGCACCGGGGCCAAGGAGAACTCCGCGTCCCGCGCCCAGTAGCACCCGAGGACGTACTCCGCCACCCGCGTGGCGAGCTCTGTTCCCTCCTTCTCCAGGACCTCATGAATTCGCCAGGGGAGCGAGTCCAGCGTGTGCAGCAAGTCGCCGAAATCTACCAGCTCCTGACCGACCCCGGTGGGCCCCCTGGGCTTCCGTGTAGGTGCCCGGATGCCGATGCGCTTGAGACACCCCCGGACCCGAGAGCCGTACCGCCCCAGGCAGGCCGCGATCTCGCTCTCGAGGTCCTTCCGGAGGGCAAGGTTGTTTCGCGCCAATGTCAGCCGCTTCTCTACCCTGGCCAGCTTCTCGGCTGAGCTGGCCGCGCTTGCCGATGACGGGGAGCCGCTTGACGCGGCCCGCATGGCGGCCCCATGCGCCATGGCCTCGAGGTCGGCCCCGCGTTTCCGGGAGGCCTCCATCTCCGCCTGCCGGGCCTCGACAGCCTTCACCGCCGCCTCCCGCCGGGCCAGGGAGTTCTCCTTGTCCTCCAAGGTTGCCTCTCGCGTCCCGAGAGCCTCGGCTTTGGCGTCCATGTCGGCGGCCAGCATCTTCGCCTACTCTGCCTCACGCCGGTGGTCGGCCTCCCGCTCTTCGAGGTCTTCTTCCCAGGACACCAGGCTCTTCTCTTTGCTCAAGAGGCGGCTCATGCCGTCCTGGACCATGGCGTCGGAAAGCTTGGCAGCCTCTTCGCTGATCACCGCGGCTTCCTCCCGCGCGCTGAACTCACGCTCCCGGGCCGTGTTGCAACATTGTAAAGATGGAAAGTCATGGAACAAATTCATCCTCAGTGATGGGTTTGTGTTTAGAGCTAACAAGCTATGCGTTCCAGCTAGCTCTGTTCGTCTATTGTTGTTATAGGAAGCACATGGTGGAGGGCTGATGGGGCATTTTGGAGTAAAGAAGACGGATGATATTCTTGCTGGTCATTTCTTTTGACCAAAGATGAGGCGAGATGTGGAGAGGTTTGTTTCTCGCTGCACTACATGTCAAAAGGGTAAGTCACGATTAAATCCACATGGTTTGTATATGCCTCTGTCTGTTCCTAGCGTTCCTTGGGAAGACATTTCTATGGATTTTGTGTTGGGATTGCCTAGGACTAGGAGGGGGCGTGATAGCATATTCATTGTTGTGGATAGGTTTTCCAAAATGGCACATTTCATTTCATGTCACAAAACTGATGATGCTACACATATTGCTGATTTGTTCTTTAGAGTGATTGTTCATTTGCATGGTGTGCCCAATACAATTGTTTCTGATCGTGATACTAAATTTCTTAGTCATTTTTGGAGAACGTTATGGGCTAAGTTGGGGACTAAGCTTTTATTTTCTACTACTTGTCATCCCCAAACAGATGGTCAAACTGAAGTTGTGAATTGAACTTTATCCACTATGTTAAGGGCTGTTTTGAAATAGAACATTAAAATGTGGGAAGAATGTTTACCTCATATTGAGTTTGCTTATAATCGTTCGCTGCATTCTACCACAAAGATGTGCCCTTTTGAGATTGTTTATGGTTTCATACCACGTGCTCCTATTGATTTAATGCCTTTGCCAACTTCTGAAAAGTTAAATTTTGATGCTAAGCAACGTGCTGATTTGATGTTAAAACTGCATGAAACAACTAAAGAAAACATAGAGCGCATGAATGCTAAATATAAGATTGCTGGTGACAAAGGTAGAAAACACTTATCTTTTGACCCAGGAGATTTAGTTTGGTTACATTTGAGAAAGGACAGATTTCCAGAGCTAAGAAAGTCTAAGTTGATGCCTAGAGCTGATGGACCTTTTAAAGTGTTGTCAAAAATTAATGAGAATGCGTATAAGCTTGATCTGCCTGCAGATTTTGGGGTTAGTCCCACATTTAATGTTGCAGATTTGAAGCCATATTTGGGAGAAGAAGATGACCTAGAGTCGAGGATGACTCAAATGCAAGAAGGGGGGGATGATGAGGACATCACCACCATCGATACCTCCTCACCTACATCTACACAAGTCCCGGTTACAGGTCCTATGACTCGCGCCCGTACACGTCAACTTAATCATCAAGTAAGTTCTCTCTTAAGCTCATGTTCAGTTTATTTAGACCATGGAAACTCGTGTACTCTTGTGTTGATTAGGAACCAAGGAGAAAGCCACCCAGGAGAGGGAGTCGCGCAGGCTGGATTCGGACTGCAGGACAGCACCAACTTCTAATGGCTGCCACGGCTTCATACGGACTCCGTTTTGGATGTTCAAGTACTTCATGGAAATCTTATCAAGTCTACTTTCCAACGGTTCCGGCCTCACTTCTATATCTTGTCGGGTTTGTCTAGAAACATCGAAATACTACCTAGACCTTTTCTGCCTACGATGCTGCGCCACCTTATTTTGGTCCATGGGCCGTGTATCAAGTTGAGCCCATTATGGGCGCGTCCTAGGGTTGGAGAATGACCCCAACACACTCTTGGTCGTCCTCCCATCTATTTATATGTCTCTAGAGCCGCCACGAATAGGTGGGTTTTTGATAGATTGAAGTTTAGCCGCCGCTACTTCGCTTGCAGCGCGCGTGTCAATTAGACCGCCCGTCTTCTTGTTATTGGAACCCCACCTCTTGTATTTTTCAGATTGAAACTTGCATATTTGATTAGCAATCGAGTGCTTGTTCACCTCGTTCTTGCTTTTCTATGATTGCTTATCAGGCAAGTGCCCTCGTGGCCCCGGTTGATCGCACTCCACAAGTTCGTGCTCACTTTTAGAATCGTAGGGTTTGGATTGGTGTATCGGTCGCTAAGGCGCAACATCGTGGATAGTTGTAGTCGGGCCGAGAACGTCGTTTCTTCCACCAATCGTAATTACTTCTCCATTGACAAGATCGGGACCGAACCTCGCATCACACAACATGAGTGTATGGATCCCGTTGGACAAGTCGCACTTGATAAGCTCTTCCGCTGAAAGTCATCTCAGAACTCCACACAAAATCGTAAAAAAAAGTTACGAATAATGAAAAACAGTAAAAAACAAAACGATAGAAAAGCGAAAGTCACAAGTAGCAACTCGTCAATACAGAGATACGCATTACTAGCCTAGCAAAGACGAAATCCCTAATATTCTTGGTGATCTCCTAAAACCCATCACCTTGGTGAACCACTTCTCCAATGCAGACATAAGAAAGTAGACAGGGACAAAAACGTAATCAGATGGTGTTGAAATAAAAAAAAAAAAAAAAAAAAAAAATAAAAAATGTACACTACATTCCATGGAAAGCTCATTTTGAAGACTATACTCAAAACATCGAGGAGCATAATCAAGGGATATCAAAAAGATGACATATTGATCATCTATCAGCACAAATAACAAAAGAGAATAGAATTTACATATGATAGAAAGTGAGCTTTTGCTAAAAGATGAGGCGGAAGAAACCGGAAACTAAGTAAAGATGATCAGAGAAAGCAAAAATCATACCGCAATCAACAAAAACACGCCATGAGATTTAAGAAACTCCAAGCGAGAAAACCAATATCAAAAAAATACTAGCAATTAAACGAAAACACAGCAACTAATAATAAGAAATAATTATAACATACAACACCGATCTTTAGCTCTGAAATGTGGGTAACAACAATCAATATATAATGTCCCAAAGTTGCAAAACGACGTCATTCAATCGAGAAATGAGTCAAGAATCAACCCAGGAATTTTCACGGGTTCGCCCTCCATTCCTCGTAGTGAGTTCTTTCGCATTTTCTCGTGTCAACCACCAAAACCAATAGATCAAAAGGTTAGCCTCTATAGCTAGTTCCACAGCAAGGGTTGTAGTGTCCATTACCTTCGGCTCCCGATCGAACTAACAAGTTATCCCAACTCTCGGATAGGAGATGCTAACGGGGACAGGAATCGAGTCCATATTTTAAATTCCTTAATGAGAGAGTGCACCCAATCAACCAACCCATCACCTCAATTCAATCATTTGGTAACCCACACTCACTTAGAACCTTGATCCAAGTCCTTCCATGGACAAAAATTGAGCCTCACTGCCAACGATAAAATTACAACGCCCAGACTACAGATTCACTTTGAATTGAGGAAGGAAGGCCACAGATATCGCGGGAAATACGGCACAAATTTCTTAAGACCATGATTTAGACTACAGTTCCCCACCTACACTAGCACAATAGAGATACCAGGCACCTCTCCACAACTCCTAGTAGTGATGGTATGGGGAGGGGAAATAAGAGAGGGTCGAGGGCTCTTTCACTTGATTTGGTGGTAGGATCCGCCTACAGGCCAGCCCCCAAAAAACAAACCCGTAACAGGAGGTCTTAAAGATTAAGTCAGGCGAAAGCAAAACAAATGGGAATTCCTCATACTATTCCGGTTTCAAAAAGCAACCGACACATACGAGCTAGCACACGCAAATGACAGGGACGGAGCCTGAGCTGTGTTAGAATTATTACTAATCAAATCCATCTACGTCGGCATGCAGATAGACTAATTACCACCAGAACAACCAAAACAAAACCAGGAACTTTTTCGAATCCCCAGATAATAGTTTCTCTCGCCAGACCAGCCATAATACCATATGAAACCAATCCGACTACTCCGAATTAAAACCTACTTACAGCCACTAGCATTTATCTCTACATCAGCCCAGAACTTCTCACACCTACCGCGAAACACACAAGGCATCATCTCCTACATAGCTCCCCTGAGAAAAATACTCGCAGAACATCTCAAATCTAATAAGCGTTAAACAAGAGAAGGAAAAGAACAAACAAACAGCAAGCCTAGCACCGGGAAAGGCAACCTTGACAAAAAATAAATCACAATACTCACTCTCTCGCAATCGACACAAACCTTAAATAACCTATAAATTGTAAACTAAGACACCAACAAACCATACACATGGAGGAAGAACCTACGCTACGAAAAAAACATCAACGACTGTCCGCAAACAAGCATACATCAACATCAGAAGCAAAACTGCCTGCAATTCGAGCGGGTTGAAGAATCAAACATAAGGCACTTCCCAAAGAGCTGCAAAATGAAACTAGAAATCAAGACACATAATGGCGGTAAAACTACAAAAGGCTCATATAAAAAATAGACAGAACCTAACACATAAACAATTACAAGAGAGCATCCACTTCCAAAATAGACAAAAAAAAACATCCATCCTCTCTCTTT
>RYFJ01000271.1:0-345800 GCA_003991445.1 Oryza meyeriana var. granulata | reverse complement strand
GGACAGACTAGACTCCCCGGCTCCAAGCTCCTCCCTGCAAGTCCCGCAGACATTCTGTCTAGTTTACACCGGCAATAAATATGATGGCTAGTCGGCGGATGGAAACTCGGTGGATGCAAAGAACACAGGACAGATTTTATACTGTTCAGCCCTCGATGTGAGGTAATACCCTACGTCCAGTTTGTATGTATTCCTTGAGGATATACGGTGGTAGTTCTGATGAACTGTTGGCCGTTGCTTCTATGAGCTCTTCTCTTCTTCTCCTGCCCTCATGGGCGCCCTGCCTCCCCTTATATACTGCGGTGGACAGGGTTACAAGGTAGGAGTCCCCATCGGATTACGACTAGGAGATCTCCCCTTAGAGATATAACGCACCCGACTAGGACTGTATATTCCTTTCTAACAAGGCGAAGTCTGCCGAATCTAGCCATATCTCTAATTACAAGACTAGGCCCATCCTCTGTCCGAGGCCCATATGCTTGTCATGAGGTACCCGGGCCCATGCACCCACAGTAGCCCCCGAGACCTTCATAGTTGAGTCACAGCTGATGCCGAGTGCTCGTCCTCCACGGTTGAAGATCGCCCGAGTGCGTTGCTCCCGAGTACTCCTTGTCTGAGTGCTGCGTCTCCCGAGTCCTGCTTCATGTCAGCTGGCAGCGAGCTATGAAGGGCTCGATGTAGATGTTGGAATAGTGTGCGCCGAATAGGTGCACCTATTAGTGTAGCCCGACTTTGTGCTTAATTGTGAAAACAATTAACATGAAGTCAAAAGATCTTTAACCTTGTAGTCTTTCCCGAGTAGATTACTACTGGTACATGAGACTCTTCGTATCATGTCAACCGGAATATGATTTATAGTCTTGCGAGTAGGGAACTACTCGTATGTAGACTCTTCGACTTCGTGTCAGTCGGAATGTGTGTTTATAGTCTTGCCGAGTAGATGCTACTCGTATATGGGACTCTTCAGCGTCATGTCAGCTGGAAAGGGGTGTTATAGTCTTTCCCGAGTAGTATACTACTTGAAAATTAGACTCGTCGCATCATGTCAGCGGAATGAGAATTTTTATAGTCTCTCCCGAGTAGTGCACTACTCGAAAGTTAGGACTCTTCAGCTCATGTCGCTGGAGTAATGTTGCTCATGGCAACTGGTGCCGCGCATGTAGGCCGATACCACTGTATGAAAAATAATCCATTACGTGTTAGGTGTACTCGAGAGAGTACCTGCATTTCCAATTCAATGAAGACCAGCTTGTGATCCTTGTAAGGATGTATCCTCGAGACCTGGCGGAATAAGACAGATACCCAAACATATATGTTTAGCATAAGGCTCTCATGAAGCATATCTGTTTACCTCATCGGCTCTGTGGTAGCACCAGCGCTATAATTTCAACCTCAGCCTGCGGGCGGCCCACATGGAGCATGCTACTGTAGAACTCATATCTTTGTGGCTGCTACCAAATAAGCCGGCCTGAGCCGACCTAATCCAGCATAGCTCTAGGAAGTATCATCCATCGCATGTCAGGATGAGTTTTTTGGTGTTGGTAACCGCAATCAGCCAAGAAATCCTTATTCGCAAGCCTTTCCGACTTATGTTCTGGATGCAGCCTGGTTGCCACAGTTCCGAGCAGTATGTTGCAGGATCTGCTTGCCCTCCTCAGTGTGACGCAGTGCATGAGAACTCCGGATGCGCTTTGACGATGTAAGTCTTCTCTGACTTCGGTAAAGCCGGAATAAGGTACCCGAACTAGCATTAGCAGAGGTTCGCTGGCGACCCTCATGGGGCGTACCCTATCCAACAGAATTATAGGCCAAGCTAGGTACCCGAACCTTGCATTACATAGGATTCGGCTGGCGACCCTCATGGGGCGTACCCAACCTGACAGAGCCGTGACCAAATAGGTACCCGAACCTAGCATTAGCGTAGGATTCGGCTGGCGACCCTCATGGGCATACCCTATTTAGCCGAGTGTATACAGCCCCGACTGGCGCCGGGGGCCGATTGTTGGCTCGCATGGAGCGTAGTCGGAAGAACGACGTCCGACTGGCGCAAGTACTCGGTGAGTAGCCCTCATGGAGCATCCCGAGTGTATTTTGCAGACTTGTCCAGCCCCGAGCATAGGAGATGCTCGCAGCCCTGAGTTCCTGTCACGCGTATCCAGAGCTGGGCCTGCAATATAAAGATATCGGATGAGTAGCATCTGATGATGGAATAATCACCCGAATAAAATGTATTTACAATGTATGTAAATACGTGTTCTTCCTCTTTTTGATATTAATTTCCTCGAGTAGTTGACCCTTACGTTTAAGCACTCTGCCCGACTAGTCATAGCCCCCTAGCGTCGGAGTGGCTCATGGCTCTTTCCCAGGCACGCGTTTTGGGTGACTTGAGTTCGTCTTACATGAGCAGAGTTTCACGGATCGAATTTATGCTACTCGAGTACTTTTGTAATCATTAAGAGCAAAAACGGAAAAAAGTAAATGCTCAGCTTATACACCTATTAGGTGTAAGCGGCTGTGGCACTAGCAAGGCCGACCGAGTGAGGAATGTTTATCAGAAAGCGACTTAGCTGTTCGTATTTGGGAGTGGGATGCCATCCTCGTGTTTGAGCTTGTGAGCCCCCGAGCATGTCACTTGTGTTCTGATAATCCTCAGTTGTTGAAGGTCGAAGCTTGTGACCGACTGCCACAATGGAGCCGTCTGACTTGCGTTTGCGATTCCCAGCTTTAGTCGGACCGCGTTGTCGGTCGTCCCGTTCTTCTGTCAGGTACTTATCATCGAGGTCTCGCAACACGTGGGCCGAGTCGGCGTACTTGTTTGCCATGTCGAATAGGGCCTTGACAGAGTTGGAGGCTCCGCGTGAATTTGTCGATGAACGAGGTGTCTTTGACTCCTTTTCGAAACGGCGGCGATGACGACCTCATCCTTGACGTTTGGGATTGAGTTCTTCTTCTCAGAAAAACCTCTTGATGAAGTCACGAAGAGACTCGTTCTTCCTTTGATGCAACTGATATAAGTCTACTCGGAAGAGCCTCTCGTATGTTCCCTGGAAGTTGCGATGAAGCGTTTCCGGAGTTCTCCCCAGGAGTCGATTGATTGCTTGGGAAGTCCTACTAGCCATGTCCTCGCTGAGTCGGCTAAAGCGACTGGGAGTAGTTAGCCATGACTTTCTGATTTCCCCCAGCTGCTCGAATCGCCAGAGTGTAGACCGTGAGCTAGGACTCGGATTAGTCTTGCCGTCGTATTTGTTGATGCCTGTAGCTTGAAACTTGACGGCCAGTCACTTGTGTAGCTCCTGAGTGAAGGCCGTACTCGTCGTCTTCATGAGGACTCCGACCTCGACTACGGCGCGAAACCGCTCGTAGTGGAGCGAATGCCTCTCGTCTTCCAGTTGGCGTTGCTCGTCTTCTCTCGTTTGCGGCGCCGAGCATTAATGTCTTGCTGAAGGTCGCGCCGCAGTCGTCTCGGAGTCCTGGCTGTCCCGACGGTCGCTTCGACGTTGCCGGTTGTTGTGGTTGCCGAGTGACGTCTGGCTTGACTCCGCGTGCTGCCGACTAGAGCCGGCGCTCGACGTCGCTTTGAGGTGATGAGACTGCCGCTGGGGAAGCTGATTGACTGGTCAGTACGAGTGTGTTGCCTGACTGTGTGCTGCTGACATGCGGCAGCGGTAAGCATGGCTTTTATCCTTGCGATCGTCGGGTGCCTGTGATCAGGCCCAACCTGGACCGTGATCCAGTAGGTCCGGCGGCCACATGTTCTGTTGTGGCGTGACGAAGACGCGTGGTCGCCGACTTTGTTTGAGGGTTTGTTGCTGAGCGTTCGCCCAGCCCTGCGTAGGCCTCATTGCGGGCGTGCATGCGTCTTGTTTCTTCCTCCTGTTTTCTCGCAGACGGCAGGCCTCCTCCTCTTGTTGTTCGTGTAGTCGGCGTATTCCTGAGTAGGAGTAGAGCCTTTGATGCCATGAAGATTTCTCGTGGCGGGGAGAAGCTTGCCGACTGCTATCCGACTTAGAGTCGTAGTCCGACTGGAAGTCGGAGTCCGACTTCGAGTCGAAGTCAGGATGGTTGATGGGATGAGTGTAACTCCGACCTCCCTAGATCCGTCTCGAGCGGCTCGGAGCCGTATCCGAGTAACTCCAGGGGATCGGGTTTGCCGCTCGATGTAGATTGTAGATATCCGCGCGTCACCGAGTCCGAACAGGAAGTTGACATCTCTTCCCTTCTCGGCCCGATCTCGGCCGGCTCAGAACCGAGTCCGAGTCGAACACTGGAAGAAGAGTTGTCCCTAGACTCGGGCGTATTGGAGATCGCCGCAGCATGTCGTCGAAGATTGCCGCAGCGTCGTGTGGCCGACTGGCGCGGAGTCAGCTGTTCCTCGGCCGGTTGGATCAGTCCGTGTCGGCCGGGTGAGATTGCCGATCTGTCGGCGACGAAGTCTAGGCTTCTGAATGCGATTGTATCTCCGGGGGGAGTTTGCCCCGTCGACTCCGGTGCTGGATCCATCGAGCTTGTAGATGTAGATCGCGCCGAAGCCCCTACCTGCGCGCCAACTGTCGATTGTTTTACACCGGCAATAAAATATATGGGGCTAGTCGGCGGATGGAAACTCGGTGGATTGCAAAGAACACAGGAAGATTTATACTGTTCAGCCCTCGATGTGAGTAATACCCTACGTCCAGTTTGTATGTATTCCTTTGAGGATATACGGTGTTAGTTCTGATGAACGTATGCCGTGTGCTTCTATGAGCTCTTCTCTTCTTCTCCTGCCCTCATGGGCCCCTGCCTCCCCTTATATACGGACAGTTACAAGGTAGGAGTCCCCATCGGATACGACTAGGAGATCTCCCCTTAGAGATATAACGCCACCCGACTAGGACTGTATATTCCTTTCTATACAAGGCGAAGTCTGCCGAATCTAGCCATATCTCTAATTACAGACTAGGCCCATCCTCTGTCCGAGTGCCCATATGCTTGTCATGAGTACCCGGGCCCATGCACCCACCATTCCGCTGACGGTGCCCAACGGAACCGCAAGAGTTACAAGCATGATGAGCTGCGGCGGAAAGGAGCGTAAGATTGCTTCGTGCCACAATCGCCGCGTCCCAGGGATTCAGGTATGATTTCCGTTGTATTGGAATCTTGGTAGTTTCTTTGACGCTTGACTCTGCTTCGACCTATTTCTCCCCGAGCAGAAGCTTGTTGATCACTCGAAGAAGATGCACGAGTCCTGACCCGGGTTGCCCCCCAGCTCCAAGAATTAGACAGCTTCGGCCTTAAAGACCGTATTGGGGAGCGCCATCAAGGGGAAAACTGGCTGAAGGACACCGTCACCCAGCTCAGGGACGAGAATTGGGACCAAGCCAAGAAGATGAGAGGTAAGCCTCCAGAATACCTCTTCCTGACCAAATCCTTAGTATATTTCTCCAACTGTGTTGTTCCCGACTGCCTAGTTGTGTCTTGACTTCAACGTTGAGTTCTTGACTAATCTGTCGTGCAGCCCTCGAAGCCGAGCTGAAGACTCGAACAAAGGGAGAAATCCAGCTGAAGGAGGCCGAGAGAGCCAAGGCCGGGCTCGAAAAAGACAAAGCCGACCTAACAAGGGCCAATGCCGAGCTTGAGCAAGAGAAGGCCGAGTTGAAGAAGGCCAACGCCAAGCTCGAGAAGGAAAAAGTTGAACTGAGAAGACCATAGCCAATTGGGAGCTGACTACAAAAGTATGTCTCCGCCCTGACATTGATCTTAACCAATCCATAAATTACCCCATCTGCAATTTTGCCTCACAAGTTTTCTTGTCGGTGAACCCGGGTAGCTGCTAGAGCCAACTCCCAAATCCAGTTTCAAGCTTTTGCAGAGGAAATAAAGGTCGTCAAGGAGTCACAGGAGATCCTTGCCGAGTCCGTGAAAGGGCTCCTTGACGTGATGGACCCTTGCTATGTGGGAACCAGCTCCAACATGGTGTCTCAGGTGCAGGCGCGCCTTAACGACGCACCGAGTGTCCTGAAGAGGTACTCGGATGAGCGTACTGTTGTCGGCATGGCCTAGACCCTGGCGATGACCAAGTCCATGTACCCTAGGGCAGATATTGAAGCCATCGGGGAGGGATTCACTGAGGAGACGACACCTGAGGAGGCGCTGGAGCTGATAGCCAAAGCGAGGCCGATTGCAGAGATGATCACCCGAGACCTGGGTATGTAAGAACAGTATATCATGCAGTCGGTGTATTGTGGATTTTTGTAAAGACATGTGTAAATATATGCGCAATCCGCCAAGCTCTAAAATTGTTACTCAGTTGTCATTAGTTTTACCCGACTATATAGTCTACGCCGAGTTAGTCTATAGGAACTTAATAAAATCGTTCACCGCAGAGTGCTGTACTCGGGCAGACGTGACAAAGTCGTAGTAAAACTTCATAACTTAAGTAAAACGAGCTCGTATATTATTGACAAAGCACATATAATACATGCAGCCCCTGACTCACTACTCAGTTAAAACAAGCGGCGTAGTGAGTCAAAGAAAAACTGTACACATGGGAAAGTATAAAACTCAGGTATAAAAAGAACGTAGTTGTTCTATGTTCCATGAGTTGCTGATGAGGGCACCGTCTTCGGTCTTCAGTCGGTAGGCGCCTGGCCAAGTAACCTCAGCGATAATGAACGGCCCTTCCTAGATTGGGGATAGTTTATGCCTGTCTTTGGTGGTTTGTATTTTTCTCAAGACGAGATCTCTTACAAAAAGGCATGCCACGGACATTGCGATTGTGATAGCGACGCAGGCTTGAAGATACCTTGCCGACTGATTGTTGCGATATCCCTCACTTCTTCCAACTGATCTAGTTCAACCAATCGGGTATTGTTGGAGATGTCTTCTGAGTAAGCCCGAACTTGCAGAGAGCCGAACTCTAACTCAGTTGGTAGCACAGCCTTAGCACCATAGACCAGAAAGAAAGGGGATTGCCCAGTTGCCCAACTAACCGTGGTTCTTAGGCACCAAAGTACAGATGGAAGTTCTTGTACCCACCGGCCCGCGTATGGTTGTAGTCGGTCAAATATCCTGGCCTTGATACCTTGTAAGACCATACCATTGACTCGTTCAACCTGCCCATTACTCCGTGGTTGTGCCACAGACGCATAGCAGATCTTGATGCCGAAGTTGTCACAGAAATCTTGAAACACGCCGCCCGTGAACTGAGTACCATTGTCGGTGATGATGCGGTTGGGGACCCCGAATCGGTATAGTATACTCATGATGAAGTCCTTTGCTCATGCCACTGTTATGGTTGCAACGGGTTTGGCCTCAATCCACTTGGTGAATTTATCCACTGCGACGAACAAGTGTGTGAACCCTCCTGGCGCTTTCTTGAAGGGCCCGACCATGTCAAGCCCCCATACTACAAAGGGCCAAGAGATTGGGATTGTTTGGAGTTCTTGGCTGGGAGATTGGTTTGTCTTGCATAGAACTGGCAACCCTCACATGTGCGAACAATATCTTTGGCATCTGTTACTACTGTTGGCCAGAAAAATCCCTGCCGGTAAGCCTTTCCGACTAACGTCCTAGATGCGGCATGGTTGCCACATATACCCGAGTGGATCGACTGCAGAATCTGCTTGCCTTCCTCGGTGGTGACACAGCGCATGAGGACACCAGATGCACTTCTTCGGTACAGGTCTTCTCCGACGACTAAGAAACTCTTGCTTCGACGTTTGATTTGTTCGGCTTGGCTGCGATCTTCTGGGAGTTCATCATCCAGGAGGAATTTGAGAACAGGAGTCTGCCAATCTTGACATATGTGCAGCACCTCGTCTATCGCCGGGGTAGGTTTGCCTCCCGACTGCCCCGGCACTGGTTTCTTCTTGACTGATGGCTCCATAAGTTGCTCGACAAAGATCCCTATCGGGACCGCTTCTTGCTTGGATCCCATATTTGCCAATTCATCTATAGCATCATTGTATTGTCGTAGGACATGTGTTATCTCCAGCCCGTCGAACTTGTTTTCCAGCTTGCGGACCTCTTGACAATATGCCACCATGGTGTCGTCGAGATATGTCCAGTCTTTCATAACTTGGTTTACCACAAGTTGAGAGTCTCCACGCACAACCAGTCGACGAATGCCGAGTGATATAGCGATGCGGAGCCCGTGGATGAGTGCCTCGTACTCGGCAACGTTGTGGGAAGCCGGGAAGTGGATTTGTAGAACATACTTGAGTTTTTCGCCGGTGGGGAACGTCAGTACGATGCCAGCCCCGGTTCGGATCGCTCGACCACCAACACCGTGCTGACTACCTGAGTAGTTGCCGCCAGCATTAATGGTTCTTGGGGCATTGGTGACACCAACACGGGTGGTGATGTGAGAAATTTTTTGAAGTCTTCGAAGGCTTGCTGGGCTTCGGAGTCCATTGGAAATTGTCTACTTTCTTCAATAGCTTGAAAAAGGGCATGCCCCGTTCTCCCAGTTAGGAAATAAACCGGCTGAGTGCCGCCATGTAGCCTATCAGCTTCTAGACGTCCTTCTGGTTAGTCGGGGGTGCCATGTTCATGATTGCGTTGACTTTCTCCTGGTTGGCCTCAATGCCACGATGCGAGACGATGAAGCCAAGTAACTTGCCGGATGGCACACCGAAGGCGCATTTATCCGGGTTCAACTTCATCTTGAATCTTCAAAGATTTTGGAAGGTTTCTTCCAGGTCAGTGATGAGGTCTTCTTTGAACTTGGTCTTGATCACCACATCATCGACGTAGGCTTCCACATTGCGCCTGATCTGAGTGTGAAGACACCGCTGAATTGCACGTTGATACATTGCTCCAGCATTTTTCAAACCGAACGGCATAGTGATGTAGCAGTACGCTCCAAACGGCGTGATGAAAGACGTCTTTAGGCAGTCCTCCTCCTTCAGGCTGATTTGATGGTATCCTGAGTAACAGTCGAGAAAGCTGAGAAGTTCACACCCCGCAGTTGAATCCACCACCTGGTCTATTCTTGGTAAACAAAATGGATCTTTGGGGCACGCCTTGTTAAGATCGGTGTAGTCGACGCATATGCGCCATTTACCGTTTTTCTTTTGGACCAGAACTAGGTTTGCCAGCCAATCCGGGTGATAGACCTCTTTGATGAACCCGCCTGTGAGGAGCTTGGTTATCTCCTACCGGATAGCATCTTTTTGGTCTTGGGTGAAGTGCCGTAGCCGTTGCTTGATTGGCTTGGCGTCTATCTTGACATTGAGGATGTGCTCGATCACCTCCCTTGGTACGCTCGGCATGTCGGATAGTTTCCATGCAAAGATATCCTTGTTGGCTTGGAGGAAGGTGACAAGCGCGTCTTCCTATTTGGGATCGAGTCCGGTCCCGACTAGAGCAGTCTTGGAGGGGTTGAAAGGGTCCAGGGGATCTTCTTCGTGTTAGAGTCTGCTGAAATTCTCGACTTTGCTGCTTTTTTGGCTGGAACTTGATCTTCCTCGACTTCGGTTGTGACGGCTTGCCGAATGTTGTTGCGCCCGACTGCCACCTCTTCTGATTGAGCCAATTCTCAACTCTCCTTGTCGCAGGTGAAGTCTTGCTTGACGTCGCTACGGAGGGGAAGGACTCCTGCTGGCCCGGGCATCTTGAGCACCATGTAAGTATAGTGCGGTACCGCCATGAAATTGGCAACTACCGGCCATCCGAGTATCACATGGTACGCAGTCTCAAAGTCGGCAACCTCGAAGCAGATGTTTTCTGTGCAGAAGTTATCCTGCGTGCCAAAAGTGACAGGCAAGGTTATCTGCCCGAGTGGGGTTGAAGATAGGCCAGGAATTATCCCGTGGAAGGGTGTCGTACTCGGCCGCAGATCTGAACGAGGGATCTTCATCTCATCTAGGGTCTTGGCGAAGAGGATATTGAGCGTGCTACCTCTGTCTATGAGAACCTTCTTCAACTTGATGTTCTTGACGACCGAGTCCAGGACGATTGGATAGCGTCCCGGGTGAGAAACATGATCTGGATGATCTGTGGGGGTGAACGTGATGGAGGTCTCTGACCAATGCAAATATTGGGGGGCGTCTGCTGTAGAGATTGCGTTGACGTCGCGTGCTGTTAGCTTCTGCTTGTGCTTAGACTCGTACACAGATGGCCCTCTGAAGATGTGATTGAGCTCGGCCTAGGGATATTGGAAATCGTCAGCTGGGCCTTGATCTGGCTTATCTTTGTCCTTATCGGTGCCAGATGGTGAAGCCTGCTCGGCAGCAAACTTCTTGAGCATGAAGCAGTCCTTGGCCACGTGCTTGCCATTGGGGTGGAAGGGGCATGGCCCGTTCATGACCTTCTGGTAGTCGTTATTCCGTTGGGGCCGCGACCGAGTTTGCTCCATGTTGGCCACCTAGTTGTCCGACTTCCGCTTGCGGTTGCCGGTGTTGTTTTGCGATGGCCCGTTGTCGGCTTTCGCATTCTGGTCCTTCTGCCGTGACTCTTTCTTCTCGTCAAGGGCCTCTGCGACCGCTTCAGCCGAGTCGGCGTATTTGTTTGCCATATCGAAGAGAGCCTGGACAGAGGCTGGTGGCTTCTGAGTGAACTTCACAATGAACGGGGCGTCCTTTACTCCCTTGCGGAAGGCAGCGATAACAGCCTCGTCCTTGATCATTGGGATCTGGTTGCACTTCTCGGAGAACCTCTTGATAAATTCGCGTAGAGACTCATTCTTCTTCTAGTGCAGCTGATATAGATCGTGCTCAGAAGATGGCCTCTCGTAGGTCCCTTGAAAGTTAGTGATGAACTGCTCCCTGAGTTCTCCCTAGGAACCGATCGACCGCCTCGGGAGCCCTGTTAGCCATATCCTCGCTGAGTCGGCCAAGGCGATCGGGAGGTAGTTAGCCATGGCTTTATGGACACCCCCGGCAGCTTGAATTGCTAGGGTGTATACGATGAGCCAGGACTTGGGGTTGGTTCTACCGTCGTATTTCTCGATCCCCGTAGGCTTGAAGCCCGACGGCCAGTCGACGTCCTGTAGCTCATGGGTGAAAGCTACAACGCCTTCATCTTCGTGAGGGCACCAGCTCTGACCACGGCGGTTAAACCACTCGTGGTGAAGACCGAAACGCTCGTTCTCATCCTCCAGTCGGTGGCGCTCATCTTCTTCACATTGACGGCGTTGGGCATTGATGTCGTATCGGAGGTTGCATTGTAGACGAACTCGGAGGTCTTGGTTGAACCGGTGATCGTACTGGTGACGCTGCCGATTGTTGTTGTTAGTGTCACCGAGTGATGTTTGCCACGATTCCTCGTGTGGCCGACTAGAGCCAGCCGCCCGGCGTCGTGCTGACGTAGATGATCCTACCACCGGAGAACCTGACCGGTTGGTCGGTACAAGTGTGTCGCTCGACTGCTGTTGCTGCTGACAGGCAACAGCTGTAATCATCGCCTTGATCTTGGCGATAGTCGGGGTGGCCTGGTGATCAGGCCTGAGCTGGAGCGTGTCCAGCAGGGTTGCGGCGGCCACGACATTCTATTGTGGCGTGACGAAGATGTCGTGGTCGCCGACTTTTGTCTGGAGGATCTATTGCTGAGCGGTTCACCTAGCCTTGTGTAGCCCATCATTGCGAGCCTTGTGGTCGGCTTCCTCCTGTTGTCGTAGTTGGCGCGCCTCCTCTTGTTGCTCCTCTTGTAGTCGGCGTACCTCTAGTGGAGGGGTCGAAGCCATGAAGATCTCACGGGGGATAAGGAGACTTGCCAGACTGGAGTCCGAATTGGTGTTCGAACCGTTGTCCGACCTGGAGTCAGAGTCCGAGTAGTTCATCGGAGCAAGAACGACTCCGACCTCCCTAGATCCAATCTGAAACGGCCCTAGGCCGTGTCCAAACTGAATTGTGGGGGATCGGGTCTGCTGCGTAAGATGTAGATCTACGGTGTTGCCGAGCTTGTGCGGGAAATTGACGATCTCTCCCCTTCCTAGCCCAACCTGGGCCGGCTCAAGGCCTAGAGTGAGTCGGACACTGAAGGAGAGAGTTGTCCTGAGGCTTGACGAAGTAGAAGATTGCTGCGTCAGATTGATGATGGTTGTTGCAGCGTCTTGTGGGCCAACTAGTGCGGAGTCGGCTGGTTCCTCGGCCGGTTGGATTAGATTCGCGTCGACCAAGGTGAGATTGCCGATCTGGTCGGCGACGAAGTCGAGGCTTCCGAAAGTTATTGTGTCTCCGGGGGAGAATTTGTCGCCGTCGACTCCGCTTGTTGGATCCATCGAAGTTGTTGATGTAGATCTCGCCGAAAGCCCCTACCTGGTGTGCCAACTGTTGATGTTTTATACCGGCAATATGAATATGGGGCTACTCGGCGGATGAAACTCGTGGATTGCAAAGAACAAGGAGAGGTTTATACTGTTCAGGCCCGCGATGTGAGGTAATACCCTACGTCCAGTTGTGGTGTTATTCCATTGAGAATTTGTGTCTGCTTCTATGAGCTCGTATGTTGCTGTTCTGCCCTCAGGGGGCGCCCTGCCTCCCCTTATATACTGGGGGACAGGGGTACAAGGTAGGAGTCCCAGCCGGAGACGGCCAAGGGATCTCCTCTTAGAGATACAATCTACCCGACTAGGATTGTATATTCCTTATTGTACAAGGCGAAGTCTGCCGGGTGCTACTATATGTCTAATTACAAGTCTCGGCCCATCCTCTATCCGAGTGGCCCATATGCTTGTGATGAGGTACCCGGGGCCCATAGCCTCCACAAGCACGCTCTATTGGGCCGCTCGCTGACTGTGTTAAAATCACAGTGCAGGTGCCTACAACCAGGTGTATACATTCGGGTATCTGTATTATTTACTAAATATTGAGGATATATCCTTATAAGGATCGACAGCTGGTCTCCATTAAAATTGGGGGTGTAAGTATCTCTCAAGTACACCTGACCATGTATTGGGTTAAAATTCATAAAGTGGTACTCGGCTTACATGCTTAGCCATTATTTGCCATGAGCAAAAATCATTTCAGCTGACATGATGCTGAAGAGTCTCATATACCAGTAGTGCACTACTCGGGAAAGACTACAAAGTTAAAAAATCTTTGACTTTATGTTTAATTATTTCACAATTAAGCACAAAGTCGGGAGGCTACACCTAATATGTGCGCCTATTCAGCGCACACTATTTATATTTCTACATGAAGCCCTTCATAGCCTCATTGCCAGCTGACATGAAACAGGACTCGGGAGAAGAAGCACTCGGACAAAGAGTACTCGGGAGCAATGCACTCGGGAATTCTTCACCGTGGGGGATGAGCACTCGGCATATGCTGTGACTCAACTATGAAGATCTCAAGGGCTGCTATCGGTGCCATGGGCCCGGGGTATCTCTTGAGAAGCTATTGGGCCACTCGGACACAGGATGGGCCTAGCCTTGTAATTAGGGATACAATAGAACTCGGCAGACTTAACCTTGTACAACATGGAAAATACAGTCTTAGTCGGGCACGTTGTACTCCTAGAAGGAGATCCCTTGGTTGTAGTCCGACTGGGACTCCTACTTTGTAACCCTGTCCCCCAGTATATAAGGGGAGGCAGGGCGTCCCCTGAGGGCAGGATCAGAGGTTCACCAGAATCACCAAAACCACAATCATACATCCTCAAAGGAAATACACCACAACTGGACGTAGGGTATTACCTCATCTCGAGGGCCTGAACCAATATAAACTCTTCGTGTTCCTTTGCAGTCCACCGAGTTTCGATCCGACAAGTAGCCCTATATTCTTATTGCCGGTGTAAAACATCGACACAGAGCAGATATGAAGCTTACTTGTGTACTCAGTGTCCACCTTGGACTTCGCCTTCTCGAGCTCCTTCAGGCGTTCTATTTCAAGGGACTGGTTGTTCAGGTTTGTCTCTAGAGCTATAGCCAAACAAAGTCGAAGATCAACATTATGGAGAAGACGACTAGAGTTACTCGGTCAGAGGGGAAAAATACCTCTGATGGTCCCTGTCTTTTCCCAGTTCTCATCCCTGAGCCATTTCTCCCTCTCCTTGCTAGTCTTCTCCATGTCGTCTTTGACAACCTGGAGCTGGTGGAGTTGAGTGAGCTAAGGGGCAAGTTGGGAAAGGACTTTAGCCATCTTCTCGGATCGATCGACCACTTGCTGCATGGGATACATTGCAGTCAGACAAGACAAGCAACAATAGCAGAAGATTCTAAGAAACTGCAAATCAGCAAACACCGTTGGATGGATTATGTACATGGATACTCCTTGATGCAGCAATGGCAGCTTCCATCAGTCTGAGTCGCTTCCTCTGGGTGGCTTCCTCGTTGTGCTTGAAAGTTTGTTCTTCCCCCCTCCAGTGTGACCCAGTAGAATGTCCGGGGAAGTTTGGTGGAGGAGCTTCGAGTCTGGGGAGGTCATCGTTGTCTGAGGATGAAGAGAGTGGAGGAAAGGGAGTCCTGGGCCTCGGATCAACTGGCGGTGCTGGGTCTTCGGCAAGCCCGGGGACCGGGATATCAGCTACGGTGTCCCGACTGGGCGAAGTTTGCAGCCTAGCTGAGTAGGTTGTCTCAACCTCAGGGGCTGGGACAACACTTGGCTCGGGTTGCGGTTTTGCAATCTCGGCCTTAGTCGGGATAGGAGCAGTTGCGGGGGTTGGTGGCGCTATCCCCTTGGGATCAGCGTCACTTGGCTTCCTGTAGGATTATTCAACGATCAAGATATTGCAAAACTACTCAAAATTTTCTAAAGATCGAGGATTTTCGTACCTTTTGGAAGTCTTAAACCTCCACACCTATGCGCTAGGGGTGGAGGTAGTCGGCAAGGGGCCCGAAGGCCTACTCGACGGTGGAGTACCACCGGTTGTTGGGCTTGTGGGCATGGCGGTCGGCGGCGTAGTGCTTGGTCCAGTCGGCGCCGCACTAGGTGCGGCCAACTGGGGCATGGCGGTAGTCAGCGGTGTGGTTCTAGGGCTGGTTGGTCCAGGGGCTGCACCGCTGGGGTCTTTGATCACTGGACCGCTTGATTCCTTACTTGGCATATCCTTCTTCTTGGCCCGGTCCGTCATTGGTCGCTTCCCAGCCCTCTTGGGGCTGGGTTGGGCTGCTGAGGGGCTGGCCGGTCATTTTTTAGACCCACTGGCCGACTCGCCAGGTGGGTTAGAGACAAACTCGGCAAATTCCTGCAAGCATCAAGTATCTAGGAAAGCTCAATTGAACAACATTCATACAACACATCACAGACGGATATCAAGATAAACATTACACAAGACATTACCTTCAGCCGAGGCCTGTCTTTGCAGTACGGCTTGGGGGCTCTATCAGCGTCTAGAGTCTTGACGACTCCATAGACAAAATAGCCAAGCAAAGTGTCGGTGACGACATCCTTATTGATGAAGTCAGTGCTTTTCGGAGTCGGATCGTTCTTCCTCTCGTAAACATAGCCAAATGACTCCTGGCTTTCAGAGGTCGAATTTGGCGATTTTGGAAGGTCGTGGCCATCCAAGGCCCAGTCAGCCCTGTGTTCTTCAGCACATTGATCTTCTCCAGCAGCAATTGCACCTGAACCATCTTAGCCTGCAACAGTATGGCAGTCTAGCTCTCCAAAACTGCAGGGGGATTTCCAGTGAAGGGCGACAAGGAGGGCTCAAGATTGGAGCAGTAAAACCACTCCTTATGCCACCCTTTTAGTGAAGTCTTTAGGGGAACATGTAAGTAGGCCTTCTTCATCTCATTACAGAGTTGAAGGCCTGCTCCTTCTATCACTTGGATTTTGAATTTGGAGGGTTGCGGCCTGACATGAAATAGAAAATGGGAGAGGTTGAAATGGGGATTGATCCCCAGAAAGGCTTCACAAAGAGTGACCAAGATCGAGATGTGAAGAATGGAGTTGGGGTTGAGGTGGTAGAGCTCAATCTTGTAATAGTCAAGGAGCCCGCGGAGGAAATTGGAAGAAGGAAGAGCGAGACCGCGATTGAAAAAGAAGCAAAGACTACGGTTTCGTGGGGACCTAGAGAGGGAATTGACTCACCAGCAGCGGGACGCCAGTTGATGATCTCTTTCGGTTGGAGGTTTTTCTTCCTCTCCAGAAGGGCGAGTTTCATTGCACAGCAATCCGACATCAGCCATGCTCCAAACGGCATGACGGGGATGTCGAACGGTGCCCTCAGCATGGTTGGGGTGTGGAACTGGGCAAGAAAGCTTCTGGACGATAGGAATTGACATGGGAGATGAGATTTTCGCAGATTTCTGGGAGGAAGCTCAAGCTACAGGAAACCCTAGCTGGGGCGGAGAGCACGAAGTTTGGCGCGTGGGCGGGAGCTGGAGCATTTCGGGCGATTTGGGGGAGAAAGGGAATCTTTTCTCTCTCCCACCACTTTATAGGCCTGTGTTGGGTAAGAAGGCTTGGGCCGGCTTGCTCAGTAATGGGCCGCAAGATATGAGTTCCTAAATAGCATGTCCTATTGGGCTGACGGCTGGCTGTGTTAAAATCACAGTGCATATGCTATTTTACAGGAACCGATTAAAATAATCAGATATACTTCATGCTAAGCCTAATTACTGGACACATGTGTTCAGATATCTAAATTATTTAAAAGGTATTGAGGACATATCCTTATAAGAATCAATAGCTGGTCTTTATTAAAATTGGAGATGCAGGTATCTCTCAAGTACACCTAACCACATATTGGGTTAAAATCCATAAAGTGGTACTCAGCTTACATGCTTAGCCAAAATTGCCTCGAGCAAAAATATTTTTAGCTGATATGACGTTGAAGAATCTAATTCCTGAGAAATATATCACTCGGGAAAGGTTTAAAGGTTAAAGATTTTTGACTTTATGTTTAATTGTTTCACAATTAAGCACAAAGTCGGGGGATACACCTAATAGATACGCCTATTCGGCACACACTATTCATATTTTTCTATGAAGCCCTTCATAGTCTCATTGCTAGCTATTATGAGGCAGGACTTGGAGAAGAGGTACTTGGACAATAGGTACTCAGGAGCAAGGCATTCAGGAAATCTTCACTAAGGAGAATGAGCACTCGGCAGCAACTATGACTCAACTATGAAGGTCTCAGGGGCTGCTGTGGGGCTATGGGCCCCGGGTAACTCATGGGAAGCTTTGTGGCCACTCGGATAGAGAATGGGCCTAATCCTGTAATTAGAGATACAACGGGACTTGGTGCATATTACCTTTTATGAGAAGGAAAGGGACATAGTCCTAGTCTAGTACGTTGTATTCCTAGAAAAAAATTCCTTGGTCAAGTCCGACTGGGATTCCTACCTTATAACCTTGCCTCCTCAGTATATAAGGAGAGGCAAGGTGTCCCCTGGGGCATACAGAATCTCAACAGAGAAACCTCAAATGCAATACACCACAGTTGGAAGTAGGGTATTACCTCACCTTGAGGGCCTGAATGAGGATAAATTGTCTCGTATTCCTTTGCAATCCATCAAGTTTAGGTGTCACGAGTAGCCCCATATTATTATTGCCCATACAAAGCATCGACACTTACAGAGAGGAAGAGAAGGAAGGAGAGGGTCGGCCATTACCTCTGCCGGCAGTGAGGATCAGAGGAGTGGCAATGGCGGTTGGCTGTGGTGGAGAGAGAGAGAGTTCAACAAGAAGCAGCTTGGAGTGGGTAATGGTGGAGTTCTAGGGCCCTTTTTATAGGCGAGGAGGAGTGGAAGAGGACAACGGAGAGAGGTGGTTGCTTGGGCGAGATTTTTGTGAGCAGAGCCTAGATATTTGTGGCAAGCTCGGATGCGGAGGCGACGCGGGGTGGTTGCTATGGAGCATGGGGATGGCAGAGATGGACTGGGTCACAGATCGGATGGCGGAGGGGTTGCGGAGGTCGGGATGGAGGTGCTTAGCCGACATAGAAGTGACAAGTTGATGGGCAGCTCGGTATATTTTTTCTTCAGGCGGGCCATTTTCTCAAGCACGTGTTGTGCTTGTGGAGAGGAGTCAAGTGGGGGAAGACGAGAGCGCGCAGGCGCGCGCGCGGGGGCGCGCGTCATGCAATTGCCTCATGGGCCCCGCTTGGCAGTGAATCGGAATGGGGAGGCAGGCGCTCGCGAGATGGCTGGTGTGCGGGCGGTGGAGTGTAGAGGGGAATCGGGCCATGGGCCGGGGGAAGAAAGGGGACAAGCAGGCCGAGGGGAGAGAGGGAGGGGGAGGCCCACTATGAACATTGACCCTTGGGATTTTTGGAAGGGTATATTTTGAGTGTTTGAATTTGGTTTTGACTGTAAATTTAGGATTTGAACCTTGGGAATTTTGGGAATTTTTGAGAGGGGTTTTTGGAGATTTGGACATGAGATTATATATATAGTTATATATATATATATATACATATATATATATATATATATATATATATATATATATATATATATTTGAGGAATTTTGATTGTGGATGATATTTGAGAAGGAAAAGGAAAAGAGAAGATTCAAGAGGTTTTAATTTAAATTTGTGGGGGCCTGATCCAGATAATTTATTTGAGAGATATTTGAGAAATTTGAAGAGGTATTTGGTCCTTGACTTCATAGGGTCTTTAAGGTTTAGAATTTTGATATTTCTGAAAATAGTTTGGGAATGTGGATACGAATTTTGAGGAAAGATGAATATAGGGAATTTCAAGGGGGTTTGGGTTTTAATTCTTGGGCTTTGAGTTCAAGGAAATTTTGGGGATTTTTGGAAAAAGGGTTCTCAGTGGATTTTTGAATCTTCAAAGGGATCCAAAAATAGGGAAAATTTTTATTGGGGATTTCGAAAGGTATCTCGGATTTGCGAAAGTCCAAGTCTTGTCATTTGAATTCGATGGAGATTTTGATTTGAGAGTTTAGGAAAGATTTCAGAGGAAATTTGAATTACAAAATTTGATCTCTGAATTTGTGGATAGGTTTAAAGAGAGACCATCGAATCTCAAGATTCGAGTCTCGGATTTTTGGAATCGAGATTTTAGGGTTTCAAGGAGGGTGTAAACTGAGATCTTCGCCACTTAGTCCTTAATTACACACAAAGAGCCAAAATTTTATTTGAAACTAGGATTTTTATTAAAATAGTTTTTAATGGCCCGGAAACCGGGGCGTTACAATTTGGTCGAACAGACCGACCCAAACCATCTCTTCCCCGATCCAAAACCCTAGAGTGACGGTCACGAGTACATTTTGCAACTTTTCCAAATTTTCATTTTTTTCAATTTTCCTTTTTTCCTTTTTTTTAAATTTTTCTAATTTTTTCCAATTTTTCAAATTACACATTGTGCAATTGTCAATTTGCCATCAACCCAAGTACATTACTATCATACATCATATTCTATCTTCACTCCGGTGCCAGGTTAGCAGCTTGTGGCTTGAGGGGCATTCTCGTCTTTTGAAAAACTTCTCTCTCCAATTGGACCAAAAATAATAAAATAATGGCTATTGTGTCCTCCGATAAATTATCAGTTTTTGAAGGTATCCTCCAGCCATGGCATGTTTTTGCGATAGCCACCAACAAATTATACAAACTTTGAGTGTCCTTAGCAAAATTTGTCAAAAAAAGTATTGATGTTTTGAAAAAGGTCAGGGAACATTTTGATAGCACCAAGCAGAGGCGAGGGAGTGGGGAGTTGATCGCTGATAAAGGAGGACAGTTGGACAAAGGTAATCAAGCATTGGTCATAAATGAATGTCACAGTCATGACAATTGGAGTCCTAGCTCAATTATGCCTAATGATAAAATCTTTCGGTTCAAGTATATCATGGCGGGCAATTTGTCTTGTCTTTTGCTTGATAGATTGAATGGTATCAATTTCATATTATAATCATAATAAAGTCTTATGTGTTGGTGATTAAAGTTGAAAAAAAGTTCATTTGCACATGTTCTAAAACGCCATATACTTTCAAGAATGGTATTTCTATAAGAGGAATGGTATTTAGCATTTATATATGTTGTCGTCAAAACATAATTTTTTCCTAGGAATTCGTGTGTATATTTTCAGGTGTAAATGAAATTACTATATGCCATTAAGCATGTTTTTAAGACATAATATATATCGGCTCTAAACATATACAATGAATATAAACATTATATATCGAACAAAGTTAAAACACACCAATTATGTCGGCACTTGGGGACTTGAATTCCCAAATACTTGGAGCATACAGTGTACTAGTCCCAAGATCAGTAGCTAGTACATGCTTCCACATTCTTGACATCACATCCACACAATATACATAACTTATAAATAGATAAAATAGTTCATAGCTTAACGAATGCAAAGTCTTACAACATAAAAAGGGCCGAACGGCCGAATAAAAAAAGTTCAAACGCAACGGAAAAGATACAAGGTACATAAGTTCTTCAGTGTAATCTACCAAACCGCACAAGCAACCAACTAGAAATCACCCTAGAAAGAATCATCCTTGAAAACTCCGGTACCTGGTGCAAAGTACTCGTCACTAGGCATCTCCTCACCTGCATCTATGTCTAAAAATAACAAGAGGTGGGTCAATACACAAGGTATTGGCAAGCCCTACCCACAGCCTTGGGAAACCTAGAGCTATTGTAAGCTTAGATCAAGGAGCGCTATATTTGTGGACTTATTTTCAGCATAAAACAAATTTAAATTTGAAATAGTAAATAGTAATAGATTGCAACGGAATTTATAAAACGAGAAGTAAATGATAGTAATAGTACATAAGCATAATCATAATATCATCTTTGTGCCTTCCCTAGTAGCAAGTAAACATTTTTGTCCTCAGCGCACACCAGGCAAAATCATCATCATTTCTCCACCATACCAAACTTTTATTAACCATTTAGCAAATCACCAACACTATACTTGTATCACATCACCAAGTCGCTCATGGCCGTGAGAACGACTAATCGATTAGGTAATAACACACACTGCAAAGGTTGTGCACTTTACAAACATGACACATTCTAGCAACCATGTCAACCATGTCAAGCGATACCAACTGGTACCCGTTTTACTAGCTTGTGACGAAGCTACTACGTTGCCTAAGTTTAACCTTACACGAGCATAGAGAGTGCAAATCCCACTAATCTCGACCTCTAGTGTGCTTAGGGCGGTTAGCCGATCACCCCTAATATCGTGGGTGGAACAGTCAGTCGTCCCCCATGAGGCACTACTCCGTTATATTGGATATGCTTAGACGCACATGTCATGAGAGGATCAATCCATCCCTCATAGCCCCATGGGTAGCTCACTACCTATGAACAGCCCCTTAGGCACTACCCTCATTGGTAGCCCTTATTAGGCACTGTCCCTACTACAATAGCCTCTCAAATGCAAGGTTAAGCAATAAGCAACATAATAAGCTAAGGTTATCCCATAACTAACATATGTGGTTGCACTATAGTCTTAGTTGATGACACATAGTTCGGCCCTTAATTGACTCAGGCGGACACTCCCCTATCGGTGTACAACTACTACCATATGCACACCACTTGCTGCCCTAAGTCTGAAAATCATCATTTTCAGGTTTGGGTTTTTCACAAATAGAAGAGGCAACTCCTCTGCACAACATTTTCAAATATCCCAGTTTTAAAATGTGAATATCATGTCATTTTGTAACCATTGTAACTTTTCTAAGCATGGCTAAGCAGTAGCTTGAATATGCCCATTTGTACTTAGAAGTACATGCCCATAACCTAGGGTTATCAACAGTGAGGGAATCAAATTAACAAGGTAGGTAATACAGCAATAGGACATTTCTACCGATACCCTTATTTTATAAATCATCACATGCAATTTATAAATAATAAAGCATTTGTGAAAATATAGGATTCAACATGATAGAAGGAGGATTGAATAGGACTTTCTTTGCTCAGGTGGTTCCTCAAATAATTCCTGGTTAGGGACACTCTCGTCAATGGCAACAACAGAGTCGTTCTCTAAATAATTAAATTTAAACATACATTCAAATGAACATCCAATAAAACTCCAAAAATAAAATATGCTTCATGATGCATGAACCTATGCAGTGTGTACAGGTTGATTTTAGATAAATTTAGGAAAAAGAATCACCTAAATCCGATGTCGTATGAGTGAGTAATAAGATTTTAAAGATTAACATGCGATAAAGGAAGGTTAGTATTCAAAATCTGAATTTTGTGAATTTTCTAGAACAGTGGTGCCAAGTTTGAGTGTACAATATAAAAGAAAATATTATTATGAATCTAACAAAATTTGGTTCACCTCAGTTGGAGTTAAAATGAATTTTTAAAGTTTTAATATTTGTTTTACAAAAGTAATTCCTTAAATCATTTTCTTGGATTTCTTTTATTAAGGATGGTTGCACGCTGTGAGAATACGCTTTCCAACTCCAAAGGCATATTTCACTCTATAGGCTGAAGAGAGTACATTTTCCCTTCAGGAAAGCGTAAAACAGATATAAGAGAAAGCATATTTCTCTTTTTTAAAATGACCTAGGCTCATATGTCAGTGAACGGGAGTTTTTATAACTCGAGCCTTACACTTTTAATTAATTGCAAAGGGTATAGAATGAAGATGTCGATTAGAGGGTGGTTGAATAGGCGATTTAAAGCAAATAAGCATCTAATCAAACTAAGCTAAGTTGCTAGGCTTGGTGAGAGAGCAAGACTAATTAGACTAAGTTAAGTTTTGCAATTCTAGGGTGATATGGGCTCAATAAGTCTCTATGAATGTAAATTGCACAAAGTAAATTGCAATAAGTAAATAAGATAAGAGGCAAAGGAATTTTTCACCTGAGGTTCAGAAACTCGCCGGTTTCCTACTCCCCGTTGAGGCGAGCCCAACTCCACCGCTCAAACCACTAAGCCTCCGAACCCCTTCGTTAAGGGATGGGCAAGGTGGGAGCTGGTCCCGAAGTGGTCTACACAAGCCTCGATCACTAGGGGTTGTTCTTCCTCCACTCCTGTTAACGCCAAAATTTGGCACGATTCATATCCATGTGTTAACGCCAAAATTTGGCACGATTCATATCCATGTTCGGTTAAGGAAAGAAGCCATGTCAGCCAATGGAAGCTCATCTGGAAGAGACCAAACCTGGAAGGAATCGTGAAGACCACGTTATGGCAGTTATTTATCTTATCTATTAGATAGTTTTATCTTTTAGGAAACCTGATCTCTTGTCCGATCAGGTCTGTCAGTTTTCCTTTTTCTAGTTAGGAAAGTCCTGTACCGTGTCCTATAAGGACTCTTGTAACTCGGGGTATATATACGTATGCCCGGGGACCTTGTGATGAATCTAATCGATCAATACAACTTCGGCGCATCGCCACCCTTTACCAACGGGTTCTTGCTTCTCGAGCGGGGCTGCATCGGTTAGGTCCGAACTCCTGCGAGAGGGTAAGTCTCGTTACCCCGACTACCAATCGGCTAGGACTTTCTCGGTTAGGTCCGATATTCTAGTCGGTCTATGGTAGTCGGCTTACCACGGTGTATCGGATCTGTCTACGGCTGCATCGGTTCGGTCCGACCTCTTAGGCTGGTCAGGTATATCACATCACGCGTGCGTAGATCTTATCAGTTTACTGGGGGCGATTTATCATCAGTTCGTGCTGCATCGGTTGGGTCCGACCTACTGAACTGCCAGCGATAAATTGTTCCTGCTAGGCTGATGGTTTTTGCGCAAGCGTCTTATCGGAATGTATAGCCGGTAAGTTATTTTCATCACAGTTGCATTAGGTCTATCGGCTCGTTGAGGTTCCTTTACTATTATCGATCTGTGCTGCATCAGTTAGGTTTGAACTACTAGATCGATAATAATAGATTTATCCTTGTCGAGCTGATCGGTGTATATGCGACGTTCTATCGGAGTGCTTAGCCGATAGGTTATCTTTTTATAAAGCCGACTGTATTATCCATACTGTTTTGGTCATCTATATTATCATCGGTTTTCTAGCCGATGCACATGTGTTTCCTCGGCAGTCGGCTGGCTTATTATTCTGCCTATCTATTTTATCATCGGCTTCTAGCCGATGCACATGTTGTACTAACAGCTTATCAATTATTTATCATTTACGTTATTGCATATTTTATTATTTGTTCTTGCCTGTATTATTGTCACAATCGGCTAAGGGATAGCCGATGGGTTCATTCTGCCGATCCAAGCACAAGCACAAGCAGGTTCCCGGGCACGACCCCAGGTAAGGGCCCGGGCATGAGCCCGGGTAAGGACCAGTGCATGGGCCTGGACAGAGGACGAAGATCTTGGGAGCCGATATGAGCAAGGGCCCGGGTGCAGGCATACCTTCATAATAATACCAGTAACACTAGATCATGATCAGCTAGGATCTGTTTGATTTATTCATGCATTATACTTGCTTATTTTATCTAGCTTATAGCCGGTTTTCGAATGTCTCTTCGATGATCGGCTAGCATGATATTTGTTTATTATTACATTATTGTCCTTGCCATCATCGGTCTTAAGCCGACGTATAAGTGCTACAGTGTACATCGGCCATCGGCTGATGAAACGAGTCTAGATCGGCTTCCAGCCGATTGGCTCATTGATCTAACATTTTCCTCCTTGTCAATTACAGGGTCAAATTGACTGGCACGCCTACGAACCTCAAACTTTAGGACCTGCACTGGAGTGAAGCAAATCTCCCAGGCCTTCGCGTGTCACCCAGACGCCGAACCAGGACCCGGCGATTTTCGGCGTCAACACGTTTTTGGCACGCCTGGTGGGACACGATCTTCATATTATCACAGTATATCCTATCGGCTGAATCAACACGTTTTTGACCCGGTGGGACTCAGAACTTCAACATGGCTGGAAAAGAGGTCAGCACAGACAGTATGATTCCAGTCACAATGGAAGATTTGACCGAAGAACAAAGACAACAAGTGGAGCAGAATATCATGGAGTTTCAGAAGCTTTGTCTACAGTCCTTCGGCATGACAGATCAAGGGCCGATTCAAAAATTACAGTTTCCAAAGCCTGTTCTCATTGACGAGTCGAGCCATATATCGTCTGCAAGTTCACAAAAGCCGATCCAAGACATGTTTAATGAAGCAGTTCATCATGCGTTGACCGATCAATCTGGGATATTGATGAACACATTACAGAGCTTGATCAAGAAGGCAGTGGAGCCGATTCAGATACCCGGGGGCATCACAGAGTTATTCAGAAGCTGTTCCTGAGTACAATTATCAGAGGGAATATCAGAATCAGAATCGGCTACAAACTCCACCTCTACGTTATCACGACGAAGATCCAAGAGAAGAAGATTTATCAGCAAGAATCATAGAGGTGATGAGAAAGCAATTCGGTCTAAGACAGAAGAAGGAAACATTTATATATCGGCCTCCATATCCAGATTGGTTTGATAGAGCTCCGTTGCCACGCCGATACAGAGTACCAGACTTCTCCAAATTCTCAGGGCAAGATGATGTATCTACAGTGGAACATGTCAGCCGATTCTTGGCTCAATGTGGAGAGGCATCGGCTGTAGAAGCTTTGAGAGTTAGACTCTTCCCGTTATCATTATCCGGATCGGCCTTTACATGGTTTTCTTCATTGCCACTTAACTCAGTTCGAGGTTGGGCCGATCTGGAAAAGCAATTCCACAAAGTATTTCTTTATAGGGAGTCAGGAGATGAGTTTTGATAGACTTAACATCGTAATACAGAAGCCGGAGGAATCAGTCGCAGAATATATCCAGCGGTTCGTGATGTTAGAAGCCGATGTTATAGTTTAAGTCTGGATGATGCACAGCTGGCCGAATTAGCCATTCCAAGGTTTGTTGGCTCCGATCAGGGAAAGATTTGCATTAGAAGACTTTGAGAGCCTAAGCACACCTAGTACAGAAGTATCGGTTCATGAAAGCCGATTTCAGGAGGCCAGGAAGGAATATTGAGGCCCAAACAGAAGAAGAATTTCGAAGTTTGATAACAAACTCCGAAATTGGGGGTCATGTGTTAACGCCAAAATTTGGCACGATTCATATCATGTTCGGTTAAGGAAAGAAGCCATGTCAGCCCAATGGAAGCTCATCTGGAAGAGACCAAACCTGGAAGGAATCGTGAAGACCACGTTATGGCAGTTATTTATCTTATCTATTAGATAGTTTATCTTTAGGAAAACCTGATCTCTTGTCCGATCAGGTCTGTCAGTTTTCCTTTTTCTAGTTAGGAAAGTCCGTACCGTGTCCTATAAGGACTCTTGTAACTCGGGGTATATATACGTATGCCCGGGGACCTTGTGATGAATCTAATCGATCAATACAACTTCGGCGCATCGCCACCCTTTACCAACGGGTTCTTGCTTCTCGAGCGGGGCTGCATCGGTTAGGTCCGAACTCCTGCGAGAGGGTAAGTCTCGTTACCCGACTACCAATCGGCTAGGACTTTCTCGGTTAGGTCCGATATTCTAGTCGGTCTATGGTAGTCGGCTTACCACGGTGTATCGGATCTGTCTACGGCTGCATCGGTTCGGTCCGACCTCTTAGGCTGGTCAGGTATATCACATCACGCGTGCGTAGATCTTATCAGTTTACTGGGGGCGATTTATCATCAGTTCGTGCTGCATCGGTTGGGTCCGACCTACTGAACTGCCAGCGATAAATTGTTCCTGCTAGGCTGATGGTTTTTGCGCAAGCGTCTTATCGGAATGTATAGCCGGTAAGTTATTTTCATCACAGTTGCATTAGGTCTATCGGCTCGTTGAGGTTCCTTTACTATTATCGATCTGTGCTGCATCAGTTAGGTTTGAACTACTAGATCGATAATAATAGATTTATCCTTGTCGAGCTGATCGGTGTATATGCGACGTTCTATCGGAGTGCTTAGCCGATAGGTTATCTTTTTATAAAGCCGACTGTATTATCCATACAGTTTTGGTCATCTATATTATCATCGGTTTTCTAGCCGATGCACATGTGTTTCCTCGGCAGTCGGCTGGCTTATTATTCTGCCTATCTATTTTATCATCGGCTTCTAGCCGATGCACATGTTGTACTAACAGCTTATCTATTTGTTTATAGCGCTATCGGTTTCCTAGCCGATACACGGGTGCCATCGGCCATCGGCTACGAGGAGCCTACATCAGTCCGTATCGGCCGATAGCCGATGTGCAAATGCTGCTGATCCGGGCGCGAGCACAAGCGAGGACCCGGGAGCGAGAACGCGAGCACGAGACCCGGGCGCGAGTACAGGCAGAGGCCCGGGCACGAGCATAGTGGCATCGGCTGGAAGGAATCCGTATCGGCTTGCTGGCCGATTGGATCAGTGATCTAATTTCTTCATCTCCTTGTCAATTGCTGGGTCAAATTGACTGGCACGCCTACGAACCTCAAATATTTTAGGACCTGCACTGGAGCTAAGCAGATCTCCCAGGCCTTCGCGTGTCACCAGACGCCGAACCAGATCGTCAGCAAGCTTTTTGGCACACCCGGCGGTTTTCGGCGTCAACAACTCCAGAGATGGTGAACACCGAACCACTCACAATCACCACCGGGCCTCCTGCATAATCTTCTTGGAGAGGTCATCGGGTAACTCCTCCAAGCCGTCTAGGAGGTGGCAACCTTCAAGAGTAACAAGTAGCAAGTAAGACTTGGGATGATCAAAAGTCACACTAGCTCAACCAATGATGCAATGCACTTGTCTTGGCTTAAACTACCCTCCAACACCCACAAAGGAAGTAAATGTGCTCAAGTGGTGTGAGAGTGAATACAAGGGCTCAAGTGAATGAATGAAGTGCTAAGAGAGCCCCCTTGCTAAAGGGTAGGGGGTATAAATACCCCCACCCACTAAAATAGTCATTGGGGGTCAACATACCCAACTTCAGGTGCCTACCGATCTGACTATAGGGTGGCCAGTCAGAACAATGACCTGGCCAACAGCTAGAAAACTAGCAGTTGAGGTTCATTTAATGCACCTCCGGCTAGACCGGCATTGGCTCCAGTCAGACTGCCCCTGGCTCTGTCTGACCGGTGTCGGCTCTATATCGCCAAGCCGTCACCAAACATCGGCTTTGTATCACCCAGGTTAGACCGAGCTCGGCTCGATTAGACTACTGTAACGCCCCACTTTCAACGAGACGTTAAACGATATTTTGCTAAAAACTACCCGTGAAAATTTTAATTCTTGTGTGCTGTGTTGTATGTCGTGCCTGGATCTTAGTTTGTTTTCCTGTCCTTGATCTCAAAACCCGACCTCTCAAAAACCTCAGTTCCAAAATAATTTCCTTGAGTTTGAACCGCCACATTCGAGTTCGCCCCAAAACCCTAACGACAAAATTCCTTCGGTTTCTCCCTTGAGCAATCTCCGCTCCGATATCCGAACCGATGTTCCAAAATCCTGCTTCAATATCCATTCCGAAGTTCCGAGTCGGAACCCTAAGATATCCCCTTTGGAATCCTCCCCGTAACTTCCCTTGTTTTCTCTCTCCCTTAAGTCCCTGAGAAAATCCCGGGTTTAAATAATATGACTTGAGCAACGAACCTCTATCCAAATCCTTCCCACCAATATAAATATATATATATATATATATACTGTGTGTGTGTATATATATATATATATATATATAAATCCCTGAGTATACACCCACATATATAAGCATATATACATGTATCAACACCCCCACATTCGATTCCACCATCTCACCGATATGCACATATATAAATATATGTTTATTCACAAATATATACATATATCCATACGCACAAGTGTATACATGTGTGTCGGCTATCCATCCTTAACCCCTTGAAGATTCCTCAATTTCCGTTGAGCACGTACCCCTAGATTCAAATTAAATTGCAATTTTAATTTGAATCCCAATCTCTCTCTCCTTGAAAATCCCCTCCTTAGATTTTTCCTATAGAAATCCTCGGAGAATTTCAAGTACTAAACCCCTAAATGTCGAAATTAATCCCTTGGAAAATCCCCCTTGATTCCCTGTATTTCTCCGAATTCAAAAATGCATTTTGAATTCAAAATTCCCAAAGCAAATCCCCAAAACCCACTCAAAACAAATCCCAGAGAAAAAGAAAAGGGGCACTGTTCCTTGCTGGGCAAACCTCCTCTTCCTCCCTCTCACCCAACCGGCCTAGCTCGTTCTCAACTTAGCGGCGCGCACCCCGCTCGATCACGCCACGTGTCCCAGCGGCGCACGCAAACCACCCGATCTCCTCCGCAGATAGCCATGTGATGCAGGATTTTGCCACGTGGTCCGTGCGTCCCCGCTCGCCGTCCGATCTCTCTCGTCTGCTCGACCCCCCCCCCCTCAACCCCCTCGCGCGGACCGGCGCACGGCCGGATCGCCGCCACGTGTGCCCCGCTCGCCGCTCGCCCGTCCGATCCCTCTCGCAGCCGTGACCGCGTGAGAGCCGCTCGCCCCGCGCCAGATGACTGCCACATGCTCCCCAAACATGGGCAGCCGTTTGATCCTAGTGCACAGTCATCTTCAACCTCCATCCCGTCCCGTTCGTGCCCCTATTGTGCTTAACCAATTGCCACTGTGGTCGCCCCGTGTAATCTCGGCCCTGCCGACGCCCGCAAGTTGCCAAAACATGGCTAGCCACCCATGCCGCCCCTGCCCCTCTCTTTTTCCCCACCTCCGTCCTCTCTCGCTGGGATCGACCGGTCAAAAGAGCTCAGGCCGCCAACATCATCGCCGTCCTCTCACGCGCTCACAAGCCCGCGCCCCGATTCAAACCCGCCCGTCTGATAGACCGACTTCGGGCGCCCAGCGCATCTCCGCCGTCGGCCATTTTCACCAACCACACGAGCTCCCGCCGCGACGCCCTCTCCCGTCTCTCTCCCCCTCCATTATTCCAACTTCATTATTGGCGATCCCCTCTCCCGGACCGGCCCCAAACACCGCTCTACCCCTCTATAAATATCCCCCTTCCAAGAGCTCCTCGTCCTTGTTGTTTCGGTCTTCTTGAACGACGTCCTCGCTCCAACACCACCGGTGCTGCTCAACAAATCCCAAGTATCCGCCGCCCATCCGAAGCACGGCCGTCGCCACCGCGTGACTCCCTCGGGGCATACCTCGCCAAGCAGAACCCGGCGCCGTGGATGCGCCGCGCTGCAGAGCCCTTCCCCAACCCGGAACCCGACCACCGCTGCTTCTCCTCGGCCCTGCTCTTCTCCTCGCCGTGGTACCACCGCCACCAAGTTGTCCTCCATGGTGATCCCCTCCGCCGAACCCTTTAAGCACATATCTTCCCTGCATGCCCCCTGGCGCCCCTCTCCTCTCTTAGCTACCCCTCTGTTTCCCCTTGGCCTCACCACAGTCGCCGTCCCTCTTCCCCCTTCTCTCACCCCGCCACCTCAGCATTGCTTCATTGGTCGCCATCGTCCATCCTCGACGAAATCCGAACCGTCCAAACGATTCATCGAGCTCCCCTCCCTCTTCCAGCACCGCCGCTCGCCGTCTATCGCTGTTTCCTGCCGGAATCACTCCGCGCTACCACCGACCATCGATCTCAGCAGGCCCTGTGCCTCTCTCCGGCCCTAGCTCTCCCCTCCATCACTGCCGTGTGTTCCAGGCAAGCCGACACACACATCCCCCCCCCCTCCATCCACGTGGGCCCTGCCCAGCTACCCCAACAAAACTAGTGCCGCCAGCGACTCGGCCCCGTCCTTTGCTCTCTACCGCTCGGGCCCAATGGCTAGTAAGCATCCATCTCCCCTCCCCCATGAACCACTAAGCGGTGGGCCATCACACCCTACCTCAGCCCACAGCTCTGTGGCCACCTCCTCGCACTGACATCGGGGCCCCATGTCAGTAGGGCCCGTTGTCAGTGGCCATGGGTCACGGTTCACACCCAAGCTCCCCATCCCTCACTGACAGGCGGGCCCTGGCTGCTAGTGGGCCCTGCCAACCAATGACACTGTGAGAATATTCTTGAGGATATTCTCCTCTGGAAATCATTTTAAATCCTTTCTCTTTATTCGAAATTTCATTTAATCTTCGAAAAATCATATCTTTTAATCCGTGACTCCGATTGACTCGATTCCAACTCCAGTAATTTTCTAAAATTGAGATCTATCTCTTGGCACTATTGGTAGCATTAAATAGGTCTGTTTCTTGACTTTGTATAGATTTTGAGTGTTTATGCATAGTGACCGGTAGTCGGATAATCATTTCGGAGCGGATTTCGTGGTGATTTCTCGAAGACTCGTGAAGACTTAGAGCAAGGCAAGTCACCTTTGATCATCTTGAGCCCATATTTGTGGAACTAAGTACTTTGAATTGCCAAATCGCATTTACTAGGCTACACAGAGATGATTTCTCGGCCGCGGTCACAAGACGACCGACGGACCACCAACCCATTTTCTGCATGACTTCCTTGATTGATTGTGATTTCCTTACACATCCTTGTCACCGCCCTTAACAGATCCTAGTACCCGTGTCGACGAGCATGGTACCGGTGATCGCCTATCAAATTTAAAAATGACTATGATGGGTAAACTTGGGTTTACGAAACTTTGGAAAACCCGACATCTGGGTCGGTGCCTTGAAAATAAAATGGTTTGTAAAAACCGCGGTGCGGAGATCGTGCCAGCAAGACGAGTCTCCCGCACTGCAGCTAAGGACTAATTCCTTTGGAATTTCATCCGAACATACGATAGTACAACCACATGGGTGATATGGGATAACTCCTGGCTGAGTAACTAGCCTTCCAAGGACGCCTTGCATGCCATTGGACTGTGGATTGTGAGGGAGGGCATCAGGGGTGCCTCCTAGGTTTTTGGCACAGCATGGTCTTGGACCTACCCTGTTGTTAGTCTCAAGGACCCCTCCAGTTGGCATGGGGTAACCTAGGAGGGTTTGGGAAATGCCTTGTCGCGAAAACCTCTACGTTACTAAATCATACCCAATGCGTGTGAGCTGGTGACTAGAGTAAGTCGCGTCGTGTGGGTAAAGTGTACCTCCTCTGCAGAGGTTTAAACTATTTGAACAGCCGTGTCCGCAGTCATGGGCGGATGTGAGGTGATTCCTTAGCGTAGTTTTGTTTGACTACTACTTGTGAAAGGAAGTTTGCGGATTGGGAGTCCGATTTTGGAAAATGTTGTGAAGATATCAAGGGCAGCAGGCTATGGGCCTGATGAGGTTGGATCAGCCGGTGGAGCTGGATCCTAGAGGCCAACTCTTGAGAGTTGCGCCGATTCAAAGATTGATGCAACTTACTCCGATCGGGCTAGACTCACCTCGCCCTGATTGTTGAGAAACACACACTAGCAGATTTAAAAAGATTTAAATAAAGCAGATTGCAAAATAACCAGCCCCTCTTTGAAGCTGGCAACAACCACCTAAGTTCCCCTGGTTTCCTGAGTACATATGTACTCACCCTTGCTCTATATATATAGTTCTCCACCGAGAGCTGGTTGCTGGAGTTACAGTGAAGTGAAGATTAAGGTTTTGTTGTGGTTCCCAGCCGTTGCCTGTGTGTTGGGACTTAGTCCGCTATTCCGCTGTTGCCACTGCCTCCGTGCTGTTTGTTACTGTCTCCGGTTTGCTCCGAAGTTGCAACGTAAGTTAAGGTATAGGTTTATATATTTATTTAAGGTTCTATAATGATGAATATATGAATTTCGTAGATACCAGCACTGCGTCCTAAGACTGGTATCGGTATCATGGTTCTGCGGGGGGCAATTCGCACTGTTTTCATGCGGCACGCCCTATTTGGTGCCATTGTACGGCAGTGACAGATCGGGGTGTGACAACTGCCGCCAGTCAGACCGCCATAGGACCGTCGGTTTGACCGGCACTCAGCGACTTAGAAGAAAAATAGTGCCACCGAGGACAGACCCCGGTTTGATCGTTGGGAAGCCCGCGACCAGACCAGCAGTCACCAGTTGGTTAGACCGGTTACAGGGCCCCGGTCAGACCGACAGAGAGTAGAGAAGATTATCTATCTCCAAAACCCAAATGCACACCAATGCAAATGACCTAATATGGCACAAGATCATCACTAGCCAAGATTACCACCCCTCTTGATAGTACGACAAAGCCAGACCGCCTTAAGGACGACAGTCAAACCGGCATCGACTCCTATCAGACCGCCCCCAGCTCGGTCTAACCAGTGTCGGATCTGGTAGCTTTGTATCGCCTAGCCATCACCAAACTTCGGCTTTGTATCACCCCGGTCAGATCGAGCTTGGCTCAATCAGACCACTGCCGATTAGACCGCCATTTCTCTGACAGCAAGGAAGGCGGCGGTGGGCTCGACTGAAGGTAGAGGCAACTAGGGGAGGTCATGGCGATCCTCCTGGGTAACGGTGGTGGCACGCGTAGCAACCGGAGCAGCGGCCAGTATGAGTGGTGGTGGCAACGGTGCTACGGTGGACGGCGGTTAGATTCTGTGCTAGCTAAGGGAGAGTCTAGGGACTATGGGGAGTCTTACCCTAGGCTTGGTTTGGGTGGGGACAGTCCGAGGCGGTGGGGCGATGAGATCCCGAGGTGGTGGTGGCGGTGCTCCGGCGATAGGGTCCTGCAATAGGTTGATGGGAAGACCTCAGGGGCTCTCTAGGTGGTCCCAGCGAAGGGAGACAATTTGGGACTTACGAAGTGGGAGGTTGTCTCAGCGCGGTGGAGGCGATCTGATCCGGGCTCCGAGCCGAAGCAGAAGTCGACGGCGGCGTTGCCGTTCCCGGTGGAACAGAGAGCACTCGTCTTTGCCTCGAGCTTGGGGAGTACGAGGGAGGTGTGAGGCGTTTGCTGATGAGCTGGAAGGTGTATTTATAGGCGAGTGAGGAAAAAGTCGGAGCACGGGCATTTTTTGCGGCACGATCACCGTCTTGTGTCCAAGGCGTCGGCGGCTATCACACTGGCGTGGCAAAGCAGGAGCATGGGCAGAGCGGCGCAGAGCTGAGGTGGCAGGGGTATGCAGGTGGGAGTACAAGAGCAGAGCAGAGGGCAAACGAGCGCAGGCTGGCGTCACGAGCGTCGTCGCATCTCGTCGGGCTAGCGCGTTCGGGCGGGGTCGGTGCAGGTGTTGGGCAGAGTGAGGGCAGGGTGCCGTCCTCGGCTTGGCATGGTGCGTTGCTGCACGACAAGCGTTCAGTAGAATGCCCGAGAGAGGAAGAGAGAGAGAGTAGCAAAAAAGAGAGGAAGAGAGAGGTGGAGGGATGAGTAGCTGCCAAGTGGGGCCATGGTGGGTCCTGGGCCAATTGAATAGAGAAAGAAAGGGAGAGGAAGAGACGGGAATATTCCTGGAAATTTTGAAATAGACAGATTTTCTCGAATTTATTTTGGGTGTTCTGGTTTTTGTAGTTTTGTGAAAATTTTACTGACGGTAGAAACAGATATGAGTTGCATTTGGTGAGTTTTTTGGGAATTTTCTCTTGTATAGCTTATTTTTGAAAATTCAGAGAAGTTCATTGTTTTATTTTGAATTTGAGTTAATTTTGAAAGCTTTGACATTTTGTATTGAGGTTCAAAATTAGAAAATAAATTTATGAGATTTTTATAGAGAATTTCTCAAAATATTTTCCAACTTTTCCAAAAAGTTTATTTAACTTTTATTTGATATTTTATTTTTTTACATTTAATTAATGCATGAAAATGCAATATGATATGCAAGGAAAATCCAAAAACAACATAAATGAAATTTAGCACAAAGAATATGTGTGAAAAAATTTTATTATATTCATTTTCAAGATTTTACAATTTTTGGTTCATTACAAATTATTTTTTAAAGGAACTGATATATTATCTTTTTGTAATTTTTCCAATATAATGGAAGAAAAGAATTGCAGGAGTGACCTCTGAATTTATATTTTTTAAATAGAAGTTCAGAAATGTCCATTATTGATTTCAAACACACTTTTGCTATCAATAAATTAAAAAAGCAGTAGACCAGTGATGTACATGAGAAGGCATAGTACATGTCGAGAATGAAAGGTTATGAAACGCTGCTCTCATTCACGCATAAACGATGCACAAGGGATTCAGATTCTCTGCATTAGGAACTACTAGTGCAGAAGGCACCTTTTGTGCATTAGGGTACATCTGGGCCATCCATCTCAAAGGCAACGCTTGTGATTTCTTCGGCTTCATCTATTGAAGAAACAACAGACTCACTAGCAAAGCTGTTGCTCTTGCTCGATCTTCTTTCTCTGCTCGCCGTTACGTCATGGACAAGAAGAATTTGTGGTAGCGGTTGAGAACGACTACGACGACGTCTCAGGAAAGAAGACGGCCGGCGGGTGAGCAGCGCGTTCCACGGCCAGCTGACTATTTCGGTGGTCGCAGTTTTTCCAGCCTTGACTAGTTCTTCCACGGTCGCATTGCTGTAGGTTGTGGCTGCCCATTCATGGCTAAGGTAACCTTCGAATTAGCTGTTGTATGTGGTTTATAAACAGAAAAAAAACAAAAAATATTATTAGTATATAATTAATTAAGTATTAACTTATGTTTCTTCGCGTGGAATGAGCTTCGAATATGCGACTTGCTACTTTCTCTTCCGAGAAGCTTGTAGCTCGGCTACACAAGACTTTATGTTCCTTGACTTGTAGCAGAACAGAGGAGAAGGAGGTGACACAGCCATTGAATTTTAGATGAAAGGCTCAGATCTGAGCTAATGCACAAAAAGTGCCCTCTGCAGTAGCAGTTGGTAATGCAGAGGATGCGGATCCACGTACAAAGGCAGGCTCCTTGTAGTGCAATCTGGCATGTTTATTCTCCTTCAGATTCCTAGATACTTTCTGATAAAGTACAGAATATTTCAGTAGCTGTATGCAACCAACTATACCAAGAGTTTATTTTGCCGAAATAAAAACTAGTAGTACTAGAATGTAATAGTGCATACTAACTTTCAGCATCTAAATAATAGTAGGTTTGGAATGGAGGCTAATATAGAAGAGTTCAGAATTTGCAGAACCAATTGGAAGGAAGCAGCCATATACTCCTTCTGTTCTAAAATGTAAGTATTTCTGTAAGTTTTTATAGAAATTAAGGAAGTGGATGAAATTAAGAGGTGAAAGATTGTGATTGGTTGAGAAGATAATATATGTAAAGAAATTAAATAGAAGATAGTTATGATTAGTTAAAATAAGGAGTTAGCTATAGAATTAGTTATATTTTAAAATAAATTTAAACTTTAAAAATAATTGTATTTTAGGATGGAGGGAGGATATACTTTAGTACTCTTCTTTCACCATATCATGAGGCTAACATATGCCATGCATCTTAGGAAGGTCAGATGTGTCAAATACAGAAATTTGACATGTCAGTTCAAGTAGTGGATGAATAGCATCACGGGACAGAGACCCCTTTGGAAGGAAATGAAATAATGATACTTGACAGATGCTGGCCATCGACAAAACTTGACAACAGACAAATATTCCAATGGAACAGAAGAAGCATCAGTCCATTCCAAATTTCCAATTAATCAGAATAAAGTAATAATGAATTAATTTGAGGTCGAAAATTAGGGAGATAGATATGAGACCACAATTTTTCATGCTCCATTTGTCTTGCTCTTGCATTTATCTCTATTTCTATAAAGAAATCTAATGTGATTAACAGAATTACAGAACGAGGTCGAATGAGTGCAGCGGTGAAAAAGGACTGCAAAAAAGAGTACTGAAGGGGACATCTCTAGCTAAACAAATTCACGAACTAAAGAAAAAGAATTATTTTTTTTCTTAATTCGCACTTACCAAGAACCCACTAATTAATCGCGCACCCATTTCTCATGGGAAATTACAAGGTGAGATCCAAACTCACATTTTCTCTGTTAATCTCTGCCACGTCTCCCAGGCGCCGCTCGTGGTGACGCTGCGAAGACGAGGACGCCGACGACGAGGAAGACGACGACCGCGACAGCCGCGAGCCAGGCTGCCCTTCGGCGCCTACTTCGTTCCCTCTTCTTACCTCCACCATTGCATGTTCCTCACGTCCAGCCAACGGCAACGGCGCCGGCCGTTCTTGGCGCGCCAGTGGCACGGCCGCCACGGTGATGGCGGGGACACGCCACAGGGCGGCGGCCGGCACTGGGCTGCCGTTGATCGGGTGCGAGACGGAGCCGGCCGGTCCGTAGTACCTGGCCACCATGGGTGCAGGGGCGGGCGCGAGGTTGTGGTGGTTGGACGGCCACGATGGGTACGGCGGCGGCGGCGGCGGAGGCTCGCAGCGGCCCACCATGTGCGGCGGCGCCGGTCCGAAGCGGTGCGAGCTGTAGTAGCTGGCGTAGGCCGGGTAGGTGGGGTAGTGCGCGTGCATGGCCATGGCGCTCTGGAACTGCGCGCGCTTCGCGTGCTGCCGCTCCCGCTTGTGCGCGTTCTGGTGCCCGCCCAGCGCCTGCGACGTCGGGAAGTTCCGGCAGCAGTAGTGGCACTCGAACTTCCGGCCGCCGCCGCCGCCTACTCCGTGCGCTGCCGGTTGGCCGGGAGCAGCAGCAGTAGTGCTGGCGGCGGTGGCGTCGCTGTTGGCGGCGGAGGACGTGGCGCCGACGCTGTCGGGCGGGAGTTCGAACCCAAAGAGCCGGATGGACGTGGGGCTCGAGCCGGCCATCGCGCCCCCCGCCGCCGCCGGCCTCGGGCGAACGAATGGCAGCTGCGAGAACGACTCGATGCCCGCGGCCGGCAGGTCTCCGACGTGTTGCGCGTCGTGCTCGCTCATCGCCGGCCGGCCACCGCCGCGCCGGCAACGTAGCTACGTACGCCCGCACCGCACCTAGCTAGCTAGGGCAAGCTAGCTAGGGCCGAAGCAGATAGCTAGCTAGCAAGCAGGGAGGAGAGCAAGCGAGCGAGCTAGATAGCTATTCAGCTACAGGAGATTAGCTCTCTTCAGGGTGATGGCCATATGTTGGCAATGGTGGTGGTGGCTCTAAGAACAAACGGGTTAAGTTCGGTGGGAGTGGTGGACCAGTTTAGGGAGGTAGGGTTGACAACGAGTGTGTTTAATGCAGTGTTTGTGCTCTTAGCTCTTAATCTTGATGCGTTTAAAACATGCATTTGTGTTTTATGTTTGGTGCATCTGTCATGGTACGATCAGGAAACTATTTTAACCCCTAGGGTATGCTCTTTTTTTATGCGAGCTGCCCAAATAGTGATATTTCTTTCTGAAAATTTAGACAACATATATGGTGTATATGTCTCTTCACAAATATATATAAAAAAATATATTGGACAGTCAAGGTGAACTTAGTGTCAATTAATTAAAAAGAAATATGAGCGGATCCAAGAGTCAAACAAGGGACTAAGGCACTGTTCAAATCAAGGGGTAGAGAGAGAAAACTCCCTTGTTTTCCATGAGCACGCTTCGCGAACTGTTAAATGGTGTGTTTTTTGTAAAAAATTTCTATATAAAAGTTATTTTAAAAAATCATATTAATCCTTTCTAAGTTTAAAATAATTAATACTTAATTAATCATGCACTAATAATCCACCTCATTTTACGTGATCTTCTTCATCTTTCTTCTTCTCTCACCTTCAAACTATCCCTAAAGGATTAGCTAGCGCATCTCGATGTACTAAGGAGGAGCTTAGTATCAAATGTATCCTCTCTATTTTTAGATATATAAAGATGTTGACTTCTAAACATAATATTTGACCATTTATCTTATTTAAAAAATATAAGTTATGTTTAAAAATATCTTTAATAATAAATAAGTCATAACAAAATAAATAATATTTATATATTTTTTTAAATATAACAAATGATAAATCATCATGTTCAAAAGTTAATAACGTTATATTAAAAAACGACGATAATATAAGGAACAAAGCAACTTAATCATGCCTGAAATTTAATATTCAGAGGTGGTGAGCAGCTGGGTTCGAACACAGGCCGTTGGCTAGCTCTAACAGCACCCTGCCAGCAGAGCTATGCAACATATTTTTGTCTCTTTTTTTTTAAACCGAGCCAGCATAAGCTGATGATTATATTAAGCAAGAACTGAAATTATATACATGTCCCACCAAAGTAGAAGTAGAAGACAAAAAAAAAAGAGAAAATAAACGAAAGGACAACTTGGCTCTATGTTAATATTCTCGCAATGCTTTTTGCCCCACATGAGCTCCAGAGCTTGATTTAATTCTTAATTTTGACCATTAACTCACGCACCCTTAGCTCCTCATTCTTGAACACCCTCCTATTCCTTTCGCACTAGATTTACCCTTCTATTTCTTTCACCCTAGAATTCCCATGCAATGAGCATGGTACATGATCACATTGCACTCGAGCTTTGTTTGTCTGCTTGGGCTGCCAACACACTCCACCAATCAAGGAGCGACTGGTCCGGGCTATGTGTTACATTTGCTCAATTGCATTTTAACCATCCAAAAAGCCCTTCTCAAATCTGTCACGTGATCATGTAATCCTTGAAAAGTTATTGCGTTATCTTCAAGTTCCTGTAGCAAAACTGACAAAAACAGTTGTTGGGCCACTCCCTCATCTGTAGCTGATCTATTATCCATACTTTGTTTTGCAATAACAATCATGCTAAGAGTTTGCACTTTGAAGGAGCCCATGCTCTCCATATGAGCTGTGTTGACGCCGAGGCAATCCTCCCTACGAACTGTGTATGGTTAGCAGATTTTGCACTATAGTGCTAATTACTGGTCCATCTCCATATTTTTGACTTTCACAAATATGCTAGATCAAATTTGATTTAGGCAGGAAGAAACAATAAAAAAATCACTATGAAAAGTGCAAGTGCAGTCGTATTCGTATTCACAGTCCAACTAGGTTTTAGAAAAGATCAACGGGCATTTGCATTCTAGGATTTTATTCTTCTGATGATGAGGATGTTTGGAAAACTTCATCTCAATATTTGGATTTTGACGCAACGAAGCTATACTTTTTTGGACTTCATCAATTAGTGGTGGGACAAAAAAGAAAGAACGAAGAGGGACTTTCCTCATTTCAGTGCTGATTGACAATCTTGAGTTCTTGATTTTGATTGGAGATAACGGGAATGAAGGATTTGGATAAACAGGTAAGCTAGAGAATAAGAGCTAAATTAAGATTTTGGTCCGTGTATAAGAGAGAGAACTGAAAAATTATATGCAAATTAAGTGAAGCATGCTTGGTCGCTAATCCTCTATCTCTATGCATAAATCCAAACTCCCTCTAGCTAGTTACTCCGTACATCTTAAAGCACAGTTTTGTGATGTGTCTACGGATCCACTACATTAAAGAAAGCCAACTCATCAACTATACTAGTACTAGGGGTGTTCAACTAGATGTTCAATTGAAAACGAATTTGCCGTACGTGTTAGTGGTTGTGGCACAAGACCTAAAGCCAAGATAAATGTGGCTATCACGGCATGATCCGTACTATTTAAAACATTGTTATATGCGATTATCAGGTTATTAAATACCGGCACTAACTGTTGCATCACACAGCCGGACGAACGTATAGCTAGCAGTAGCTACTCACCAGCCGGCCGAAGGCAACAGGCTGATTGATGACGACGACGGATCGAACGCGAAAAGCACACTTTCCCATTTAAATGGCGACATGCTTTAAATTCCATCCGGTTTAACTCTTATCACACATGGCCAGGACGAGATAATTAGGAGTAACAAATTATCCATTTAAGTCCCATTTGTGTACTACTTCAACCTTGAAATAGTAAGTTTATGACGCATTTTGCCAAATTCAAGGTTCAGAAGTTCAGATAGCTGGAGAGAGATTAACGTCTTCTGCTGTCAAGGTGATACATTAGCACACACCAAAACCAATAAAGGATTATTAATCAGAGATGCATGTCGCTGTACTCACGGAGTGAGCTAGCTAGTTCTTGAAATGGCATAGCTAGCTCGCACGTACGATTCAGTTGTTTGCATCGATCGTTCGGCTAGCTGAATGCTCCGGTTGGACGGGCATGTATCGAGATCGATCGGATCGGACCAAAGAGGGTTAACGCCGCCGTCCGCGCGTCCAAGTCGAGTCGCCGTCGTGGAGGCCGATTCGTGGGGTGTCTTCGCCATCGCAGTGGATACCGGCGATCCGGGCCGAAGTGGACGGCACGGCACCACGGCCAGGCGCTCACTCATCGATCGACAGGTAACTGTCAAAACTCCAACCTGCTGCTGCTGCTGCTGCTTACTGACCGGTCGACGTGTACGAACACTCGCCACATCGCATTATCGCAACTGAGATAGGAGTAGCTAGCTTGCCCAGGCCCTAAATTTTCAGGTGGTTGAATCAGTTGGCGACGAGGATGACAGTAATCCAGCTGTAATAATTGATACACCGGCCTACTGGTAGCTTCAGACAACAGTCGTCGTCAGCTGCCTGTTATAGCTAGCAGCTACTGATCGAGTATTTTCGTACACAGTTCAATATATGGTTCATACGTGCAAACGGTTAATTCAAGCCTTTGATTGAAGTGAACATATATGGTTGGTCGTTGGTAAGCCTGCTGCCTTCTACTACTAGCTGCTGTCAGTCTCAGTCCTGGGACATTCATCTGACGGGCCACACAGGCTGTAACATTAATAGTCAAGCAGAGACGTAATTAAACCGGCGAAATATTGCGACCGATGTTGAAAGATTGTGTCCATTAACAAACCGGCTAAGTACATATATATCGTACTACATATACTAGTATATGAAATAATGAAAGTGCTGACCTATTAGTGGTAGGAAAATAACATGAGCTGCAAGCTTTTAGGGCATGCACTATGCAAGACATTTTTTCGAGTGATCTTAGATGTCACGTAGTCGTCATATAGACTAAAGCCATAGCTCAAAAAAATCTTTCCATCACAGTGCAAGTAGTTCTAACTAGTGGTTTTAATTTTTTGTTTTAGCCCTTGGCTTCATTTATTTCAGACCTTGTTTTTTTCGATTTACAAAGAAATCCAAAGTTTTACACTCAACACCCTAAAAATCATAAACATATATAGAATCCCACCCTCTTCTTTCCCCTCCCATCTCCGTCACTTCTCCCTCTCGCCGACACCAACAGCCATAGCCGCTCCTTTCTCCACTAGCTTCGGCCACCACCGCACCTTCCTCCTCCCGCTTCGGAACGTCTCCCTCTTCCTGCTCTGGCCACCAAGCTCATTCCCTTCCGCTCTCATCCGGTCGTTCTCATCCAGTCGCCGTCGCCATCGCCTCTCTACTCTCAGGCGCCGCCGCGGTCCCCCACCTCATCACCGAAGGCTGTAGATGGAGCAGATCGGGGCAGTGGCAATCGAGGAGGCGAGATGAGGTCTAGCGACGACTCGTCTCTTTCAAGCCCGACGCCATATCCGGCCGCACAAGGTCTTCCTGCTCGTCGTTGGCGACATTCAAGTTTGTCATCCCCAGATCCAATACCTCCCTCTTCTCCTATTTTTCTCGCTGGACCACCTTCTCTTTTCTGAGGCAACCATGTCTTTTGCAGGACACTCCGACACCCTGCGAAGCCACTCCAGGCCTCCACCGTGGCAGCCGAGCCTAGGTGGCAGCCAAGGGTACCACGCTGGAGACGCATTATGCATGCCCTTAAGGGAAATGGGAGTACATATGTTGAACTTCCTCTTTTATTATCCTATAGTAGAACTTTGCACAAAGCCGACCAGTGTTAGTTGCGTTCTTTTCTACCAGTTAGCTTAGCTACTCTCTCGGTTTTTGTTAGAATGTTTTTTAAACTGCTAAATGGTGTGTTTCGTGTAAAAATTTTCTATATAAAAGTTTATAAAAAATAAAATAAATCTATTTTTCAAATTTAAATAATTAATACTCAGTTAATTATACGCTAATAACTTATCTCATTTTAGGTGTCACGAATAAGCTCGGCCCAACCGCTGCAACGAACCCAGCGTTAGCTAAGCTTGCACGTACGTACCAGAGAAAACAACCACTCAATATATATCTCTACAGTGTTTGCAGCGATTGCCACATCTCGCCGTGATTGGGACGCCCCAACTGGTCTGAAGCCACTGTATTTTACGAACACGGCAACAGAGAATCAAATGTGCACTAGTCTATGCTGTCATATCGTACTTCTTCAGATTCAGTGGCACTGTTTCCTCTTCTTTTTGCGACACAACCGTTGTACTACATATCCTTGGCATGATCGAGCTAGCATGCTGGCTTCTGAATTTATCGGGCGTAGTTTACTGCTGCTACTACGTCCAGCATCTGGATCTGTTGCCTGAACCCATCAATCATGCTTGCACGCCCCCGGTCTTATGATTTGTTCCTCGCTAGCTGTACATGCACCACTGTGTTCTTACTCCTTAGCTTAATTAGGATTTAGGAGTAGCATGCAGTTCATGGACAGGACGTATGTACAGCACTACAGCTACATCAACAGCGGCGAGATTTTAGCCGGAGAAAGCTCTAGACAGCTAGGTAGTCATACGCATGCGGCAAACTGTTGCCATCCGAGGAGCCATCAACCAGTGGATGGATGGATCGATGGACGTACGACGCAACACGAGAGAACACACACGAGCAGCATCAGCTGCTGCTGCTTCTGCTGCTAGTAGGGATGGAGCACTAACTCAGGTAGGTGAATCAGTTTAAGGATTCACATGAGCATTGCTGCCGCCATAACTGTTCTTCTCCTTTGTAGATGCACGGTCCCGTTCGTCGTCCTGTGGCCGTCAGCGACACCAGCATGGCGCATTCAAGGCCTAAAGCATGGTAGTAGGAGTAGCTAGTAGTACAAGTCGAGGGAACTAGCTACTTGTGTGCTAGAAATCGCATAAATGTTCAGGAAATCCAGTAGTTGGGGCAAAGCATGCAACTGCATTTGTTTAGCTCTACCTGCCCTCATCTTAATTTCGTTCCCATTAGTTATTAGATTCGTCTATCAATATTCAGATTAGTTCGGATAGAGATGGGCCCTTTTTTGTACCATATATTCCCCAATCAACTGCTGAAACTGGATTAATCGTGCCATGGCGATTCTAATTTGTGTAAATAGTAAAATTTTGGCATATGATTTTATAAAACAACCTTCCAATATGTCGTGCTTGTAAGCTTAATTTGGCTGCGGCTGCACTGTATTCCCTCCGTTTAAGATTATATATCGTTTTGACTTTAGTCAAAATCAAACTCTTTTAAATTTAACTAATTTTATAGAAAAATATAGTAACTTTTTAACACAAGAAAAATATGCTATATAAATATATTCAGTTTTAGATTTAAAGAAACTAATTTGTTATTATAAATATTGGTTTATTTTTCTATAAATTTAGTTAAATTTAGAGTAGTTTGATTTTGACCAAAGTCAAAATGACTTATAATCTGAAATGGAGAGAGTAGCTAGCTGCTAGAGGAAGCCAAGCCACCTTTCTTGTGACAGTTTTGCTATGTTTCAGTTATCAGAAAATTGAGGGAGAAAACTTGCGAATTTTGGACCTCAAGATGTGCTTTTGAGAGTAGCTCCAAAATTGAAAGATAGATGCTCCGAGTTTGTAATTTCTTAGCTGGAATACCAGAAGCAGTACTCCCAGGAAAGACAGTCTTCAGATCGATATCTAGTAACTCAGACCATGTGCACCAGTTTGCCAAAGAAGCTTTGAAGTCTAGCAGCTGTCAATAACAACTGACCTTATCTTTTACCTGCATGCAGATTGCTACGTAAGCGATCGACCAGATTACCGGCGTCTACGTCTGCCCGCTGCTCACTCACCTCGGCGCCATTTGTGGCAAGCTCGGGTGGTCAGATAGGTCGAGGCGTCGAGCTACCACGCACACGCTCGCATCCCCGGCCCCCTGCCTTTAAAGCGATGGCTCCACGGCATCTGTCGACGAGCTCGCCCCCACCGGCGCAGGTCGCGGAAAGCGACCCCCTGCCCCGGCAGATCGAGCTAGCGCACCTGTCTGCTTCGAATTGTTCGACACCCATCCTGCTTGTGTCATCCTGCCTGTCTGCGACCCTGCCTCCATTGCCTCCCTCCCACCCTCCCTTCTCACGGCGCATGAGCACGGAGCACCATGCATGCACGGACTGATCGAACGTACTCCGATCCTCTCTCACCGGTGCACTGTCCCGGAGAGAAAAGTCTCGATCAAAGCTTTCGATCGTTTCTTTTTTCACAGGATCGCATTGTATTTTCCAAATCGCAAGCACACGGTCACTGGATCTGAGCAGCCAACCGGAAGCATGGGATTAGGGGAAAATGAAATATATATACACAACTACATAGCAGCCCATTCGTACTACTCTATTGGTGTCGGTCGGAGAAAACCGGACAGGGTTTGCCGCCCACCCGCCTGGCCCATGTCTCAGCGAACAAAAATCAACACTGTTCATTAAAAACCTGACACTAATAGCATCAGTGTCGGTTTATTTAAAAGACTGGCATTGATGGGACGGGATCGAGCCGAGCCAAGCCGATTGATCGATTGACGATTTTAATGCCTAAGTCTGTCTCGCGCTCCCAACCATGTCTCCTACTCTCCTCTCTTCTATGTTATACTTCCTCCAAATCCAATGACACATCCTTGCATACCCTCCAGGAACAAGCGCTGCCTCACCCGCCCCTCCGTCTTCAAGACCCCAATAGCTCCCAAGCTAGCCTTGTTGTCATCGAGCCCCAGGCTGCCTCCCCATTGTCAAACCTTGGCTCCACCTCGTCGTCGTTCCCCAGCGCCGTGCCTCTCCTCTTCCGCTCTCCCTTCTTCTTAGCTCCCGGAGGCGAGGGATGACGGATCTGGTGGGCAGGCAGCGACGATGGCAAGGGCCGCGACCTCCTCTTCCCACTCCTATCATGAATGGCGATGACCTAAAGGAGGTGGATCCGGCAACCCTAGATTTGGCGACCCCAGATCGATGACGGCCATGGCCCGGTGACAACGGTGGCGGCGGCGACGAGTTCTGTGAGTCATTGATTTAGATTTAAGAGTTATTGATTTGTGAACCGACTCGACCAATGAGTTCTTGATCTGTGTATTGGGGATGTTCTATTACTGATGATGTGTTAAATTTAATCTTTGACCAAGCTAAGAATAATGTGATTTTGTTAAAGATTCTAATACTAATGATTTTGTGATTCTAAGATGTACATATTCCTCTAAGAAGATCTGGCTTACTGCTTTTATTTTTTAATTTGTGAAAAGCTATCTATGTTGGTTCTCACATCCGGTATTGATAAGCTCTTTATTAGTGTTCTAATTGTTGTGTTGGTTGGGAACCCAACACAGACGAGAGTTCCCAGCTGGCTCAGAAGGCCTTTCGTAGTGATATAGGATGTACCGTCAATGCTGGCCATTGCCTTTCATTTTTGGCTTTGATAATTGAATTGAAGTTACACATATTCGTACGTACGAGCGTGCGTGCATGTGACCGGATATGTATCCTCGTCCTCCCGTTTTTATGGCAAGACCAAGGTTTGCATTTTTGTGCAAGGTGTGGCAGGTAGGAAGCTAGATGCGTGCGTGGCTCACGCACGGCACAGCTCGTACGTACACGCCATTCATTGCTCTGGTTGCTGTCATGGCTGCTGCGACCTGCGAGCGAGTGTGAGCTCATCAGGAGGCATTCGTGCTTCCCTCCGCCCGGCCCCTCTCCGATGGTTCAACCCCAACCGCGCCATTCAAATCACGGATCGAAGCGCATGTCAAGAGAGATCGATCGAGCCGTCCATCAACCGATCCATCGGTTAGTCAGTGCAGGAGCACGTCGTCGTCGTCGGCGCCGGGAGTGTGATGCCTGCCTCCTCGATCGGCCCAGCGGCGAGTGGCATCCGAGCGAGGTCGACTGGCAGTTCGGTCGGTTTTGTGCTGTAGCGCCGATGGAAGACGTGCGACCTGTAACTCGGTTTTGTGCGCAGTTTGATTGATGGGATCGAAAGCGAGGCGATTGCAACGTTGCTCGCTAGCTAGCCAGACAAACATGGGACCTGCTTGCTTGTCCACTTTGCAGCCGTACGTTGTACACGGTGATTTTAACACATACATAGTAAATCCATCAGGGCATCAGGACTAGCAGCCTATAGCTATGATCGATCAGATTAAGGATCACTGGTGTCTCGTGTGTTAAGTTACTGTTTCATTTCTGGGGAGAGCTAGCTAGGGAGATAGTAGTATATATTGCTAGATCGAGGACCACAGGTACGTACGTAAATAGACGGCATCGTTTAAAGATGGGCATGAATGCAGGGCTAGCTAGCTAAGGGCCTATTTGACTCTGTCTGTAACTTATGGCTTATCTCTCAGTTTTTATTAGCATGTTTCTTAAAACGTAAAATGATGTGTTTTTTTAAAAATTTTCTATATAAAAGTATTTTAAAAAATCAAATAGATCTATTTTTTAAATTTTTAATAGTTAATACTTAATTTATCATACGTTAATAATATTTTTTGTTTTACGTGCAGCTTATAAGCTAGCCGCATAAACCAAATCAACCACTCTCCTAGAGGCGTGGTGCTTCTGAAATCTGAATAAGTCTGAACTCTGAAAACTCTGAAGTGGTGTTTTCTGACACCGCCGATGAGTGATGAGCTAGCTATAGCAGGAGCTGATGCGGAGGAGGAGATCAAGACATGCGCAAGAGTCAGCAGCAAGCAGGGGCCAGAGGGGACTACCTCATCTCTGCCTGCCTGCTTGCATGCATGCATGCGTTCCCTGACTATTATTACGTTCGCATACTGGCATATGCTGAGCTGAGATGCAGCAGCAGCAAAAGGCAGCAGGAGAAGCCTATGGCTACAATCTTACGATCATAAGAGCAGATTCAATAGGTTGATTCAGCACGCTCCAAAAATATACGTCATCTTGTTCTTACGTGGAGGGAAGAGAACAGAAGAGAGAGAAATAAGCGAACGATTGATCTGTTGCCAGGCAATACCCTTTTTTCACATGCTATCGCCCGCTTGCAGCTGCTCCTGCTGATTAAAAACGGGTTTTGTAGGGCCTGCGCACCACAGCCGATCCCGTGACTTCTTCCGATCCCCTCCGAATCGATCCCATTTGATCCCCTCCCTCTCCTCTCTCTCGATCTTCGTCACAGGGCGGACACACCGCATGCGCGACGGCCGACCGCCGCAACGCTTCCTCTCCCGCACGCGCAATCTCTCCTTCGGCTCCCGTGCTTCTTCCCTCCCGTGCGCGCTTCTCATCCCTTTTCTCCCGCACGCGCTCACCTATGTCGACTCTAGCCGCTCGAAATTTCCCTATCGCTATATTTCACCGCCTCCATACTCCCTCTTCTGCCGGCCACCGGAAGGAAGGTAGACACCCCCACATCGTCCCCCCCACCATGTCGTCTAATCCCTCCCCCGCCCCCGTGAGAAATTCCCACCTAAAACCCTAGTTCCTCACCACTAACACCATGTCTCGCCGGACGAAGAGGGAGGTTGCGCTGCCTCCTCGTTCCGTCGCGAGCTCTTCTGTTCCTCCTTGTGTTCCTACGCCACTAACAACGCCATATCCATATGGAGGTCCTTGGCTCCCCACACCACTGCCAGCTTGGTTTGTTTCTCCACCGTCACAAGCCATGCCGAGCTCATCTGCATGCCCTCTCCCTATGGCTGACAAGACCAATGTGCAACTTGATCTTGAAGAATGGCAAGTTAGTTGTGAAATTGTCATAGTTATCTCTAAATTTTCTGAATTTAGATGGTTGTTTTTGTGCATGATCCTGATATTGGTACTGAAACAGTTGGAAACATCAGTAAATCATCACTTGGAAAGTTGAAAAAACTGCATTGACAATAAATGTTAAATCATCAGTAAACATCAGCCATGTAGATGACGACATATCAGCTTACAGTATTATTGGAAATTCTACAGATTTGCCCTTCAGTAATCTGAAAGTTATTTGTCTAGATCGTGGAAAGCGAAAAATAGGTATAATATTTCATATACTGGCATTACCCTCTAAAAACATGGTCGATCATTCAGAACAGATCGCCATGTCTTAAACAGAGATGAACTTGTTTTGAGCAAAACCAAAAATGATTGACTGAATATTTAAGGGGAAATTTGCTACATATCATTGCGTAAATGCATAAATTGAACAGGTGACATCCAGTGTGAGGATGACAAGTGGGACCTGGGAACACATGACAATGATGCATCAAAACTAAAATGTTTGTTTGTCATTTGATTTTGTAAGTTCTGAAATTGCCATACAGATTAGTTCTTTTAGCGCTAATAAAAAACAAGTACCGATTTTGTTAGTTTTGAAATTACCATATAGATTAGTTGTTTTAGTGCTAATTAGATTTGATTATCCATTCAGGACTAAAACCTTGATATTTATAAGTTTTGCTATCTTGCTCTAAATATATATTGGATCAGTGTATGTTTTTTTTTAATAATGTATAGAACACCGGAATACATATTTTCAAGCTGAACAAGTGTTGCATGTTGATGCTTTCTATAGGGGGGGGGGGTGGAATCTTGTCCACCTGGTGGTTTCGTTAATTTTATAAATACCCCATCAAACCATATACATCATGTGGCCGAAGGGAGTCTATCGCAGTCTATTAATGTTGAGAACGGAGGTGCCGCTAGGACGGAGAAGTGCTTAGAGCATCTCCAGCAATAGCCCCTATTTTAGAGCCCCCAAAGATTAAATGGGGGCTGCCCCCATTTTCTTTGGACCCCAAAAATGCTCTGAACTCCAGCAACAGCTCCTATTTTTCAGCCCCCATTTCTTTTTCTATTATATTTTACTGTAAACTATATGTATATGGCTAGTTTGACACTATAACTAAAATATAAATATTACATCAGCCAGTACTTATACAAATATATAAAAGAAATATGGAGCTAGGGGTGGCGGCCGACGCAGGAGGCGGAGGCAAGGCGGAGAGGCAGGGGCGGCGGGCGGCGCAGGAGCAAGGGGCGGCGACGGGCCGGGAGGCAGGGGCAGCGGGCCGGCGCGACGCGGCGCAGGAGGCAGGGGTGGCGGGCGGCGTAGGGGGCGGCGGCCGGCGCAGGAGCAGGGGGCGGCGGGCCGGCGCGACGCGGCGCAGGAGGCAGGGGCGGCGGCCGGCGCAGGGGGCGGCGGGCGGACGGCGGGCGGCGCAGGAGCAAGGGGCGGCGACGGGCCGGGAGGCAGGGGCGGCGGGCGGCGTAGGAGGCAGGGGCGGCGGCCGGCGCAGGAGCAGGGGGTGGCGGGCCGGCGCGACGCGGCGGGCGGCGTGGCGCATGAATTGTCATAGGCGCAAAAAAAAACGTCGATAGGGGCTGTGACATAGAGCCCCTAGGACTGGGGGCTTGGAGGCTGGATTTGGGGGCCTCCTCATTTTGGGGGCTCTATTAGGGTCCCTGCTGGACCTGAAATTTTTGTCTCACCGCTCAAAACCTGTTTGGGGGCTGGGTTTGAGGTCCCTGCTGGAGATGCTCTAATCATGGACAAAGGACGAAGACTTGAGATTGGTAAGTGGTTTATGTGAGTTATTTATCTGTTAATGGCATTCATGGCACTTTCATTAATAACACCAATAAACATCTTTTATCCTGAAATTGTAGGTTAGCGCCTGGCTAAACAACTCAAACGATCCTATAGAATCGAATTTTAAGAAGAATGATAAGTATTGGGACGATGTTGCAGCAGCTTACAATAGCACTACCCCAGACAAGTTAAGCAAGTTAAGGACTCTTTTGGTAAAATCAAGAAGAAGGTCAGAAATTTTTGTTGTTTTTCGAAGGAGGCTAATTCATTATATGCTAGTGGGGAGTCTAATGTTGATCTGATAGACAAGGCACTAAAATTATATGGGAATGACTTCAAGGATGGTCCATTCTTGTTTATGCATTGCGGAAGGAACTACAAAACCAACCGAAGTGACATGCATATCTGGAGCAGCTTGACAACTCAAACAAAAGGAAGGCAGATTACATTGATGCTATCCCCCTTGATGATGAAGAAGATATCCCATGACCAATGAGAGCCAAGGCCGCTAAGGCGCAACGAAGTGGCAAAGGAAAAAGCAAGATCCAAGCTTGTACAGTTGAGCTAGAAGATGACATCCGCAAGTTTTTGGATGTGCATGAAGCATGCAAGGAAGGGCAAAGCGAAATGTTAGAGACCCAAAGACGTGTTTCCAGTAACAACCTTGTAGCTAAGAAGATTGCTCGCTAGACAGATCTCATTGAAACATATCGAGAGTTAATGAACAAGGATACAAGCAAGATGCCCGATGATGTGAGGTCTGAGTTTTTGCTGATGCTGAAATGCATGAGAGAAGAGATATTCGCAAAAAATCGGTGTGGTATGCATCTTTGTAAATTATTTTTAGTATTAAAACATGCATATTTCTATGTTATTTTCAACAGTTCAGTATGCATTTCTCCAATATTAACATGCAGTTAGATGAAATTAATGCATAGTAGTCCAAAAAACCATGTGGTGAACAAAAAAATCGATGCATATTAATAGCAGCCAATCCCCCATAGCAGTCAACCATAATATTTATTGTAATCAGTACATAATCTGAATCCTTCATTGCAATTAGTACATTGTAATCTGAAATAGCAAGCAAACTAGTATAACATCCATATATATATATATATATTGACTCTCCTATTCTAGAACTCCCATACCAATCCATCCTACTCTAAAACACCATGTTTGACTAATCCTCCTACTCAGACGACCTAGACCCATCTAAAATTCTTGACATGTACATTTCTGATAAGAATATCCTAGACTCCTTTGCTGCTCGAATCATAGAGAAGATCAAGGTCAAATTTGCAGCTAGCCTATTCAAGCGCCAAAGTGGAACAAGAAAGACCATTCCAAGGGATCATGGAGAAGGTCACCAACATCTAGTGGCTGATTACTTTGTAGATCAACCACTATACCTGAAGAATTTCTAGCACTTCAATAGTTTTGCCTCCTGAAGTAACTAGTGGTGATGATCCTTGTTTTGCTGATGTGCTACGTAAAAAGGCTGCTATTCGTGCTCGTTTAGTGCATACCTAGCTAAAACATGATTTAATTGAGCACATTTGGAATCGGTTCAGAAATATTCAGCATGCATAATCATGGTAGGTTAATAAGAAGATGGTATTCCATTTTTTTTGTCATATATAGTGCATATCAATTTACCCTTGTGTCTATTCTATTTCAGGTACACGCATCTGTTGTCCATTGCATGGTGCTGCAGTACTTACAGGTAACTTGTATGTACTCAATTTTTGCAATTTCAGTTAAAGTAAAACCTTGAAACCGTGGGAAATTTGGTCAGATTGTTGTCCCCTGTTTCATTACTAAGAAAAATGATTTAAACATTTGATTTAAATACACATCGCTTTAATAGGGTACACATGTGGTATCTTCACAAAAAAAAAAACAAGATAATACCCCATAACTGAATCAACCAGAATTTAAAGCCCCAGACAGGCACATGACCTCTGTCACAAACTGACTGCAAAGGGTTTATGTGTTTCCTCCTATTTAATCGTGAGATTCAAAGACAGTGAAATTCTGAAATTAGGTTAGGTTAAATATGATTCTCACTCGTTAAAAAAAGTCTCAATAAGTACTTTCACAGTTTCTGGCTTTCCACTATTACTTCCCACAATTTATCAAAACTTTATGCTAGAGGGAATAAATTGATAGCAGACAGACACAAACTTTATAGCAATTGGAACAGAGAGAAGTTCTATGATTTTAATACCTCAAAACCAAGAACAGATAACTTCTCTTCATCTTCCAATGGTACACAACTCCTGTAAGTTGTGTAATGCTCTGCACTACCTGACGTGGATGCATCATCCAACACCTTCCGTTGCTTGCAATTGTGTTTGCATACCGTTTCAATAGCCGACAGTTGTCGTTAACAGTTGTAACTTGACTTGCATATATAAAGTATTCTACTCCATTACACATGTGAAGGACAAACAAAAATGAGCAGCAGTGAAAAGCAGACATATCTATTGGTAGTCAGGGCAAGCACATTGCACAGAGACTCTGGCACACGTATTTGCGAAAATAACTATCCAAATTAGGTTTCCTGGTACAATCATCTGCACGATTGCAGAAATCCCAACATAAGTAGCATTATAACCATGAAAAAGACATCAACTGCGTCCCACATGATTTAAACATTTGATTTAAAGGGCAGTTACTTCTTCCACTTCAGTATTAGCTTCTGTATAACTTAAATGATTTAAACATTTCGATTATGACCAGCAGAGCAATGAATTCGGATAATAGTGCATGCATCACAAAAAATTAACCAAAGATATTAGCTTCCTGTAATTAGAAGCACACTCGTATTAACTATTTTTTTTATCTTTACTTACATCTATAATGTTATATTCTGCTCCATTTCTTCCTTACAGATGTAGCAGTCAGAGTGGTAGCAACAGAGCTAGACGGCAGTTGGTGAATGGAGATTAAGAACTTTTATCTCATTTTAGTTGTCCTTAAATGTTGTGTTGTCAGCACTCCTAAAATTTGCCTAGTGTGGCTTATTACTGTTTAAGTAGATCAAGAACTTTTATCAAATTTCTTTTGCTAAATGTCATGACTTCTGAACCATTGTAACAGTTTGATTTATCGTTTGAAAGCATGTTCCATTACCTAGCTGAGTTGATATAAATCATGTTGTGCTTTTGTGGTGCACTAACATAGCCACAAAGATAGAGTTCAGCACTAATCAGACCAATTGATAGGCTCATGCAAGTATTTAATTGATAGTGTTCAGTAACCAAGGTCAATTGTAGCCAGCTTGTAGCTAACTAGTTGTATGAGTTGGCTTTCAGTTTGCTCTTGATGACATGAATTAGTTTTGGAGCTAGCTGCTAGCTATACTATTAACCTTGCTCTAAGTGTAATTTGCTCTAATTGATCCTGTACAGCTAGCTCTAGTTAGCTAATAATTAGGATACACGTAGTCACATACACGTGAAGATAAAGATTCTATTAGTAGTAGGGCTATTGGCTGTGCTGGTGGCAGCCATGACGTTGGCTCGGGAAGTCCCATTTACAGGCAACGACCTTGAGTCGGAGGAGAGCATATGAGCATGTGAAACCTATACGAGAGGTGGCGCGCCGTGTATATCTCTACGACATTGGGAGCAAGTTCGAGGCGTTCAGGGCGAACGCCAGGTACGTCAGTTTTCACTACTATGAAAAATATTTGTATTTGCATTAGGCTCTTTCCATTGATTTTCACTACTATGAAAAATAATATTGCTTATTTGACACTTTAAATGATTTTAAATATAAAAGTGATCAACTATAAAGTTATACATCTCATCGAGAGCTACAACTTTGATATAAAGTTTGTCTCTATCGAAGGTCGTTTGAAATGTAGATTTAAGATTTTGATAAAATAAATGTCAGATTTTGTAACCAATATTTGGAGCCCTAAACGATTGCAAATGAAAAAGTTATCAACTACAAAGTTATAGATCTGTCGAGCTCTATGATTTTTATATAAAATTTGACTTCATCAGACTACATATGACCTATTTACAAATTATAAAAATACTACGTACCAAACTCTAAGGGAAAATTTACATTTAGACCTTTCTCGCCCTCTAAGAGGCCCTCCCAGAGGACGAGAGGAGTATATTTATACGAATTTCGAAAACAAAATATAATTTTATAAATTTTATAAAATTAAATATATCTCTACTACTGTAAAAACGTTCTCGTTTCCTTCCCAACCACCGTACTTGTAAAAAAAACCACCATCTCTTAAAAACTACCTCACCCAAAAAATTCGAACAACTCACCCTAAAAAACACTCTACTTAAAAAACCCGGTGTTTTCATAAAACCCCTAAAACCACCGTCTTTCAATAGATCGTGTTGCAAAGATGGCACTAGTAAATTAAAAAAATTAAACGTGTCCTCGGGGCGCAATTTGGGCCCATCAGCTCACGACTTACCAGAAATCTGCAACACAGCATAATTTTTTTCGCCGGGCCGCAACACAGCATAATGAGAAAGAAAGGGCCCATCTTTGGGGATGGGCCATCATATTGGCTTTGCCAAACAAAAACCTCAATCAGATTAAATTAAATCAGTGCATCTTTTGTATTGTATGACAGCAGCTCTAGTTTCAGACACATATATACGTACATACCTACATATCATATGCATGATCGAAATCGAGGCCATATTAGCCTATGGCAACGGGATTTCTTCCAAAGCCTCATAATTCAAGTCTCGACGTATAGGCAGCTAGCTAGTACGTACGTACGTGTGGCATGGCAGGCGCCGCCGTCTCCACGTGGCCTGACCTCCCAGCCGACCTGCTCCGCGAAATCTCCGGCCGCCTCCGTGAAGCCGCCGACTTCGTCCGCTTCCACGCCGTCTGCAAGGCCTGGCGCGGCGCGGTGGTGCCGGAGCCCCATGATCCGCGGCCATTGTTCTTCCCGTGGCTAGCCGGGCCGTGCCGCTACGAGCCGACGACGCTGTGGCTGGAAGGCGACCACGCCCATCCCGACGACGACAAGCTGCTGTTCCGCTCCATCTTCCACAAGAACACCTTCCGTGTCCCCCGCGCCAGCTGCCTCGGCGAGACCTGCGCCGTGCGCGGAACCGACGGCACCGGCGGCCGCGTCCTCACCATCGGCCGCAGCGACGGGGCCAGCCTGCTGAACCTGCTCACCGGGGCCGCCACCCACCTGCTGCGGTGCTTCCTGAGACACATCGTCGGCTATGTTGGCGGCATCTGTTAGTGTTTGTTTTCAGTATATATATACAGTCGGTTAGAGTTTAGGATTTGGAGTTCTAGTAGTTGTTAGGGAAGAGTTAGAGCCAAAATCTGTATTAGGTTCTCTCTTACAAAAAGAGATAGACCTGTTATAACTGTATGACGACTTAGCATAGACGAGAGGAAGTGGCTGACCGGCGACGTACCGATCGAGGATCGTTGTAACTCTGATACGCTGTAATTATACTAGATCAAGAAGGCATCTATAATCAGTGCTCCGGGGATATAAGTTTCAGCTAAGTCTCGTTAACAAATATCATGCCTTTGTGTCATCATCAGTTTTGTATCTTCTATAATATTCTTCCGCATTCGATTATCGATGGTTTATCGGTACCGGGTTTTTAACAAATGACATCAGAGCCTGCGGGAGATCCATGGACAGAGGCTCGATGGAGGTCCCCACATCGCGACTACTACACATAAATGTCCAGGGAGGGACATTGACGCAAGGTGGATCACGGTGACGATCAGTGGAATTTGATCGGTGCATTCGAACACTTTGGGCAGCGGCCTGAACCATTCTATGAGCTGCAATCGACAAGGAGGCGACTAGACGTGGTGCTAGGGTTGATGGTGGCTGAAGCGATTGGCGATCCAATCGGTGGTGTCGGACATATCAGGCGGGTGGCCCAAACTTTTCGATGAGCTACTTTTAACGGGGAGATGATCAGACGTGACGCTTAGAGTTGATTGAAGCTGGAGGCGATTGGCGCTCTCGATCGGTGGAGTCGAACACTCTGGGCAGGGTGGCCCGGGTCTTTCGGTGAGCTGCATTTGATAGGAAGATGGCTAGATGTAGCACTTGGGTCGTTTGGCGGCTGGGAAGACGGCATGGTGATTCGTCGGCTTCGGCTTGCGACTAGATTGACGGTCGGTGAATCGGAAGTTGGAGCGGTTTGTGGTTGTCGGCCGAGCTGCGGGGCATGTGCCTTTGGTGCAGTAGGCGGCGGAACTCAATAGGCCGTCTTCAGCAAGAGGTGCCAGCGGTGAACCGGGGCAACGGCGGGTCATTTTCGTGGATAGCGTCAAGGTGACTGTCTGGCAGTACAGGATATATCCAAGATCTGCTGGTCGGCATGATGGGGATATATGGAAATCTGTGTCACTAAAGAGAAAGAAGAGCGAGAGCTATCATGGTAATTTCAAGTGATTCAAAGCGATGGTGAATTTTCTCAAATTATCAGGTGCTCAGTCTAATGATGTGGAAGAGTGGATGTTGGAATTTTTAGCTCGATTCATAAGACGCCAAGGAAGAAAGGATTCTCCTCATACAATCTTGTGAGTTTGAATTTGTTTATTTGGTGATGACATTGCTTATCTGGCCATGGAGTAGATAAAATCAAATTTAGAACGGAAGATGGATGTGAACATGTTCTTCGAGGAGTTGAAGATATTCTAGCTAAGAAGGAATTCAATTTCGCTTGGCAAGACGACTGTGATGATAGAAGAGAAGGTTGAGTACTGTTGCAGGTGGAGTCTGGGAAGTTACGGGATAGTAGAGTCTCTTGATGGCGGCAAGCCTGGTGTAGGCTTGTCGGGCGGTACAACGTGAGTGGCAAAGAAGGAATCAACTCAAGTCCGGGTACATGGAGGTTCGCGCAAGGAAAAAAAATCATATTGGCGTGGCATATTCACTAAGGTGAAGTTTGTTAGAGTTTGTGTCGAATATGTGTACATAGTCGGTTACAGTTTAGAACTTGGAGTTGTAGTAGGTGTTAGGAGAGAGTTAGAGTCGAACTCTGTCCGAGGTTCTCTCTTAAATAAAGAGGCGGACCTGTTGTAACCTTATGACGACTTAGCATAAGTGAGAGGGAGTGGCTGGCCAGCGTTGTACTGGTCGAGGGTCGTTGTAACTCTGATACGCTGTAATTATGCTGGATCGGGGAGGAGCGCCCGTAATCAGTGCCCTGGGGATGTAGGCTTTAGCTGAACCTCGTCATCAGTTTTGGATTTTCTGTGGCGTTCTTCCATGTTCAGTTATCAATGGTTTATTGGTGCTGGTTTTCTAATAGCGTCAACAGGGTGGTCATCGGCAACGGTGCCGTGCTCCTGTGGGAACCCTACACGATCCACAACTACCGTGCGGCCATCCTGCGGCCCGGCGACGACGTGTGGACCTCTGTGCACACGTACATGGACTCCTACACGGTGTCACATTGGAACTAGTGGAGCGGCACGTTCCATGACGGCAAGATCGTCAACGCCGGTTCGCAATTGTCCAAGGTGGGCATGCTCACCATAGCCCCAGGTGACGTCTCCGTGAGTAAACTCGACAAGAGGTTGATGTTGAGGCTGGGCAACGGCCCTCCCTTGTATGGCTACTTCTTTGAGCTTGGAGATGAGGGCGAGTTGATGTGGGCCTATGTCGATGTCGCGGCACTGCCGGCATTGGAATTGGATCATCGTCGTCGTCTAAGGGGAGCCGACCTGGTGGGAAGCGGCGTGGTGACGTTGTCGGTGTACTCGCTGGAGAAGATGAGCGGGCGGTGGGTGAAGTAGGACGAGCGGAGCTTGTTGAGCAGCAGCGTGCTGCTCATGGGAGGGACGAGTAGCTTCACCGTGGAGGCGGCACGGTGTTAACGCCAAAATTTGGCACGGTTCATATTGGATTTGGTTAAGGAAAGAAGATATATCAGCCGTTGGAAGCTAATCAGAAGAAGCCAGATTCAGGAAGGAATCGTGAGGACCACGACATGGCAGTCAATTACCTTATCTACTAATTAGGTAGTTTTGATAATTTTTAGGAAACCTGATCTCGTATCTGATCGGGGTTTGTTAGTTTTTCCTTTTATAATTAGGAAACTTCTGTTTCGTGTCCTATTAGGACTGTACCAACTCGGGGTATATATACGTATGCCCGGGTACCTTGTGAACAATGAATCGATCAATCAAATTCGGCGCATCGCCACCCTTTACCAACGGGTTCTTGCTTCTCGAGCGGGGCTGCATCGGTTAGGTCCGAACTCCTGCGAGAGGGTAAGTCTCGTTACCCCGGCTACCAATCGGCTAGGACTTCCTCGGTTAGGTCCGATATTCTAGTCGGTATATGGTAGCCGGCTTACCACGGTATATCTGCTTTGTCTACGGCTGCATCGGTTCGGTCCGACCTCATAGGCTGGTCAGGTATATCACATCACGCGTGCATAGTTTTTATCAGTTTATCGGGGGTAGTTTATCATCAGTTTGTGCTGCATCGGTTGGGTCCGACCTACTAAACTGCTAGTGATAAATTATTCCTGTTAGGCTGATAGCCTTTGTGCAAGCGTCTTATCGGAATGTATAGCCGGTAAGTTATTTTCATCACAGTTGCATTAGATCTATCGGTTTGTTGAGGTTCCTTTACTATTATCGATCTGTGCTGCATCAGTTAGGTTTGAACTACTAGATCGATAATAATAGATTTATCCTTGTCGAGCCGATCGGTGTATATGCGACGTTCTATCGGAGTGCTTAGCCGATAGGTTATCTTTTTATAAAGCCGACTGTATTATCCTTACTGTTTGTCATCTATATTATCATCGGTTTTCTTGCCGATGCACATGTGTTTCCTCGGCAGTCGGCTGGCTTATTATTCTACCTATCTATTTTATCATCGGCTTCTAGCCGATGCACATATTATACTGACATCTTGTCTATTTGCTCATAGCGCTATCGGTTTCCTAGCCGATACACAGGTGCCATCGGCCATCGGCTACAAGGAGCCTACATCAGTCCGTATCGGCCGATAGCCGATGTGCAGTTGCTGCTGACCCGGGCACGAGCACAAGCGAGGACCCGGGAGCGCGAGTACAGGCGGGGACCCGGGCACGAGCATAGCGGCGATCGGCTGGAAGGGATCCGTATCGGCTTGCTGGCCGATTGGATCAGTAATCAAATTTCTTCATCTCCTTGTCAATTGCGAGGTCAAATTGACTGGCACGCCCGCGAACCTCAAATATTTTAGGACCTGCACTGGAGCTAAGCAGATCTCCCAGGCCTTCGCGTGTCACCAGACGCCGAACCAGATCGTCAGCAAGCTTTTCGGCACACCCGGCGGTTTTCGGCGTCAACACGTTTTTGGCACGCCCAGTGGGACACGATCTTCATATCATCACAGTATATCCTATCGGCTGAATCAACACGTTTTTGACCCGGTGGGACTCAGAACTTCAACATGGCTGGAAAAGAGGTTAGCACAGACAACATAATCCCAGTCACAATGGAAGACTTGACCGAAGAACAGAGACAACAAATGGAGCAGAACATCGAAGATTTTCGGAAGCTTTGTCTAGAATCCTTCGGTATGACAGATCAAGGGCCGATTCAGAAGTCGCAATTTCCAAAACCTGTTTTTATTGACGAATCAAGCCATATATCGCCTACGAGTTCACAGAAGCCGATCCAAGACATGTTTAATGAAGCAGTTCATCATGCGTTGACTGATCAATCTGGGGTATTGGTGAACACATTACAGAGCTTGATCAAGAAGGCAGTAGAGTCGATTCAAATACCCGGGGGGCAACAAGATGGGATTCTTCAAGGATATCAAACTGCGTACTATGGGGGGCATCAACAGAGTTATTCAGAAGCTGTTCCTGAGTACAATTATCAGAGGGAATATCAGAATCAGAATCGGCTACAAACTCCACCTCTGCGTTATCACGACGAAGATCCAAGAGAAGAAGATTTATCAGCAAGAATCATAGAGGTGATGAGAGAGCAATTCGGTCTAAGACCGAAGAAGGAAACATTTATATATCGGCCTCCATATCCAGATTGGTTTGATAGAGCTCCGTTGCCGCGCCGATACAGAGTACCAGACTTCTCCAAATTCTCAGGGCAAGATGATATATCTACAGTGGAACATGTCAGCCGATTTTTGGCTCAATGTGGAGAGGCATCGGCTGTAGAGCTTGAGGGTTAGACTCTTCCCGTTATCATTATCCGGATCGGCTTTACATGGTTTTCTTCAATTGCCACCTAACTCAGTTCGAGGTTGGGCCGATCTGGAAAAGCAATTCCACAAGTATTTCTTTATGGGGAGTCAGGAGATGAGTTTGATAGACTTAACATCGGTAATACAGAAGCCAGAGGAATCAGTCTCAGAATATATCCAGCGGTTTCGTGATGTTAGAAGCCGATGTTATAGTTTAAGTCTGGACGATGCACAGCTGGCCGAGTTAGCATTCCAAGGTTTGATGGCTCCGATCAAGGAAAGATTTTCATCAGAAGACTTCAAGAGCCTAGCACACCTAGTACAAAAGGTATCGGCTCATGAAAGCCGATTTCAAGAGGCCAGGAAGGAATGATGAGGCCCAAACAGAAGAAGAATTTCAAAGTTTGATAACAAACTCCGAAATTGGGGGGCATGTGTTAACGCCAAAATTTGGCACGGTTCATATTGGATTTGGTTAAGGAAAGAAGATATATCAGCCGTTGGAAGCTAATCAGAAGAAGCCAGATTCAGGAAGGAATCGTGAGGACCACGACATGGCAGTCAATTACCTTATCTACTAATTAGGTAGTTTTGATAATTTTTAGGAAACCTGATCTCGTATCTGATCGGGGTTTGTTAGTTTTTCCTTTTATAATTAGGAAACTTCTGTTTCGTGTCCTATTAGGACTGTACCAACTCGGGGTATATATACGTATGCCCGGGTACCTTGTGAACAATGAATCGATCAATCAAATTCGGCGCATCGCCACCCTTTACCAACGGGTTCTTGCTTCTCGAGCGGGGCTGCATCGGTTAGGTCCGAACTCCTGCGAGAGGGTAAGTCTCGTTACCCCGGCTACCAATCGGCTAGGACTTCCTCGGTTAGGTCCGATATTCTAGTCGGTATATGGTAGCCGGCTTACCACGGTATATCTGCTTTGTCTACGGCTGCATCGGTTCGGTCCGACCTCATAGGCTGGTCAGGTATATCACATCACGCGTGCATAGTTTTTATCAGTTTATCGGGGGTAGTTTATCATCAGTTTGTGCTGCATCGGTTGGGTCCGACCTACTAAACTGCTAGTGATAAATTATTCCTGTTAGGCTGATAGCCTTTGTGCAAGCGTCTTATCGGAATGTATAGCCGGTAAGTTATTTTCATCACAGTTGCATTAGATCTATCGGTTTGTTGAGGTTCCTTTACTATTATCGATCTGTGCTGCATCAGTTAGGTTTGAACTACTAGATCGATAATAATAGATTTATCCTTGTCGAGCCGATCGGTGTATATGCGACGTTCTATCGGAGTGCTTAGCCGATAGGTTATCTTTTTATAAAGCCGACTGTATTATCCTTACTGTTTGTCATCTATATTATCATCGGTTTTCTAGCCGATGCACATGTGTTTCCTCGGCAGTCGGCTGGCTTATTATTCTACCTATCTATTTTATCATCGGCTTCTAGCCGATGCACATATTATACTGACATCTTGTCTATTTGCTCATAGCGCTATCGGTTTCCTAGCCGATACACAGGTGCCATCGGCCATCGGCTACAAGGAGCCTACATCAGTCCGTATCGGCCGATAGCCGATGTGCAGTTGCTGCTGACCCGGGCACGAGCACAAGCGAGGACCCGGGAGCGAGAACCCGAGCACGAGACCCGGGCGCGAGTACAGGCGGGGACCCGGGCACGAGCATAGCGGCGATCGGCTGGAAGGGATCCGTATCGGCTTGCTGGCCGATTGGATCAGTAATCAAATTTCTTCATCTCCTTGTCAATTGCGAGGTCAAATTGACTGGCACGCCCGCGAACCTCAAATATTTTAGGACCTGCACTGGAGCTAAGCAGATCTCCCAGGCCTTCGCGTGTCACCAGACGCCGAACCAGATCGTCAGCAAGCTTTTCGGCACACCCGGCGGTTTTCGGCGTCAACACACGGCTGGGTGGTGAGGTGGCCCGCTTACTCTCTCAACTGGGCCGAAGCCCAAGTCAGCTGGCTGACAGGCCGTGGTCCCCCAGGCCATAGCCACTATACTCCTCTCTCTCCCCATTGACTTGCGGGCCTTCTTTGTCAGTGACTCAAGAGAATATTCCAAGAATATTCTCCGTTGGAAAACTTAATAATTCCTTTTCCCTTAGTCTAGAAAATTATTAATACTTCCAAAAATCATATCTTTTGATCCGAAGCTCCGATCGATTCTGTTCCAACTTCAAAAATTTTCTAAAATTGAGATCTATCTAATGGCACTATTAGTAATCCTAAATAGGATCTTTTTCTCAGTCTTTGTGTAGGATTTTGATTATTTATGCATAGTAACCATCGGGAAATTTTTGTTTTGGGGCGGATCTCGCGAAGACTCGTGAAGACCATGAGCAAGGCAAGTCACCTTTGATCAATCGAGCCTATATGTGAACTTAAGTTATTTTGTTTGCAAAATTGCATCGATAGGTGTGCAGTGAACTGCTCGACCCCGTCTGCGAGTCGGATTAGTGGGCCTACCCAAACTTGCTGCATGTGACCTTCCCTTGACAAATGCAATACCCTGTTCCCTTGTAACCACCTCTGCTGCACCTCGATATTCGTGCACTCCCTGTGCGAGTACCGACGGTCGCCTTCAAACTTAAAATTTGAGAAACATCTTGGGTAAAACTGGGTTTTACGTAATCTTTGGAAAACCTGACACCTGGGTCGGTGCCTTGTGAAAGAAAATGAGTTTTAAAAATAGAGACTCGCGACACAAGGCCGGTCAGGTGTGGGATGCCTGTGTGGTCGCCCGTAAGAACTGATTCTTTCGGAATTTCATCAAGCATACAACAATACAACCACATGAGTGAATTAATAGCCTCTAACTGAGTAACTAGCCGCCCAGGGACGCCTTGCGTGTCAATGGACCGTGGATCACTAGGAGGGCGTCGGGGAAGGCCTCCTGGGTTCCTGGCACAATATGGTCTAGGACTTACCCTGTTGTTGGTCATGGACCCCTCTAATTGGCATGGGGTAAGCTGTGATGGCTCTGAAAATACCTTATCGCGAAAACCACTATGTCACCAATCGTGCCTAATCAGTGTGAACTGGTGGCTAGAGTTAGTCGTGTCGTGTGGGTAAAGTGTACCCTCTCTGCCGAGGTTAACAACTATTTGAACAGCCTTGCCCACGGTCATGGGCGGATATGTGGTGATTTCTTAGCGTAAGTTTGTCTTAACTGTGCTTGTGAAAATGTGTGGGTGGTTTGGGATATGTGGGAATGAAGTGTTGTCAAGGATGTTGGAGGTCCGATGAAATGACTTGGCTGCCGTAGACAATGGGACCCATGGGGTCCGGAGATTTGTTTTGGCTCTATGAGCCAGCTTGAAGCCACCTCTTGAGATTGTGAAAATTAGAGAATCAATTTGGCACCATTCACTCCGATCGGGTGAGACTTCACCTTGCCTAATTGTTGAGAAGCACCCACTTAGCAGATTTAACAGAACTCAAATAAAACTGATTGTAAAATATCCAGGCACTCTTTAAAGTCGACAACAATCACCTAAGTTCCCCTGGCTTGTTGAGTATGTAAGTACTCACCCTTGCTCTATATATAGTTTCTCTGTCAGGAGCTGGAGTTGGAGTTGCAGTGAAGTGAAGATTAGGGTTTCGTCATGGTTCCCAGCTACTGCCTGTGGTGTTGAGGCTTAGTCCGTTTGTTCCGCTGCTGCTACTGACTCTGTGTTGTTCGTTGTTATCTTCGACTTGCTCTGAAGCTGCAACGTAAGTTAAGGTATAAGTTTATTTATTTATTTATGAATTGCAATCATGCATATCTGTTTTTCGTGGATACTAGCGCTGCGTCCTGGGATTGGTACCGGTATTGCGGTTTTGTGGAGAACAGTTCAAGTTGTTCTCCTACGTGCCCTATTTAGTGTCGTTGTACAACAATGCCAGATTGGGGTGTGACAGATCAGTAGCAAATCTAAAAAAAATGGAACAACTAATGAGGATTTGAAGGAAACTTTAAAAACTGTATCTAAGAATGTGGAGTTGATTAGCCGTGAAATCAACATAAAGGAGACATTCAAGCGCTAGACCTGGAGGAGCTTGAATCATCAACAAATGCAAGGCATCAATTACTAGATCTAGACTAAGGCCGTGCACAGCCGCCGCTGCCGGTCGAGCTGATATTGCTACGTTGAGGCTCGCCGCTCTTGCCGCCACTGAGCGTTGTGGCTCCTGCATCCTATGGCTGAGCGCACACGTCGTCTCTCCTCTCTTGCGTCTGCGCATCGAGCGCCGTCGAGTGTGACCAAGACTCGTGGGCGTCGTAACAAATAACGAGAGGTCGAGAGTAGTTGGGAACGGGGAGAAATAAGTGTTGGGGTGGTGGCCCGTAGCCGACGGCCTGATGTATTGTGGACTTTGGCTCGTTCGGCTGGACAGAAATAAGTGTGAGGGCGTTTGATACAGGTTATTTACCAAATTATTACTACAAACTGCAGAATATATATATAGTTGATTACTATAGGAATAACAAATTAAATATTACTAGAAATATATTTAACATATAGCTTAGAACAAGTAGTCCAGTGAAATAGTTGAAAAGAACAAAGCCTAAATATGAGACTCTTCCGTTAGCTTCTACTGGATCCCTAAATGGACTACGGGGATAGGGAGTGGATGAAGGTCCCCATCCCCATCCCCTTGAGCTCCATGGGAGAGAATTTTCTCCCCCAAAATTCTGGCGAATCGGATTAAGGACTCACGGTTAGGGCTTCTGCTCATTGTCGGTCATGTGGCATGAGTCATCGATGGTTGGTTCACTACGTGCGTTTGAAGATCTAAATTAAATTCTAGCTACCTAGCAAGATGGACCCTAAATCCTTATTAGAAATATCTACCGTGATGTATGTACTTAAATTAGGTGTGGTTACTACTTCTTTTTATCTGAATCACAATAAAATACCCACCCCTGCCTCCACGATCCCGCCAGTCGTAGGACTCTCCTCACCTCTCACATTGTCCGGGTAGGTTTTGGTGTGTCGAGGCCTCACTTTGTCATTGAACCATCACTGCCTCTCTCTCCTTCCATGTCTCAGCCAGCTCAATCAGCCATCTACCGGACACACTCCCTATCTTTGCTCAACTCATTGAATTTTCTTTCCGTTGCAACGCACGAACACTTTGCTAGTCAGAATAATATCTAGCAGGATCAATGTTTTCAAATCGGCTAGTTGAGCCTAGTCATATGGACCGGCTAGGTGACCAGTCGATCATTAGTCACGATTAATCAATGAGAGGGCAGGAGCCGCTACCGAGAGTATAGAGTACAAGGCTAGGCTAGGAGAGGGCAAATTAATCGTTGGAGGAGGAATTGGAGTAGCTTATCTTCTCCCGCTCGGCAGTGTAACGCCCTGGCTTCAGGACGTTAAAAACTATTTTTAATAAAAACACTATTTTCAAAAAATTTTGTTCCTTGTGCATGAAATAAGGACATAAGTGCCAAAGATCTTGATTAAATCCTTTCCTTGAACCCCAAAAAATTCTTGATCTAGTTCCATCTAAGAATCCCAAGACTTGAATTTTGGAATTCAACTCTCTCTCTCTCTAAACCTATCCAAACCCCCTTTGAATAATTCAAATAGTAAATCCTCTACAAAAATTCAAAACCAGTCAAAGAATCCTCTCCTCGAAATCCAGGCTCAAATTTTTGAATTAGAAACCTCCTCCGAATTCCTCCCTCTCTTTTCCTTCTTAACCTTCCCTCAAATCCTTCCAAAATTCAAAACCATCAAAATCCTACCCGTACAGCCCTTGTTGATGTCCTCAGAATTTTGGTGAACTCACCAATTAAAATTGAGTTCAAATATCCTTTCAAGTCTTCAAAATATCCCTCAAGTAAATTCCGGAGAAAATATCAAGGGTCACTATTCCTAACTGGGTTGCCTCCTCTTTTCTCTTCCCTCAACCCAGCTCGGCATCCCACTTCGTCCCCTTTCTTCCTACTCGCTAGCCCAGCTCCTCCCACTCAGCCTCCTTACCTCCCCTCCTTTCCCGTGTCGGCCGCTAGTCGCTTTGCCCAGCTACGCTCTTCCTGTGTCCGCACCGCCGTGACGGCCCACAGCCCAGCCACGCCCCACCTTCGCACGCGTTAGCCTGATGGCAAGAGTGGGAGCACACGCCGCTTAGACACCCCTTGTCTCGGGCCCACTCGTCAGCCACCAGATATCCAGCAAGCGCATGCCCACATGTGAACACGTGGACGTATTCCTCCTCTCACCCCCTGCCACACGCGCCCCATGTGTTCGAGAAAAATCCCCGCCAGGAAAAATATCTTCCCTCCGTGTCGTCCCCACGTCCGACTGCGTCACCGAAGTCAAAGAAGCCCATGAGCTCCCTCACCATCTCGTCGCGTCGTGTCCCCTCTTCGGCTGGCACTGCCTCCGTGTCTGTCATTGCCATGTCCCATCCCGCTAGATTGTTGCTTGTCACGGCACCATAAAAATGGTGAAATACCTCCTCGTCCTTTCTGTATTGTTGTGTAGCACCGCCCCGTGCCTATAAATTCAGGCTTCCTCCATCTTCCCCGCCATGGCCACACTCTCACCCACTCTCGGCACGCTCGGATCGAGCTCAAGCACCATGGCCACCGGTGCAAAATTCCCCTTCATGGTTAGCACTTTCTCCTTTCCTTCTTCCCCTCTGAATCGAGCACCCAAAAACTTGAACCTTCCCTCCCTTAGCTGCCCAACGTGCCTCACCGACGATGACCAAATGAAGCATGCGGCCGGACGACCTCGCCGCAACTTAGTGGACCTTGCCGCCAGTTGCCGTCATGCCCTCTTCCTCCCATCCAAGCCGTTCCTCTCCTTCCACATCCTTCCCTCTAGTCGCCGGCGTGCTTCGCTCATTCCGTCTCACTGTTATTCACCGGAGCAGCTCGGCCACCGTGAGCCATCGGATCCCGGTCGGCCTTTCCTCTAGAACTAGCCTCCACCACCTCATCACCTTTGTGGAGATGCTTTGTATTCACATATAAGGACCGATTCCTTTGGGAATTCCATCTGAGCATCTCACTGTACAACCACACGGGTGGTATGGGATGCCCCTGGCCAAGTAATTAGTGGATCTAGCATTGTCAGGATGCTCATAGAAGAGGATTCGTTAGAGAGCCAAGAGGGCGATATAGCTGCAACCCTGGGTATAGGAAATGGGGTTCCTGGTACTTTGTCTAGGACCCTTCTATAGGGCAATAGACTATCCTAGGCTTGCTTCGGAAAGGCCTTGTCACGAACCTTCCCCATCGACGGGTGTGGGAAGTAAGCTCGCGTCGTGTGGGTAAAGCGTGCACCCTCTGCAGAGTTCTAAAACAGTTCGAACAACCGTACCCACGGTCATGGACGGATGTAAGGTGATTCTCCTAGCATAGATTTGTTTGTCCGTGCTTTGTGAAACTGATTTGTGGGATTGGGGACCGTTACCGGAATTGGCCATGATGACTGATGGAGGACCATTACGTGGTCTGAAACGGTCCTGTGTGGACCAGCATGTCGAATGGCATCATAGATTAGGCTTCCCGAGTGGAAGCAGTATGTGCTGGAGATTATGGACGGCTAGTTGAGCCAAAGAGATGGAGATATGAGATGAGTTGATGTCTTGGAAAGGACAAAAGTGAAAAGAAACTAATAGATGAGAAGAATGTGGAAGGCTGCCTTATGGTAGGCTACCTTGGCCGGTGTCGTGGTTAGAGAACTAGTATGGGAATTGGCTTGACCAGTAGCTTTAATCAACTAAAATTTATTTCATCCGCTTGAGTTGTTGCAAAGCAATTCGCGGATAGGATCGAGGTGAGAACATCTTTCCAACTATATCCTAACGACCCACACCTAGAGTTTTGAAAATGTTTCAAAAGAAAAGTTTGAGAAATAACCCAGCCTTTCTTTGTAGCATATATACTCACTATTCCCGTGGCTTGCTGAGTATGTATGTACTTAATACATATTTCTTTTCCCTCTTGTCACGCCCCAAAATCACCCTAAGTCTAAAATATCCTTTTAATGCATTTCTAGAAATTTTTAAAAGTTGAAATAAGCCTACAAACATTTAAAAATCACCAAATTGAACTCATTTTGGCCTATAGGAATTTTTGTTGGATTCCTCTTGCCTCAAAATGCTTAAATAAATTTTACTAAATTTTTAGAGCATCCTAACTAATTTTAATCTCATAAAAACCCATGTCATTGTATTTATAAATCCATAAAATAAAATAAATTCCTTTTTCTCTCTTCCCTCCGGCCTGGCCTGCTTGGCCCGCGCTCGCGCTGCGGCCTGCTCTCCCCTCGGCCTGCTCCCGCCCGCCTCGCTTGGCGTCTCCCTCCCCCTGGCCCAGTTGGCCCATGACCATGCCCGCACCAGCACTCACTGATGAGTGGGCCCTACTCATCAGTCGTCCCCTACCTCCAGCCACTCCTCTTTCTCTCTCCTGGCTAAGAACTCCTCCCCTTCCTCCGCTCGATTCCATCAATCCGCCCAGCCGTTTCTCGAATTGATTGAGGGGTTTTACTCCCCTTAATTCCCTCTTCATTTCTCCTCAAAAACCCCGTAGGAAATTGCCCTTAATAACCCTAAATGGACTGCCGTTTCTCCCCGGTGAGCCCGCCGCCATTGATTCCAACCGCCGGCCTCCTCGGAGCCATTCCCCCTCCCTTATTGGCTATAAAATTGAGCCCCGTTCCTCCTCCCCCCTTTTCTCTCGCCGCTGAAGCTCCCCATCACCCCCAATGTTGTTGCGCCGTTGTTGGCGCAAAAACGTGTCACGCCACATACGTGAGCACCTTGTGTGCAACCTGTAACAGCACCTAGAGACGTGCCGCCACAGGGGGTAAATGCCAGTGAACGATCACCCGGGAGAGACCCCATCAGGATGAACGCGCGCCGATTTGTCCTAGGCTTGGCAGGCTAGCTAGGACGTCCTCAAACGCCGTAGAGATGAGAGATGATGAGCAATTGGGGGATTGGAGGAGAATAGACGTGGGATACAGGTAGCAAGAAGGAGGGAGATGTAGAATATAGAGGGTAAAGTTAGTAGATTGATTTTAACGATTGATTGGTTGATTTGTTGGTTTTCAATTGGCCTTGGCCCCCTATATTTATAGGAGGGGTGGTCTTGCGTCTACAGGGTCTTCTCCACGTCCTATTAGGCTTAGAAATCAATTAGGACTCTAAAAACCCAGGCGTCAAGCAAGGAAACACAAGAAAAACTTTAATCGGAATTAGGCTCGGGGCTGAAGGTCTGACTGCCCGGACACCTACGGTCAGACCACAGTTCATTGTCTAGTCTGACCGGCCACACAATGGTGGTTAGACTGGCCTCCACAGGAAAGCTGCGGTCTTTTCCAAATTTGGCTTGTACTTGCTATAAATCAAAACTAGGGCCAAATTTGGGTGTCAACACATGCCCCCTGCCTTTTTGGCAAACTTGTGAGCCGAAAAGCAATAAGCACGGGGTCAACTAAGGACGATATTCACTAATACCAGCCGTGAACGCCTCTAAGGCTATATTTTTAGTGGGGATGAAATAGTTTTACTTAGAGAGGCCACCTCTTGTTCAGATATTGTTTCTTTTTTCTTTGGCCTCCACTCTTGTCTCACCACTTCCTTGCGTTGATTCTTTTGTGACCGGTTCTTTTGCCTCAACCGGCTATGAGATGAGCACGATTGATTATTTAAAATTGATCGCTGAGGTAATGCCCATAATGGATCATAATATTGCATATAAGTAGGCATCATCCACGTACCATTGAAACTCCATGGCCCATACCAAGGGTAAAACCATGAAGAAGAAGAAGGATATTGCCGAAGATTCGCCATTATTTGTCTCCCACCTTGCTTGGCCAGCGATCTTGTTCTCTTTGGTCGCTTGTCATCTTTTAGAACCTTCGGCTTGTCATCTTGCCCCTCGAGCATTGAAGTCTTCAATGAGATCTCCTTGCCATCGAGGTTCTTCTCTTGCAACTCAATGGTGTGCACAGGATAGGGGAACTTATCTACTTGCATTTTCGTAAATGTCAACCGTCCTTCATTAATGGCCGATTGAACTTATCTATGGAATACATTTCACTCATTAGTGGCATGAGAATAAGAATCGTGCCGCTTACAATATGCTCGCTGCTTTAATTCCTCAGGCGGTGATATAATATGGCCTTGTGATAATTTGATTTGTTTATTTTTTAATAAATAATCAAATATCTTATCGCATTTGGCCACATCAAATATGAATTTTACTTCCTCATGCTGATTCTTATGACCAACCGGCTTAAGGGCGGAGCAAACGAATGGTTTAGACTTAGAGGACTAAGCCCATTCGACTGTATACACATCACTTGTCTCATCGTCTGATGATTCAATCTCATGATCAACTATATTAACATGAGGACGATCAGACTTAACTTTTTGTGAGATCTTGGCTTCGTTAGCTCGGCCTACCTAAGCCAGAGCTTTTTGAAGTAATTGGCTTACATCTAAGAAACTATGACCATCTAGTTTTTCTTTCAAGTATTCAAGCAAACCAGAGTAAGCCAAATCAGCCAAATCTTTATCAGAAAGAGTTAAACTAAAACACCGGTTTCTTGTATCTCTAAATCTTCTAATATATTTAGAAACAAACTCATTATACTTTTGTTTAACCGATGTTAAGTGTGATAAATTTAATTCGGTCTCACCAGTAAAGAAGTAATCATGAAACTTTTGTTCTAATTGAGACCAATCATGAATAGAATTTGGTGCAAGTGATATAAACCAAGTAAATGCAACACCAGATAAAGACAATGGAAAAAGCCTAAGTTTTAAAACACTACTAGCACTAGCTTCCCCACATTGCACGATAATTTGGCCAATATGCTCTAAAGTAGACCGGCCATCTTCTCCAGTGAATTTGACAAAATTAGGCACTCTAAACCCTTGAGGATATGGAACATTGTCATAGGAATCAGGATAGGGTTTCTGATATGTGCATTTTTTAACCCTAGTATCTATATCAAAAGCGTTCTTGAAAACTTCGGCAATCTCATCTTCAAGACTTTTGGGGTGTACCATTGATTAATGGATTCGGCAAGATTCCATGTTGATTAGCCAAATTTTGAGGTGCTATACTAGGAGAAATAGAGGCAACAACGTTATAAGGCATTAAAACTTGCCTTGGAACATAGCCACTAAGCATAGGATAACTAGGAACGGTCGTTATAGGAGCCGATCCCAAAAAATTCGTCAGGGGCGGTTTGACTGGCGATGCCCCTCCAATCGGACCGGCCGCTGTCTCCGGTCAGTCCGGCAGCATTGCACTGGTCTGACCGGCCGAAAACTCCGATCGGACCGGCGGTGTTGTATTGGTCTGACCGGCGTACAGTGCCTCAGTATTGAATGGAACATAGGTATTTTTCATTGGCCAATCTTGTTGTATAGGTACTTTTGGTATATTAAAGTCTGATGGAATACCATACATAGGATCACTATTATATAAAGTAGATGCACCACCTAACAATCGGCTATTAAGCCGATTCTCCATCTCATTCATGCGAGCATCGAAGGTTTTCTCAAAGGTAGTACTAAAAGATGTAAACCGATTATTTAAGCTAGCAACAACAGCACCATCTACTACTTGAGCAATTTCAGATGCAAGAATAGGGGTATTGCTAGAATCGGTTGTTACCTTAGATTTGTCGTTGACAGGCAATGTAAATTCCTCTTGCTTGATGACGCCTTGCCTCGTCTTCCGGTAGCTTGAAGCCATCTTTCGCCGTAGGTCTTCAATTTGAGCCTCAAACGCTTGGCGATCGGCTTCTGGCAACTCTCCATAATCCGCCACCATGATGTTGTCTTGATCAAGCTCGGTGCGAGAGCCCATGGTGAAGAAGTAGAATTTTGGCTATCGCAACCGAAATCGATCCCTAGCGGAGTCACCAAAAAGTGTGTTGGTGCAAAAACGTGTCATGCCACACACGTGGGCACCTTGTGTGCAACCCGTAACGGCACCTGGAGACGTGCTGCCACAGGGGGTAAATGCCGCCGAACGATCACCCGGGAAGGACCCCGTTAGGATGAACGCGTGCCGGTTTCTCCAAGGCTCCGTAGGCCAGCTAGGATGTCCTCAAACGCCATAGAGACAAGAGACGACGAGCAATTGGGGGATTGGAGGAGAATAGACGTAGGATACAGGTAGCAAGAAGGATGGAGATATAGAATATATAGGGTAAAGGTAGTAGATTGATTTTAACGATTGATTGGTTGATTTGTTGGTTTTCAATCGGCCTTGGCCCCCTATATTTATAGGAGGGGTGGTCTTGCATCTACAGGGTCTTTTCCACGTCCTATTAGGCTTAGAAATCAATTAGGACTCTAAAAACCCTGGCCTCAAGCAAGGAAACATGAGAAAAACTTTAACCGGAATCGGACTCGGGGCTGAAGGTCTGACCGCCCGGACACCTGCAGTCAAACCGCAGTTCATTGTCCGGTCTGACCGGCCACACAATGGTGGTCAGACTGGCCTCCACAGGAAAGCTGCGGTCTTTTCCAAATTTGGCTTGAACTTGCTATAAATCCAACCTAGTGCCAAATTTGGGTGTCAACAGCCGTCTCCCCAGGCTCCGCCGCCATCGCCGCAGCTCCGGCTGCCCTCCGCCATCGACTTTGACCACGCCAGCCCTTGGCGACCCCGTGTCCAGCTTCACCATCCCCGTCCGGACCTCATCATTGACTTCCCGGAGCCCGATGATTACCGAAGAGCCGTCCTCGCCATTGACCCGAACCCTGCTGCCCCCTTTTCCTCACTGCCGACCACTACCAGCCCTTGTCCGACATCACACCTTCACCGGTGAGCTTCGCCTCCCTCTCCTCTCCCTGTTCTGCAAGCCTGCTGCCCCACCACGCCCCCTCGCTGCTGGCGAGCCTCGCCTCTCGTGTGCCCGCACTAGCGTCCTCGCCCGTCCCACGTTGCGCTGAGCCACGTTGCGGCCACGTCGGCTAGCCTCGGCCACGTGTCGCGTGGCTGCCAGCCCGCGCGCACCTGCGGGGTCCTCCAGTCGGCCTCACTCGAGATCGATAGATGGGGCCCACCTGTCGGCGCCACCTCCTCTCTAGCCGCTGACATCATAAACCAGTTTTTCAATAGAAAAATAATTCAAGAAATTGGAAATATGCATTTAAATTTCACCTAAATTTTTAATGGCCATATCTTGGTCGTTTGAACTCCGAATTGACCCGTTCAAGTCTCTAAATTTTTCTTAAATCATCAAGAACCCATTTATGCACTTTGTTTTTGCTGTTCTGATGGTTTTCTTATATTTTGGCTATTTTGGCCCTCATTTGTGTTTGGACATGTAGACGTTGTCAACTCGGACGATCCGCAGTTCCTCGTGGTCGACTATGAAGACGCTTTGTGCGAGCAAGGCAAGTCATACCATCTCTTCGATCATATTGTGTACCTATTATTGTGAAAATCTATGTTTATTTAAATTATTGCATTTCGTTTTATTAAATTTCCTGCGTAAATACTATTTTATTTAGCCCCTCCTATATTCCTTGTTATGGCCTTATAATTGTTGTATTATTTCCTTAACACTAGTATCAAAAATTGTCTAGTGAGAGCTCTATATGTGGTCGTTACTATAACTTTTAGGTTTATGTTTAGCCTTGCAATTTAGAAACAACTTAGAGAATTTTCTATAATGGTAGACTTTGGGAATAACTCTAAAATCATGATTAATGTTGGCAGTTGGCTAGGACTTGTTGAAGCCCCATTCAAAATTCCCAAACTCTGTTTTTGGCTGGGCTTGAGGTACATCGATTATTCTTAGTTAGTTGTACCTCGACCATCATAAGGACCGGTCTTTGGGCCTCTGTTGCAAAGCATAAACTGTACAACTACATGTCTAATGGGTAAGGCTTAATTCGTAAGCTTAGTCCAGCTTTAAACAATTTGACACGGTGGGGCAAATGACGCCTAGGATGGGTCCGATGTCTCCGCAAATGAAGGCAGAATGGAAAAGATGCATGGGGGCTTAGAACACATCTTTTCGACCCAGGTCGCCTAGCGGGGGACAAGAGGGCTAGGTCGGTCAGTTGTTTAGGGTTGGACTGAGTGAAGGGTTATGTCACGTTCTCTTCTGAGGCACCGTGGCGGTGCACGGCATGTGGTAACGCGTGTGAGGCATGTCTTGTGGGTAAAGTGTACACCTCTGGCCAGAGTATAAACTATTCGAATAGCCGCGCCCTCGATTATGGGCAAGCCTAGCAATGTACCCAAGTTAGAGTTTTTCCCTCTCTTGATGACATAATGGCATAACTGGTTAGATTCTTGGTGTAGCCTAGGGAAAGGCATGTTGGCGCAGGTGCGCAACATTTGTTCATAAATTTTGTAGTAGAAATAGGACACCTTTTATTAAGAATGCCTTAACAATTGAAAAGTATTCCTACCTGCCCGTTTATCTACAAAATGTAACCGTATAAATATTCGTTGGACTCCCTTGCATTATATTTTGCATTTGCCGTTATGATTTGTTGAGTACTGTGGTTGTACTCAATCTTGCTCCACTCCCTCCAATCTAGATAAGGTGTTCCTCGGAGATGAAGACTTTGAAGATTAGCTCGTTCCTGCCGTTTCGTGCCTGTGGGCTTGGTCCCCCAGCCTGTCTAAAGTTTTATTTGTTTCTCTTTGAATGTTGGGCCTTTGGTCTCCCCTGTAATAAAGTACTTATTTACGCTTCCGCTAATGTAAACTCTATTATTTATCAACTCTGTGGTGTACCTTGCCTCGTGGGATGAGGATTTATACACTTACGCATGGAAAGTATTGTTGGGTATTTTCTAGGCATGGCACCTTCCCTAGGAAGAGTGAAGTTGACGTTGAAGAATAGGATTTCTTTCCTAGTCCCAAGCCGTTGGTTGTGGATTGGGTTCTACCTGTGCTAAGTTCTGCTACTGCTTCTCTGCTTGCCGATTACATTCTTGGAGTTGTTCCGAAGGTGTGACCTCCTATAAGGTATAATCTATCTATACTTAGTGCTATGGTGCATCTTTGTTGACCATGGGTACCAGCAAGTTTTCCTGGGACTGGTACCAGCATCGCGGTTCCACGGAAGATGGCTCACGCTGATTTTTTGCAGTGCACCCACTATGGTATCACTGTAGGTGGTGTCAGGGTGGGATGTGACAGGCAGCGCAGCGGCTTTCGGAAGAGAAAAAGGTGCCCAACGGCGGTGGCTGGATAAAGGAAGTGGTGCTCGGTGGTGACAACGGTGGCTGGAGGAAGATCGACCAATATCGGCAACAGATGGAGAAAGGGGGGGGGGGGGGGGGGGGGGGGGGGCGCCAGCAGTGGTAGCTAGAGGAAGGGTCTACGGCGGCGAGCTTTCCTTCTCCCACTCGACGCCTCAACTGGTTTCTTGCTCTTTGCGGCTAACTAGAGTCTAAAAGTGGGGTCTCTCAAGCAAATCCATCCTCATATACCACAAATTTAATGGGTGAAAGCAACTAAACCTAGCAGCTCAAGCCTAATTCACATTTTTCTCCTCTTCTGGGCTAGTCATCCTCAATTATTACAGATTACTAGTTGTGATTAGTCACTGATTAATCGGATGATATGTGTATGGTTGAGCTAATCGCCCTAGAGTGTCTAATCAAGAGCAAGACAACGAGATAAGCCCGATTAATCATGACTAATCGATGACTTAATAACACTACAGAACGCATGGTTACATACATCCAATTTCTTAATTGTGGATACCAGGATTTGAATTGTGTTGGATAAAATCATATATTACACTAATTAGTTAAGTCTACACATCCCTATTAGGCAATGTTTGAATGGGTCTCAATCAGTTTAATTATAAACACCCAACCTTTGAATGGTGCATAATTACTACAATGGTTTATACCCTAGTATGAAGTAGTTACTACGCCTTGTAGTACATAGTACATGCCAAAGTCGCGCTGGAATGGCCGAAGTGAAGTTGTTAGTCATATATGACTTGTGGGGACAAGATTTCAGAGAGACCAAGACCATCGGTTTCTGATTGAAGGGATCACATGCGTTTCGGAGAGTAAAATGACGGTAATTACTCAAGGAAAAATTTCATCTATAGCACAAACTTTCCTTCGGTATCAATAAATACCACAGATTCTCCCACCCTTTCAAAAATACCACAACGTGGAACATAACTTGACAGAGAGTAACGATACAATTTTTTAAGACAAAAATACCCCTGTGCCATGTTAGAGGCCACACGCATGTGGGACGGGAGAGGCCGTGCAGAGGCTCTGCTGCTCATCCTCTTTCCTCCTTGTGCTTATTTTGCAACAACAGTGCACATCATTGCACTAATCAGGTGAAAAAAAAAGATTCACAAAACCAAGGAACAAACCATTACAACGATTACAGTGGTTCCCAAACTGTCACAAATACATTAAACATAGGAATCTAACAGCATTTAAGCAGCATATAAAAGTCTTAGAGTGGCAGCATTTCATTGTTCAGTAGCACTTAGAACTTAGAGACATAGTTTAGAGAAAACAATACAAGTCTAGCAAAAGCCACACAAGGACAACAATGCAACTAAGTTTTCATTACTTAGAACAACTTAAGGATTGATGATAGCATCTAGGAGGTTCCTCTTCCTTGAAGGTGCAGAAGCCCTTTGTTTTGCTTGTCTTGGTGGAGTGCGGCGTGGAATTGGCCAAGAAGTGGATGTAGAACCTTCCTGAGTTATTGGGGCATTCATTGGAAGGGGCTGAGAGCAAGTACAAGGTACTAGTGAAGTTTGAGCAACTATAATAGGAGCCTTGGTTCTCCTATAAAAAATAGAAATCATACATGAAGTTAGTTAGGCATACAAAGCGATTATTAAGAAGGATAAAATCAGGTTACACATACCTTTTCTTAGCTTTTGGTGGTGGTGGTGCTACCATGCATCTATGTGGAGGCCATGGGCCCTGGGTACCTCATGAGAAGCATTTGGGCCACTCGGACAGAGGATGAGCCTAACCTTAGTAATTAGGGATACAATAGGACTCGGCATACATAACCTTGTACGACAAGGAAAGGATATAGTCCTAGTCAGGCATATATAGAAGGAAATCCCTTGGTCGGAGTCCGATTGGGATTCCTACTCTGTAACCCTGTCCCCCGGTATATAAAGGGAGGCAGGACGTCCCTTGAGGGCAGAAGAAGCACAATCTCATCAGAGAAACCTCAAAGGCAATACACCACAACTGGACGTAGGGTATTACCTCATCTCAAGGGCCTGAACCAGTATAAATTGTTTCGTGTTCCTTTGTAATCTATCAAGTTTAGGTCTAACGAGTAGCCCCATATTCTTATTGCCGATACAAAACATCGACAGTTGGCGCGCTAGGTAGGGGCATCGGCAAGATCATCTTCAACAAGCCTGATGGATCCACTCACCGAAGTCGACGGCATCAACTTCTTCCCCGGACAAACAATCACCTTCGGGAGCCTCGACTTCGTCGCCGACGAATTCGACAACCTTACCCTGTCCGACTCGGTTTCGATCCGATCGGCCAGGGATCAAGCCGACTCCGCGCCGGTCGGCCTACGTAACGCTACATCGTTCTTCGGTGACATGCTGCGGCGATCTCCAATATGCCTGAGTCTAGGGACAACTCTTTCTTTTGGTGTTCGACTTAGACTCGGTTTTGAGCTGGCCGAGATCGAGCTAAGAGAGGAGATTGTCAATCTCCCATTCGGACTCGGCAATGCCGCAGATAGCTTCAATCAGCATCTGACGCGGCAAACCCGATCCCCTGGAGTTCAACTTAGATATGGCTCAGAGTCGCTCGAGATTGGATCTAGGGAGGTTGGGGTCGTTATTATCCCTCACAACTATTCCGACTCCGACTCTAAGTCGGACAGCAGTTCGGCAAGCTTCTCTCTGCCACGTGAAGTCTTTAATGATATCCAAGGGTTCAACTCCCACTCAGAAGGCACGCCGATTACGAGGACAACAAGAGGAGGAAGCCAGCCGACTACGAGAACAATAGGAGGAAGACGCAAGATGTTTACAGGTTGAGCGCGATGCCCGCAACGACGATCTGTGCAAGACTGGGTGGACTGCTCAACAAGATATCCTCCAGACCCGAGTTGGCGACCACAACGTTTTCATAACTCCTCAACAGAACGTTGTGGCCGCTGCAACTCTACTAGATACACTGCAATTTGGGTCTGATCACCAGGCCACCCTGACGATAGTAAAGATTAAAGCCATGATCATCACTACTGCATGCCAGTAGCATTAACAGTCGGGCGACACACTCATACTGACTAACAAGTCGGTTTCTCCAACGACGATCTCATCTGCCTCAATGTGTCGATATTTTACACCGGTAATATGAATATAGGACTACTCGTCGGATCGAAACTCGTTGGACTGCAAAGGAACACGGGGGGTTTATACTGGTTCAGGCCCTCGATATGAGGTAATACCCTACGTCCAGTTGTGGTGTATTCCTTTAAGGATGTATGGTGGTTCTGATGAACTTGTGATGTCTTGCCCTTAGGGGGCGCCCTGCCTCCCCTTATATACTGGGGGACAGGGTTACAAAGTAGGAGTCCTAGTCGGACTACGACCAAGGGATCTCCTTCTAGAGATATAACGTTCCTGACCAGGACTGTATTTTCCCTGTCGTACAAGGCTAAGTCTTCCGAGTCTTATCATATCTCTAATTACAAGGCTAGGCCCATCCTCTGTCCGAGTGGCCCATATGCTTGTCTTGAGGTACCCGGGCCCATGGCCTCCACAGCACCCCCTAAGACCTTCATAGTTGAGTCATAGCTGATGCCGAGTGCTCATCCTCCACGGTGAAGTATTCCCGAGTGCGTTGCTCCCGAGTACTCTTTGTCTGAGTGCTTCTTCTCCTGAGTCCTGCTTCATGTCAGCTGGCAGCGAGGCTATGAAGGGCTCCATGTAGAAGTATGAATAGTGTGTGCTGAATAGGTGCACCTATTAGGTGTAGCCCCTAACTTTGTGCTTAATTGTGAAACAATTAAACATAAAGTTAAAGATCTTTAACCTTGTAGTCTTTCCCGAGTAGTACACTATCGGTATATGAGACTCTTCGGCATCTTGTCAGCCGGAATATTTTTAAGTCTTTCCTGAGTAGTATATCACTCGGAAATTAGACTCTTCAGTATCATCTCAGCTGGAATGATTTTTGCTCATGGCAATTGTTGGCCAAGCATATAGGCCGAGTAGCACTTTATGGATTTCAACCCAAAAAGTGGTCAGGTATACTTGAGAGATACCTGCATCCCCAATTTTAATGGAGACCAGCTAGTGATCCTTATAAGGATATATCCTCAATACCTAGTAAATAATGCAGATACCCGAATGTATACATCCGACTGTAGGCTTAGCATGAAGCATATCTGATTATTTAATCGGTTTCTGTGAGTAACACCAGCACTGTGATTTTAACACAGCCAACGAGCAGCCCAAATAGAGCGTGCTACTGTAGAAACTCATATCTTGTGGCCCAGTACCGAATTTGTAGGTCGAAGCCCACTTATCAGCACAGGCTCTATAAAGGCAGGAAGAGAGAGAAAAGATTCCCTCATCTTCTCCAATCCACCAATCTCTTCATCTTCCAACTTCCGCGTCGAAATTTCGCACCTTGCCTCGCTAGGGTTCGCCATTGCTAGCTCTTCCCTCTCAAAAATCAAGCGATCCCGCTCCTCCGCATCCTTTCCAAGCCCCCAATAGCATTTCTCCCAAATCTCCTCACCTCAAGCCATGCCGAGAGCTTCAGAAATTCCGGAGGTGTCTAATGAGACATGGCCGACTTCGGATTGCGGCTTGACTAAGTTGAAGTATTTGGAGAAACTGCTGAGATTGCGGAGTCGTGAAGTCATCCATTGGCGTCCGGCTGAGGGGGAATCGATCCCGGCGCCCCAATCTGGTGAGACTGTAGTCTTCGCCTCTTTCTTTGACCGGGGTCTATCTCTTCCTTCTTCGGATTTTTTGCGCCAACTTCTTTCCTTCTATGGGCTAGAGTTGGTGAATCTGAATCCCAACTCCATCTTGCAAATCTCAATCCTCGCAAGTCTATGTGAATGCTTTCTCGGTGTGGAGCCCCATTTCAATCTGTTTAGATATCTGTTCCACATCAAACCTCAGCCCTCTAAAAACAAAGTCCAAGTGATAGGGGGAGCCGGTCTTCAACTTAGGAATGAAATAAAAAAGATATATCTTCATGTTCCTTTGAAAACTTCCCTTAAGGGCTGGCATAAAGAGTGGTTCTATTATTCTAATCTCGAACCACGCCTGCCCCTCTTTACTAGTTTGCCTCCGGAGGTCGTGCCCAGCTGGTCATCTGTGCCAAGCTTTGAGGAGATGGGCCAAGTATATATGTTGATTGATAAGATTGACAAGCTGAAGAGCTCTGGATTTACTGGTCCCTGGGTGGCTAGACGTTTCCTAACTTGGCATATTAGGCCATTGAAGCTAAGGAGCCACTTCGGCTGGGATTACTAGGGGAAAAATGATCCCAGCCGAGAATACCCAGATCTGACTGATAAGCACAAGGTGATTGATATTTTGCTCAGTTATTTCGCCAACGGGGTGGTTGAAACTGAAGATGCAGAGCACACCACCGCGGCTTACAGCCAAAAAAGGTCTCGTCCAAAGGTAATATTGAAATGCTGGTTGCTGAATTGCTATCATTCTGTGATGAATGCTTGTTGATGTGCATCCTGGATTGCTCTGCAATGTATGATGTATGTTGTTTGAATCACTTCTAGTAATGTGAGGAGTTTAATGATGACTCCCAAACTTTATCGGCCGTCCAATCGAAGAAGAGGCCATTGAGTCCTTCTGCTACCCAGCCAGCTCCAAGAGAGCTGGGAAACCTGTCGAAGATCCAGGCAAGAAGAGAGCTAGCAGGCCGAGTGCCGCAGCTAGGAGCTTAAAGATAAAAGATACCACCAACGTAGCCTCCAAGCTGTCGAGTCCAAGGCCATCTTCCCCAAGCCCGAGACCAACACCACCAGGCTCAGCAACATCAAGCCCAAGGCTAGTACCGCCGAGTACAAGATTAGTAACGTTGAGCCAAAGAGCAGCGCCACCGAGTGCCTAAGCGCCCCAGTTGGCCATCCCAGAGACTGGGCCGACCAAGAGCAAGACGCCACCGCTGACTGCCGCACCGATGAGCTCGACAGCCAGCAGCTCTCCACTGCCGACATCAGGAACCCCCTCATGGAAGTTTAAGTCCTCCAAGAGGTAAGCAGTCTTGAGTCTTCTGAAAATCTTGATCAGTGTAATAATGTCTTGATATTTGACTCATCGTGCAGGAGGCGAGTTGACGTAGATATAAAAAAGACTACGCCGACTGCTCCTATTGCCGAGCCAGCCCCAGCCGAGCCAACACCAACGAGCTCATCTGCTGAGCCGATGACTGCTTCAATTGCAGACACTGAAGCTGTCCCCATGGCAGGACCGCTAGCGCCGGCTGACCAAGGGGCAAGTACTGAAGCCATTGCTCTAGCCCCTGAGCGAGTTCCTGAAGCCCCAGCAGCTGCCGAGCCAGAAGCCAGGACCTTGCCGCTGCCCATATCGTCATCGTCGTCTTTAGAATTGGATCTTCCCAGACTTGAAGCCCCTCCTCGCAGGTTCCCGAGAACATTCCACTAGGTATCCCCCGAAGGAGTCACAGAAAGCTACGAGCATGATGAGGAGACAGCGGAGAGGGAGCGCGAAGTTCTTCTTCGCGCCGCAATCGCCGCGTCCCGGAGAGTCCAGGCATGACTTCCGCCATATTGAGTTCTTGAAAATCTTCCCTATATTGGTTCTCTGCCTCTTGACTCTGTTTTGCTCTATTTTTGCTCCGAGCAGAAGATAGTCAACTGCTCAGAGAAAGTGAACAAGGTCTTGACCCAGCTTGCCCCCACCATCTCCAACGGTTGGGCCAGCTCCAGGCCGAGAAGGTTGACCTGGAACGGTCTAGTCAGGAGAGGGAGACATGGCTGAAGGGAGCAGTTGACCAGCTCAGGGATGAGAAGTGGGCTCTAGCCAAGAAGATCAGAAGTAAGTCTCCTGTATTTGTCTTCCCGAATAAATCCCAAGTATATTTCTCCAGATCTGCTATTTCCCAACTGCCCGGTTGAGTCCTGACTGTAATCTTGAGTTCTTGACTATTCTGATGTACAGCCCTCGAGGCCGAGTTGAAGGCCCAGACAGAGGAGAAGAAACAACAGGAATCTGAGTTGAAAAAGGTTGAAAAGGCTAAAGCTGAACTAGAGAAGGCCAAAGCCAAAGAAGAGGCCGACTATGATCGTAAGCCTTCCCTCTAACAATAACCTTAATCAATCCTCTTGTTACTCCGACTGCGATTTTGGCTAACAAGTATACTTGTCAATGAATCTGAGCAGCTTCAAGAGCCAATGCCCAAATCCAATTTCAAGCCCTTGCAGCGGAGATTATAGTTGTCAAGGAGTCACGGGAGATTCTTGCCGAATCCGTGAAAGGGCTCCTTGATATTATGGATCCTCACTACGTCAAGACCAGTTCCAACATGATCTCCCAGGTGTAGGCGCGCCTTAGCCAAGCCCCGAGTATCTTAAAAAAGTACTCAGATGAGCGTGTGGCTGTTGGCGTGGCCCAGACCCTTTCCATGACCAAATCAATCTTCCCTAGGGTAGACTTTGAGGCCATCGGTGAGGGGTTTGCTGAAGAGACAACACCTGAGGAAGCATTGGAGTTGATTACCCAGGCGAGGCCGACTGCAGAGATGATCACAAAGGACCTGGGAATGTAGGAACAAACCGTTATGCAGTCGGTGTATATAAAGCTTTTGTAAAGACATGTGTAAATATATGTACAGTGCCGCCGAGTTCTTGGTTTTCCTTAGTTATCATTAGGTTTACCCAACTATATGGTCTACGCCGAGTTGATCAATAGGAACTTAATAAAAATCATTCAGAAAGTTATACTCGGGCAAACGTAACATAGTCATTGTAAAACTTTATAACTTAGATAAAACAAGCTCGTATGTTGTTGTCAAAGCACATATAATACATGCAGCCCCCGACTCACTACTCGGTTGAAACAAGCGACGTAGTGAGTCAGAGAAAAAACCTTATACATATGTATATGAGAAGGTACAAAACTCAGGTATAGAAAGGACGTAGCTGTTCTATATTCCATGAGTTGCTGACTAGGGCACCGTCTTCAGTCTTCAGTCAGTAGGCGCTTGGCTGAGTAACCTTAGCGATGATGAATGGCCCTTCCCATAGGGGGGATAGTTTATGCTTGTCTTTGGTGGTTTGTATTTTCCTCAAGACGAGGTCCCCGACCAAAAAGGCTCGGCCACGGACATTTCGACTATGATAACAACACAGGCTTTGAAGATACCTTGCCAACTAGATGATTGCGATGTCCCTAGCTTCCTCCAACTGATCTAGTTGAACCGGTCAGTTTTCGTTGTATTTGTCTTCTGAGTAAGCCCGAACTCATGGAGAGCCGAACTCTAACTCGGTTGGTAACACAGCCTCAGCACCATAGACCAGGAAGAAAGGGATTGCCCTGTTGCCCGCCTAACCGTGGTTCTGAGAGACCAGAGAATAGATGGGAGTTCTTGTACCCACCGTCCTGCATATGGTTGTAGTCGGTAGAATATCCTGGCCTTGATACCTGTTGACGCCGAAAACCGCCGGGGGTCGTTCGGCGCCTGGAGACACGCGAAGGCCTAGGAGATTTGCTTCACTCCAGTGCAGGTCCTAAAATCTTGAGGTTCGTAGGCGTGCCAGTCAATTTGACCCTGCAATTGACAAGGAGATAGAAAGTGTTAAATCAATGAGCCAATCGGCTGGAAGCAGATCTTGACTCGTTTCATCGGCCGATGGCCGATATGAACTGTAGCACTTATACAACGACTGGAAGCCGATGACGGCATGAGCAGTACATAACAATAAACAAATATTAAACCAGCCGATCATCGACGGGATGCTCGGAAATCGGCTGTAAACTGATAAAATAAATAGACAAAAGGTGTAAATAATGGATTGAATAAACTTCAGCCGATTGCAATTATAGTTGCTAGTGCCGCCTCAAAGGTGCTGCCCGCACCCGTGCCCGGGCCCTTGCTCGTGCTCGCGTCCGGGTCCTTACCTGCTGTTTGTGCCCGCACCCGGGTCCTCGCCTGTGTTCGTGCCCGAGTCCTTGCTTGCTGTTCGTGCCCAGGTTCTCGCTCGTGCTCGTGCCCGGGTTAGCAGCAATTTTCTAAATGTTTGTGACCAATCGGCTGGATATAAAGATAACTTACCGGCTAAACACTCCGATAAAACATCGCATGAAACCCATCGGCTTATTAAGAGCAAAGTTATTACCAACAGTCTAGTAGATCGGATCCAACCGTTGCAGCACAGACTGATGATGATAACAAGACCTCGATGAGCTGATAGATCTAATGCAATCATGATGTAAAACATGATAACTTATCGGCTATACATCCCGATAAGACGCTTGCGCACAAAATATCAACCTAGCAGGAACGATTTATCACTGGCAGTTTAGTTGGTCGGACCCAACCGATGCAGCACAAACTGATGATAAATCGCTCCCAGTAAGCCGATACGATCTGCGCACACGTGATGTGATATACCTAATCGATCTATGAGATCAAACTAAACTGATGTAGCCATAGATAAAATAGATATATCGTGGTAAGCCGTCCACCATGAACCGACTAGAATATCGGACTTAACCAAGAAAGTCCTAGCCGATGAGGTGTCCGGGGTGATGAGACTTACCCTCTCGCAGGAGGTCAAACTTAACCGATGCAGCCTGGCTCGAGAAGCAAGAACCCGTCGAAGGGGTGGCGATGCGCCGAAATTATATTGATCTGATTGATGTAGATAGATTACAAAGCACCCTGGCATACGTATTTATACCCCGAGTTGACACGAGTCCTTATTGGACACGATACACGATTTCCTAATTACAAAAGGAAACACTAACAGGACCCGATCAGACACGAGATCGGGTTTCCTGAAGATAAACGCCAGCACTTGCCTAATTAATAGATACAGTAATTAACTGCCATATTGTGGTCTTCACGGCTTCTTCCTGGATTCAGTCCTTTCTGGATCAACTCCCATTAGTTAACTGTAATTTTCTTTTTAACCGAATCTGACACAGAGCCATACAAAATTTTGGCGTTAACACATGCCCCCCAATTTTGGAGTTCTCTATAGGATTTCGAAATTCTTTTATTTTGGGCCTTCAGATTCCTTCCATACCGAGGCGGCCCAAGGTAGCCCACTTGCCTTAATTGTTTGAAACAGTGCCAACGGCCTTGATTCCCGCCCGGTCATCATACCTCTATAAACCGCTTCGTCTCCCTAGCCTTCTTTACGCTTTCACATCACCAGAGCACTACCGCTTCATCTTCCAAGACTTCTACGAACTCCGGCGAACTCAGATGAACCGTCGCATCTCCTTTCTTCGACCGCTGATTCTCGTTCTTCTTTTTCCGGCACAATGGCGTCAGCATCCGCAGTCCCCGAGGTAATCTTTCCGCCCGACTGTTTTTTCTTATTTTGTAGCCTAGATGAATCCAATCTACCATGTTCTTTACCTGTTCTTCGTCGTATTCTTGTTTACTGTAGCACCTTAGGAACCAAGTTCTGATCCCAGCCGCCGATTACCCGGATTTCTTCTATCACGGCCCAATGGGTAGCGAGGATCCCACATATTTCATCAGCGCCGACACCCAACGTATTCCTTTCAAGAACTCCGCCATGTTAGTTAGTGATTGGACCAATAGCTTCAAATCATGGCCGAGCAAGCTCCCTGGGTGGAGGGACTGGTATATTAGAGTATCGGTTGCGAAGAGAACCCTCTGGGAAGAATCAAACATCGGCCACTACATTAACCTTTCTCTGGCCGATATGGAAAAGAATGAACCTTTGCTTGCATTGGCTTCATACTTCTGGTCAGATGCTCTCAACGCTTTCATGTTCGGTCACAGGCCGATGACCCCCACCTTGATGGATGTAACTATGCTCACCTGCCTCGACACGACGAGTTACATCGATCCCTTCAGGCTTCGATTGAAGCCTGCTCATCGGCTTCAAGCGAAGAACATCGGTGGCTGGTCCAGGTATATATCAATCCACAACAAGGGAACCGGACCAGTTGACGATCGGGAACATGTCACTTTTTTGAACTTGTGGCTAGAACGGTTTGTCTTCGGTGGCGCAACCCTCGGCCCAACAACCAACATGCAATGTCTGACAGAGTGTTTGGCCGATCGGAAACAAATCCCCTTGGGGAAATACCTCCTTGGCGCCACTTACCAGCTGCTACATCAAGTAGCGACCAAGCTATCGGCCGGCCAGCCCATCGGCCATATTGGGGGTCCTTGGTGGTTCGTGCAACTATGGCTCAACGTCTACACCTCCAAGGCCTTTTCTGAGACCTCTTTTCTTGACCAATCCTTTCCAGCCGATCATACAGAAGACGAGGAACTTACCTACTGCCGATGTATCTCCATGGGCGAAGCTGCATCGGATCTTCCTGGTGGCAAGATAACACTCGTCGGACTCAGTCAATGGTTCAAGGTGTTTTATTACGGCTTCACCAGGGAGGCCACACTTTGGTTTGCATACAACGATGCATCGTCATTCGAAATGCCTTCCAACTTCAATCCACTCAATGCTCTAGAAGACGATGAATCGAAGGCCATATTTCTATCAGCTGTTACCCCTTGTCTGCTGCCGACTGGCTTCTCTCTGGGCCGATCGCAACCATCATATGAATTCTACCATCCATCAGTCAGCTCCCGTCAGCTTGGTCTTGGTCAACTTCCGATCGGCCTATTCTTCGTCGACAAACTTTAAGCCCGGGGCAACATCAACAATGCCCTAGAGTATGATCGGATGCGGACCTTAACAGAATCTCTTCCCCTAGGCGCTGCCACCGAGGTGAACGTATGTACCGCCAACACAAAGCTTTTCGCCCGATGGTGGTTAGAATGGAGGAGACATCTATTCAACTTAGCTGCCATCCACTACTGTTCTCGCCTCAACGTCGACTACATCGAATCCGATGACGAAGTAGCACCCATAAGCCTTAATCACCATCTCCGATCATCCCTCACTCTTAATTTTGCAGGCTGCCCACGTCGAGCCTCCAACGACAAGCACTAGCGGTCGGCCGATCATGTATCAACCCCCATCGGCCAGTCCGAACTTAGGGCGCGATGCTCCCTCTCCATCAGCTCTCCTCCAGGCGCCCCGGCCGACAGGACAAAAGTGCAAAAAGTTGGCTCACCGCCCTTCTCTCAAGAAGCAGAAAAACAATGTTGATGTCACGGTCATGACGCCACCTACTCCCCAAACAACATCGGCCCCCTCATCTCCTCGGGTATGTGCTAAGTTTTGATATCATTATCTGTTTTCCCATCTTTCTCATCAGTTTCATTTTCAGCTCGAGCCATCAGCCCCTGAACCTCAACCTTCTACTGTCATCCCTCCAAGCACCGAGCCGATGACTTCTCCAGCCGCTCCAATCTTAGCACCCAGTCCTCAAGCCGTTGATGAGGCTGTTCCTACTACATCACCTGACATCGGCCATTCTGAAGAACAACTTACTCATCCACCTGAAGCCGATGCCACCCAAGCTGCCGATGCCCTACCTCAGGTAATCTTTATATCCATACTTCATTTTTTAACTCTTCGCTGATTCTTTTATCGATGCCAATTTGCAGTCCTTAGCCGATTTGTTCTCCTTTGACATCGGCAAGTACTTAGAGGCAGAAGAAGAAACAGCCACCAGCGTGGAAACCAAACCATCTGTCACGCCTAGAAATTCACCAGAATTTCCAAAGCTAATTTGTGCAATAAATTCTCGTCCAGGAATCAGCCGAGGTACACAAATTGACAATTTGATAAACATAACCAAAACGAAATAACAATAAATACTTACAATAGAGGCACTTAGTCCTCACACAGAAGAAAACAGCAGCGGAATGGCAACTAGCGTAGCTTCAGCTCCAAGTCACAGGCAGCTCAACTGGGGTATAAGCCAAACACCATCTTCTCCTCCACTCAAAACTTCACTCTAAAGATTGCAATAATGCAAGACTGAGTACCACCCACCGTACTCAACAAGCCACACTAGGAAATGCAATGTAATGCAATAGGATACCAAAGGAAAGGCATAATATGGCTTATTTGCATAAAACAGCATTTAAAACATTTGCATTCAAAATCATTAAAAACAGTATAGTTTAATTATTAATCAGTATTGAATCAACCACTGAACAGCGCTCCAACGCAGTTCAGGCCCAAACCAAAACTTCTCCAAACAGGAGCTCTCCATATTCCATCACTTATTTCCATTAATGAGTAGTGTGGGACTAATCACAGAAACATTGCTAGGCCGCCCTTAACCGTGGGCACGGCTATCCGAATAGTTTTACTCTGGCCAGAGGTGTACCAATTTACCCACAAGACACAACTCCACAACACATTACTGTGCGCCTTAATACCACCACGGTACCTCGGAAAGGAATTGTGATAGGATCCTCCATGTAATCCGCACAACAAGGAAGCCACCCTCTGGACCACCAGTTTCCGGCAGGAGCTGATTAGGCCCCCAACAGGGAAACGATCCAACGCCCAAGACATGGACTTATTGACGCAGCCATGGTGGTTTATTGACACAGCCACAACATACCATGGTGGACCCCGGTTGGACGTACTACACTTTGGTTCCCACCATTACCCATACTAGCTTGTGGTTAGCACGAGTATTGCTTCGCAACAAGTAGTCCGCGAACCGGTCCTTAATTGTCATGAGCACCGCTAGCAACATTCCAACCATGGTGCTCACAACCCACCCTCAGGCAAGTTTTAATTGTCACATTTAATTAATCAACCACGACTCACGGTCGTGAAATTTGTAGCCATTAATCATTAATTAATCAGAATGAATGAATAATTTCCCACATATAATGACACTATAGTTTCTAAGCATGGCTAAGCAAATCCTAAATAATCTAGCCAGATAAATTATGAAACACCTGGCTAGTCAATATTATTTACCCAGGGTATCAAGGTATAGATAGCAATAACAAAATGGCCATAAATATCAAGGAATATTGGCTATTAAATAATTACCCGTAATAATGTCATTCTAAAGCATTTCATGCAATAACTTTAAAATAAAATAGCTTTCACAAACAGGATCAACATGCTCAAGGAGATTGTCGTGTGACTTGCCTTGCAATCGCAAAAGTCTTCAAATGATCTTCCGAACTCTTCCGCAGACTTCGCAATCTTCCGAAACGACAATTGTACGCAACTACATGTAAAACAATAATAAATCCTAAGAAACTCCAAATAAATAGTACATAGAAATACATAAACAAGTAAATTATGATTTTAGATAAATTTAGGAAGAAGAACAGGTCGAATCGGACTTCAGACGGAAAAGATACGGCTTTTGAAGGATCGGATTTAGAGTAAATCCAAAAGGGAATTGGAAAAGAATATTCTCAGGAATATTCTTTGGATTTTGGGGTTAAAACTAATTATTTTGGATAAATGCTGAGATATGGGATCCATGATCAGTGACCAGGCGTATGGTGGACTTGGTTCATGGATTTAGAAATAGGAGGGGCGGATGGAATGTTGAGGTGGATAACATGTGGCTGAAGGGGATGAGGTGGCAACCGAAGTGGCACCTGAGGTGGCTAGGGCTGACATGGCTTTGACCGATTAAAAGGGTTAGACGGCCAAGGTGGCTTGGATCGACTTCGGATTATCGGACGATTGAGATTTATTGGGGCACTGTGCCTCGGGTCCCCTAGTCATGCACTGGGAGAACCACCGGGGCTCCGAGGTCACAAAGGAGAATACTGCTGAGGATGTCCGACGATGTGATGGCGGTGTCCCGTGGCATACAGAGGCAACAAGGGCGACGGACCGGGGACGGCGTGGCCAAGATGAGCCGGAGGGACACGGCGATGGCGACAGTCTTCGGGTTCACCAGCGGCACTGAATCACAGAGATGGCGATGACGGCTCGTCGGCCAGGACGACGGCAGATGGGGAGTAGAGCAGGGATGGGATGAGGCGGCATAGCGATGGTGGCGCTGCAGGCAACAGCAGGAATGGCGACGGCAGGTGACGACACCGGGTGGCGGAAAAGATTGCTTGAAGGCGGTGCGGCGGACCGGCGACGGAGCAGCGACCCAGGCGACGCGACGGCGGACGGCCAGGAGGGAGCGGGCGACGGCCGGCACGACGACAGCAGGGGACGTAGTGGCGCTTGGCGAAAAACGACGAGGAGCAGGAGGCAGAGGCGACGAGGGGAGGTGCCGTTGGGGCAACACGGCCAGAGAAGAGGCTTAGATGGTGGCGACGAAGAAGCAAAGGTGGGTGCGGCGAGATGGCCTTGCCGCTGGTGCGGTGACTAACCGGCGGCGCACAGCAAGCAGATGAGGACACGACGGGCATCGCTGTAAACGGCGGCGACGATGCCGGCCGGGGAGCAGAAGCGGTGCGAGGCAGACGGCGAGGCGGCGGACTCCAAGCGACAGCGGCAGATGGGGGAAGACAGAGGGCAGCAGAGGCAGCGACGTCGGCACTGGAGAGAACGGCACACAGGCGATAGATGACGACGACGACTACCTGGCAACGGCGACGACGAACAGGAGGCAGAGGAGGATGGGCGACGATGCCGATTGGAAAAGAGCGATGGCAGCGATGAACCAAAGAAGGGCGGCTTCAGTCCGAATGCTCACCGGTGGTGGGGATCGAAGACGACGGCGGCGAAGCAGAGGCGACGGCAGACCGGCGCTGGCAGCGCGGCAAAGCTGACGAAGAGGGAACGGCGACGGCGGCTAGAGGAGGACGGCAGCTCGACGGTGACGCTAGACGGAGACACCAGGGATGACGCGACGACGACAGGCGGCTTCCCGATCCGAGGCGTCGAAGGAGGAAAAGAAGATGGGGCATTGGGGACGACGGGGTGGATGCTCACCGGCGACAGGCGGTAGACGGGGATGACGACGACCATGGCGACCTCTGTCGGCGGCAAGGCAGAGATAGCTGGCAGGGCGGCGGCTGAGGCAGCGCAGGACGCCGGCACGGCGGCAGGTGTAGACGGCGGCGCGGCACGAGGGCGAGCTGGCGGCGGTAGTTGGAGACAGCAGGGCGGCACGACGGGGCGGCGGCAGCGGCCTGGCGGCGTGGAGAGGAGCAGAGCCGGCTAGGGCACAGGGCTGGCGGCTGAGGCATATATAGGGGTGGCGGCGGGTTCGGCGGTGGCCGTTGCGGGGCGGAGGCATAGGGGGCGGTGCACGGCCGAGATCGGGCGCAGGCCAACGCGGAGGCCGAGGGGCTCGGGGCCAGGGTGGCAACAGGCCGCGCGGCGGCGCGGGCCGAGGAGGCGGGCCGGTGGCGGCGCGCAGCGGGCCGGGCCGAGGAGCAGCGCGAGGGGCGCAGGAGAGGCAGCTCGGCCTCGGGAGGCAGAGGAGAGAAGAAGCAAGAAGAAGGAAGAGGAATAGTGGCCCGGAGAGAAAAAGAAAAAGAAGGGAAAGAAAAGGAAAATAAAAGGGTAAGGTTAAAAAGGAAAAATAGGAATCTTTTTCCGGAAAATTCCAATTTCGCAAAAATTGGAATTTGGAAATATTTGTGGAATCTGAGTCGCGTTCTTGAATTTAGAAATTTCGAAAATATTCAGGACATTGGAATTATCTGAGTACGAGGATATATATATATACACGTATATATATATTGGGAATCGAAGGGTATTCGGACGAATTTAGAAAACAAAAGTATATTTATTAGGGTCCAAGAAACAGAATATTTTGTGGGACTCCAAGAATGGAGAATATTTTCCCGATGGAAATTTGGGGAGTAGAATATCGGGATATTCGAGGAATATTTCGGGAAACAAATATCGAATTATCCATCAGGTTGGGCACTAGAGGAGATTTTCCAGGAAATATTTATATATCCAAAATAGATGAATATTTTGGGGAATTCAAGAAGGAGAATATTTGGCGGGATTCGAAAAAGAAGGGTATTTCATCAAAGAATATTTGGGGAAACCGAATCTCGGAATAATTCGGGAATCCGATAAAATTGGAAATTATTTTGCAGAGATCAATAGTTCCGATTATTCGAGCATAATTGAACTTCCCAAAATATGTGGATACTTTGGAGATGCGGGAAATTATAATATTTTCCCAGGAACAGGAAATAGGATATTCCAAATATAATATTTTGGGATTAGGGAATTGACGAGGGTGTTTTATTGGGACTGGAATTTGGAGAAATCTCAGACAATTAGAGATTTGGATTTGCTTCGACGGAAAAGGAGTTTAAGGGAATATCTGGGATTTATCTCAAAAGGGAAATATAGATATTTCGAATACAAAGGATCTCGGATTGGGAGTCCAAAAGAGTTCTAGGATTCCAAAAAATGAATAAATCCGGAAATTCCGAATTTAGGTTTTCGAGGTCACTTTAGTGTTCTGGGAAAGACACAAAACCCTAGAGGAAAAGGAGTCAGAGTTCACGATGAACGGGGAGACTTCAAAGGACTGAATCAGGAACGACCCGAACAGGGAAAAGAAAAGGAATTTATTTTACATTTAAATAATTTACTTTAGTGATCTTTATGGAATTAAAATTAATTCTGTAGCTCCAAAAAATCCGAGAAAATTTCAGAGAGTTTATTAAATCACGGGAATTTACCAGAAGTAAATACCACCATGAAACACAAAGAATTTATTATTATAAATACTCAAACACTTAAAATACTCCGACAAAACCCCTGGAATATAAAAGCATCCAAGTATTTATTTAAAGATTTAAACTTGGGATTTTTAATATTGGAAATTTCAAAATTTTATTCAAACTCTTTTCTCAAACAAAGATTTTCTAGTGTATTCTTGTATTTCCATTTACCCACGATAATTTTTAATTAAGACGATTTTCAGGGCGTTACACCATCCCTCCCAGCCGATGTACGCGAGTACTTAATGAATATCATCGGTCGGCTGGAAAATCCGATCGACGCACTAGTGGAAGATTGCGGGCCGATCCGGGCAAGACTTGCAGATATTGAACATCATTTGCCCGAAGAACTCATCGACGCACTGACTCCCGCGGCATATCTGGAATCTGACAGATTCAGACTCATCAAGCTCAGGCAGCGCATAGCCGATCGTGCTGACCAACAAAAGATTGCCCAAGATATGCAAGTCGATCGACTGTCAGTCTAAACAGAGAAGGAAAAGCTTGATGACATGGTATCTGCCCCTCAAGAGCTCCAATCTAAATTGGATCAACTGAAGAAAAAGGAGGCCGATTTGCTGGTAGAACTTGAAAAAGTTCGTAAGGATCTTGAAGCAACAGAATCCCAACTCATCGGCCTGCCACAAGCTATACTAGACCAAGAGGCTAAGGTTGCAGCAACGGTGCGTCAAGTCGTTCATCGGCGCAAAAATTTGAAGATCATTCCGGGCTTCGATGAAGACGACATTTGTGCTATCAATGAAATTGATCAAATCCGTCTGCGTGTGATCGAAACAATTCAGAAATTCTTGTAAATTTTAACATTGACGTCTGATGGTCCTTTGAAACCTACTGATTAACCTTTTGCTGTAATATAATCTAATCGGCTCTGTTGCCCGCTTCTCTCAATTGCCCCTTAGTATCTTCTTTGACTATTTGATCTAAAGGCGATATCAATTGATATCGGCTGTCTTTAGGCGATGCAAAAACATCGACTTTCTGAACCGTATTAGAAATCGGCTGCACTTAACCGATTTAAGAATTGACCCAAACACTCGGATAATATCTCTTGAGGTACTTCCCATTAAGTGCTTTAGCAAACTCTGTCCCCTCAAGATCTTCTAGTATATAAGCATTACCAGGCACACAACGATTAATCCGATAGGGCCCTTCCCAATTAGGCGACCACTTTCCAAACTTATTATCTCTGGACCCGATCGGCAAAATCAATTTCCATACAAGATCCCCCTTAGCAAACCACTTATTCACCACCTTTTTGTTTTAATGCCTAGCCGTCTTAGCTTTATTTTCCTTGATCCTTTCCAATGCCCTTAACCGATTCTAAGCCAAATCTTCAAGTTCATCTGTCATTAAGTTATAATAATCATCGGCTGTCAATTGATTTTGCAAAGAAACTCTCCTAAAGCCGATGTTAGTTTCCCAAGGTAGAACCGCCTCGTGTCCATACACCAACTGATAAGGTGGCACCCGAGTAGATCCATGACATGCCATCCGATAGGCCCACAATGAATCGGCTAATGTAGTATGCCATCGTCGCGGCTGCTCATCAATCTTCCGCTTGATCAACTTGATTAGACTCTTATTCGAAGCTTCCGCTTGTCCATTAGCCTGAGCATAATAAGGCGATGAATTTAATAACTTGATTCCCATACTGGCAGCAAATTGTTGAAACTCATCGGACACGAAAATAGATCCCTGATCAGTAGTTATCGTCTGAGGAATCCCAAACCGATAAATGATGTGCTCTTCTACAAACTCGATCGCTTCTTTGGACGTAACTTTCTTCAGAGGAATCGCTTCTACCTACTTTGTAAAATAATCGGTCGCTGCCAATATGAACTTATGTCCTTTACTTGATGGAGGAAAAACCTGGCCGATCATGTCAATTCCCCATCCTCTGAACGGCCACGGTTTAATGATAGGATTCATAGCTGATGCCGGTGCTCGTTGTATATTTCTAAACTTCTGGCAATCTTGACATCCTTTATAGTACCTGAAGCAATCTTCCAGCATTGTCAGCCAAAAATACCCTACTCTTCTCAGCAACCACTTCATCTTATGAGCCGATTGATGAGTCCCACAAACGCCCTCATGCATCTCGCACATAACCACTTTGGCTTCTTCCAAATTCAGGCATCTCAGCAGAACTCCTTCAAAAGTCCGATAGTATAATTCTCCATCAAGCAGCACATATTTAGTAGCCTTATACCAAAGTTTCCTAGAAACCGATTGCGACAGATTTTGTAGATAACCAATTATTTCCTGTCTCCAATCGTCGGCTTTATCCTGAATATCATTATCGGCTATTTCAACCTCAACCTGTCTATTCAGCCGATAACCAGAAGCAATTTGCACAAGATCATTGGCTTCTAAATTTTGCTCCCTAGGAATATGATCCACTGATACCATCTTGAAATCCTTTAACAAATCTGTACACTCCTCATAATATGATCTCAAAACATCATCCCTGCACTCATATTCCCCAGACAACTACTTGATCACCAACAAAGAATCACCAACAATCTCTATGATATCGGCTCCGATCTCCTGTAAAAGTTGAAGTCCTTTTAATACCGCCTCGTATTTCGCTTGATTATTAGTCCGATAAGGTTTAATTGTAAAAGCAAACTCAAAACTTGCCCCCCGAGGCGATACAATGACCAAACCGATACCAGATCCATGCTTGCAAACCGATCCATCAAAAAACAAAGTCCAACGGATCGGCTCCACATAATCTTCATAATCCCCTCTGTGCTGCACAATGAAATCAGCCATCGCTTGTCCTTTGATCGCTTTAGCCGATTCATACCTCAAGTCGAACTCTGTCAAGGCAAAAACCCATTTACCAACTCGCCCTTTTAAAACGGGAGCCGACAACATGTATTTCACCACATCGGTCTTGCAAACCACTGTACACTCAGCCGATAGGATATAATGCCTCAACTTAGTGCATGAGAAATATAAACAAAGGCATAATTTTTCTACTGCAGGATATCTTGTTTTAGCATCCAAAAGCCTTCTGCTCAGATAGAACACGACTCGCTCCTTGCCTTCAAACTCTTGAATTAAAACAGACCCGATGGATTTCTCATCGGCTGATAAGTATAATCTGAACGGCACTCCTTTCTGCGGTGGAATTAGAACAGGTGGGGAACTCACATAACTCTTAATTCCATCGAATGCCTTCTGCTGATTTGCCCCCCACACGAACTCTTGATTGGCTTTCAACTTCAATAACGGAGTAAAAGATTCAATTCTCCCTGACAAATTTGATATAAATCTCCTTAAAAAATTAATCTTGCCGATCAATGACTGTAACTCTGTCTTGTTGCTTGGCGGCTCCGTGGTCTTGATGGCTCTGATTCTCCTTTGGCTAACTTCAATTCCTCGCTCATGAACCATAAAACCCAAAAACTGCCCAGCCGATACACCAAAAGCGCATTTATTGGGATTCATCCTTAGTCCGTATTTCTTGGCCCTTTCTAGCATTTTCCGCAAATCGGCTATATGGCTTTCCTCACTCTTAGACTTAACCACCACATCGTCGATGTAAATTTCCACTAGCAAGCCGATGAGATCAAGAAATATATAATTCATCGCCCTCTAATAAGTCGCACCGGCACTTTTCAACCCAAACGTCATTACTACCCACTCATATAAGCCGATAGCTCCAGGACATCAAAACGCAGTCTTGTGTATATCTTCCTCCGCCATAAAAATCTGATTGTATCCTGCATTGTCGTCCATAAAGCTAATAATCTTGTGGCCCGATGCTGCATCCACCAGTAAATCTGCTATCAGCATTGGGTACTCATCCTTGGGGTAGCTTTATTTAAGTCCCGGAAATCGATATATATCCTCAATTTTCCATTCTTCTTTTCTACTGGGACAATATTAGAAACCCACTCAGCATATCAGCACGGCCTTATAAACTTGGCATCATATAACCTTGTGATTTCCACTTTGATCGGCTCATATAACTCTGCCTTGAATCTCCTTGGAGCCTGTTTGAATGGCCGATATCTTGGTTTAATGGGTAGCCGATGTTCAACAATTGATTGGCTCAATCCTGGCATCTCATGATACTCCCAAGCAAAACAATCCCGATACTCCTTCAACAGTGTTATCAATTCTTCTCGAAGTTCAGGGCATAACTTTTTGCTTATGTACGTCGGCCTTGGCTTATCTCCTGGTCCTATGTCGATCTCCTCTAAATCATCGCTGACGTAAACCCTTGTCCTAGTTTCCCTTCAAAATCTTCAATGGTGCCCATCAGAGTAACAATTCGGAGCCGACTTGCTGAATCGGCTGTATCCCTTGGCTGGTAATATTAAGATAATCTCCTTCCCATGTTTTTCCAGACAAGCAATCAACTCCATCTGCTTCCCAGACCGGCAAATCGGTCATTGCAATGTTGGTTGACCGATCTGCTAGGACTACCTCAACTTGATCTCCTTGCCATTGTATCAAACACTGATGCATCGTCGAGGGCACGCAACAGTTCGCATGAATCCAATCCCTGCCAAGAAGCAGACTATACGATCCTTTCCCATCGATAACGAAAAACATGGTAGGTAATGTCTTGTTTTCCACTGTCAACTCCACGTTTACCACGCTTTTCGCCTCTGATGAATTTCCACCGAAGTCTTTTAGCACCATATTCGTCTTGATCAAATCTTCGGCAGTTTTCCCCAACTTTTGAAACGTAGCATGAGGCATTAGATTAACAGCTGCTCCCCCATCAACTAGCATCTTCGTCATCGGCTTCCCATTCACATAGCCCTTGATATATAATGGCTTTAAGTGCCGATGCTCTGATTCCTCAGGTTTATCAAATATGGCCTGATCGGGTTGCAACGTTAGCTGAGCGAACACTTCTTTGTTGCCTTCCTCGTCCGATGAAAGTGCTTTATACTCCCGAGGCAAAAAGAAAACCATGTTTACTGGAGCCGATGCATCGACTTCATCGTCCTTCCTCTTCACACGCCATACTCGTCTAGTTCTCTTATGACGATGATCGGCTTCTTCCTGATCTTGCCTCTGTTCTTCCTGTTGCTCTCGGTGTCGTAGTCGTTGTGCCCTTCTCTTCTGATTCTTTGTGAATATCCCGCTAGACCACTGAGGATTTTGGACTTGTTTTTCATGCACTTCCTCTTTATTTTCTTCAAAGAATTCTTCGTGGACCGGCCCTAATCGGCTATGTACCGATGATCGTCTCTTTGGTGGCCGATCCTACAAAAAACTTTCTTGCTTATCCCGCTGAAACCTCAGATTATCGCACTCAGGGCAATCTTCAATTGATGGCAATCTCATCCCTTGATCCCAGTAGAATCGAAAGAACGGACAATCCCAATGCGGATTATATCTTTCCCTGTCCGGCTCAACCCACTGCTCTTCGTACTTTGAATATTTCTCTATCATGTCCGATGAAGTAATCCTTGATTTTCTATGATCCAAATGCCTTCCTTCATCGGCTTGAGTCCTTGACGACGATCCCGCATAAACCATGTTCACGGGAACGTGTGTCCATCAATTTTCATCGGCTTCTTGTCTTCAAACTTGATCCTTCCTTGCTTAACAACCGATTGAATTTGTTGCCGAAAAACTTTGCACTCGTTGGTGTGATGTGATATAGTATTGTGCCACTTGCAATATCATTTCTTCTTCAGGTCTTCGGCCGATGGAATCACTTGATTTGGCGGAAGTTGTATCTGTTTCTCTTGTAGTAGCAGGTCGAAGATTTTATCGGCTTTATTAACGTCAAAGTCATATCGCTCCTCCTTGCCGATATCCTTGACCCACGGGCATGATACTAATTTTTTGTTCCTAGCCCACTCCGCCAATCCGACTTCAGCATCGGATCCCTCATCGTCTGAGTCCGATGACTAAACCTGTACCTGAGCAACCCTTCTCTGATATTTATCTTTTTTCGCCTCTTGAAATCGGCTTTCATGAGCCGATACCTTCTTTACCAGGTGCGCCAGGGACTCAAACTCCTGTGATGAAAACCTCTCTTTGATTGGCGCTAAGAGACCCTGGAAAGCCAAATCGGCTAGATGTCCATCGCTCAGGTTCAGACTGTAACATCGGTTTCTAACATCCCTAAATCGCTGAATATATTCCGGTACTGTTTCATCTGGTCGCTGCCTAACCGATGTCAAATCTGTCAGTCTCATCTCATGGATCCCAGCAAAGAAGTATTTGTGAAACTGTTTTTCTAGATCGGCCCATCCTCAAACCGAATTTGGTGGTAATGAAGAGAACCATGTAAAAGCCGATCTAGATAGCGACAAGGGGAAAAACCTAACTCTTAGAGCCTCTTCAGCCGATGCCTCTCCGCACTGCGCCAGGAATCAGCTGACGTGCTCTACTGTTGATGTGCTGTCTTGTCCTGAGAACTTGGAAAAGTCTGGGACCCTGTATCAGTGTGGCAATGGCACTCTATCAAACCACTCGGGATATGGATGCCAATACATAAATGTTTGCTCCTTCGGCTTGATCCCAAACTGTTCCCTCACTGTCTCTGCGACCCTTGCCGACAAATCTTCTTCCCTTGGGTTGTTCTGTTGATACTGTATAGGTGGAGTTGGTTGCCGATTCTGTCTAGGATATTCCCTTTGGTAACTACCTGGATCGGCCCCAGCTCCTGGATAATTTTGTTGATATCCTCCGTAATAAGCAGATCGATGGTATCCAGCAGGAATATCCTGTTGCCCCCCAGCCTGGTTCTGTGTAAACAGGTTCTCTGGTACGTCTCTGTTTATCCCATAAGTAACCTGATTGGGTTCTGTCTTTAGCGGGAGATAGACAGGACCCCGAGTAGGCTCTTGAACGATTGATCCATCCACCATCTTCTTTATGAGGTTATGAAGCGTGTTCACCAACACTCCTGACTGATTAATAAGCGCATGATGTACTGCTTCGTTTACCATATCTTGTAAGGGTTTTACTGGTGGACTTTCGGGTGGTGTGCGGCTCGATTCACCAAACAGAACTAGTTTTGGAAACTGCGTCTTCTGAATCGGCCCTTGTCTTGTCATGCTAAAGGATTCCAAGCAAAGCTTCTGAAAATTGGCCATATTTTGCTCAACTTGCTGTCTTTGCTCATCTGTTAAATCTTCCAAGTTGACCAGAATCATATTGTCTTGTTTGATCTCTTTTCCAGCCATTTTGAAACTTCGGATTGAAACTTCGTGTTGAAACTTCGTGTCCCACCAGGCGTGCCAAAAACATGTTGACGCCGGAAACCGCCGGGGGTCGTTCGGCGCCTGGAGACACACGAAGGCCTGGGAGATTTGCTTCACTCCAGTGTAGGTCCTAAAATCTTGAGGTTCGTAGGCGTGCCAGTCAATTTGACCCTGCAATTGACAAGGAGATAGAAAGTGTTAAATCAATGAGCCAATCGGCTAGAAGCCGATCTTGACTCGTTTCATCAGCCGATGGCCGATATGAACTGTAGCAATTATACATCGACTGGAAGCTGATGACGGCATGAGCAGTAACATAACAATAAACAAATATTAAACCAGCCAATCATCGACGGGATGCTCGGAAATCGGCTGTAAACTGATAAAATAAATAGACAAAAGGTGTAAATAAATGGATTGAATAAACTTCAGCCGATTGCAATTATAATTGCTAGTGCCGCCTCAAAGGTGCTGCCCGCACCCGTGCCCGGGCCCTTGCTCGTGCTCGCGTCCGGGTCCTTACCTGCTGTTCATGCTCGCGCCCGGGTCCTCGCCTATGTTCGTGCCCGGGTCCTTGCTTGCTGTTTGTGCCTGGGTTCTCGCTCGTGCTCGTGCCCGGGTTAGCAGCAATTTTCTAAATGTTTGTGACCAATCGGCTGGATATAAAGATAACTTACCGGCTAAACACTCCGATAAAACATCGCATGAAACCCATCGGCTTATTAAGAGCAAAGTTATTACCAACAGTCTAGTAGATCGGACCCAACCGTTGCAGCACAGATTGATGATGATAACAAGACCTCGATGAGCCGATAGATCTAATGCGATCGTGATGTAAAACATGATAACTTATCGGCTATACATCCCGATAAGACGCTTGCGCACAAAATATCAACCTAGCAGGAACGATTTATCACTGGCAGTTTAGTAGGTCGGACCCAACCAATGCAGCACAAACTGATGATAAATCGCTCCCAGTAAGCCGATACGATCTGCGCACATGTGATGTGATATACCTAATCGATCTATGAGATCAAACTAAACTGATGTAGCCATAGATAAAATAGATATATCGTGGTAAGCCGTTGTCGGACCCGGGTTTGACCCCGAACCCTATGTGTGTACCGTGCTAGTCCCACGATCAATTGCTAGCACACACATTCAACATTGGCATCATAATCCATACATCACAGGTTCAGCTCACAGCGGACCAAACATAAGTCGTACAAGAGTCTAGACTTTAGCGGTTACATAGAAGCCGACTGGCCAAATAGAACAGCAAATTAACAAAGAGTTCAACAGCGGAAACAAGATAATAGAGGCACCAAAAACCAGCAAGTATGCCTCTGCCCGCCCACAGGCAACCAACCGGTAAGCCCTAGTAAGCATCGTCGTTGTCGTCTCCAAAACCCGCTGCATAGAAGTACCCGATTGTCGGGTCCTCCTCAACCATCTCTAAAAAAAAGAAGTCACACAAGCGTGTGTGAGTACAATACGTACTCCGCAAGACTTATAGTGTTTGCAATGGTATTCCATAATATGCGAAGATAGACAAGGGATGGTTCAGGTCCTGCAGTTTGCATAAATCATAATATACATAGCGAAAACATTGCGGTTTTGCAACGAAATTTTTGTAAATCAAGCTACCACAGCAAACAAGTATATAAGCATCAACCCCCAAGTGTTTCCAACCATATGGGCTCCCTGCCCATGCCAGCCAACAGTGGCAACACGCTGCCACAACCATCCCAGCGAACTCCCCGTTCGCACCAAGATCTTTCCCCAAAACAGTTCCCAAAATTTAAAACTACTACGGTGGAGAATTTCCCAAGTCGTCCATAACCGAGGACACGGCTATTCGAATATTTTTAACTCTCGAGAGTGTGTACAACTGTACCCACATGACAAGGACAATATGAGTTACCACACAGGAGGCTCACACCATCAATGACAAAGCCTTTCCACCATTGACCTAGCAATATCCCGCGCTTATGATCCATCCCTAGGGAGTTGGGAGGCCTCCCAAAATCCCCAAGGCTCATACGATGTGCTGGTCACCCTTGAACAATAATCAAGGTACCCTCGGGCTATGGGCAAAAACCATAACCCGCACTATCCCAATGTCAACAATAATGACCTACTACTACCACCGGCGGGTCTATTGTTAGGTATCAACAATATACTAAGCTAGGAACTCCTCATAAGAGCCACATGTGGTTTGCACTGTGCTTCTTGGTTCTAGCTACACCATAGAATCGGTCCTTAGTGACCCGGGCGAGACAACCACCTAGTCGGTACCACAACAAGGCACCGAACACTACATCCACTCGCCCAAGTCCAAAAGCATGTTTTCAGTTTTTGTTTTCCACCAAGAGCACAGGGGAATTACCCACTGTTCATTTCCATAATTTCGCAAACTCTTCATTTTCCCAACATCCCAAAATCAAGTAACAAGCCGCATTGATTAAATAGCAAACTAAGCATACCTATTGACATCTTCCCAACCACATGAACCCAAATTTTCAGTGGCAACATAAGTGACAAGGAATTCATGATACTCAAGTAACAAGGATAGGGCATATGCAACAAGAGGTTATCTACCCAAGAATCCCACACATTTTCAAGTAAAACATCGCATGCATAATAGTTTGCAATCAATATAGTTTGTAAGTTTGAAATATAGGAGCAATTGATCAAGGGGGTGCTTGCCTTGTTCCTGGACTTCTTGGAACTCTTCTGATCCTTCCACAACCGGGTCAACAACGTCGTGTTCTACGAGAATACCAAACGAATGCAATGAAAACAACGGCAAAATTTAACAGTACTGGGAGTACAAATATTTTTACAGAATATGCAAGTGCATGATTTTAGATGAATTTAGGAAAAAGAATCGCTTGAATCCGAGTTTGTATGAGGGAGATACGGCTAAACGAAGTCTGCTCTGTCCTAAAATCGAAAATAAATGAGAAACAGCGTTTTCGCTCGACCGAACTGCAGAAACGGCTGAAAACATTCTACCGACTTAACGGGTGGTCTATTTGGGACGTTTTTGGTTCTAGGGGCATTTTTATGGTACGAAACCTACATGTGTGCTGCTGTGAATCTAAGGACAACTCCCAAAAGTGGATATACTCCAACTCGCTAGGATATTAATCGCACACGCTCACACGTCACTAAAACGGCCTAACACGTGAAATCCACCGGGCGTGAAGTTTTAATCTAAGGCATTTGGGGGCGTGGAGGGTTTCTAGGGCCTAGGGGTCACTGGATGTACAAGTGGAACCTACGGGAAGGCTTCGGTAGTGGCGAACGCCTCGGTCCAAAAACGATGTCTTCGCACGAGCAAACTACACATCTTCGCACGTTAACGATAACCGGCAAAAACGGGAAAACGACAGCAGCTACTCTACTCGGGTTTTATCCTGCTCTGATGCTAGAGGGGCCAACCCGGCTTGCATGGGGCTGAAGGGGTGGCTGCTACTCACTCAAACACAAGCGCACCTAAGGTGTTCGGTGGAAAGCCAAGCTAATGCACGGCTTGTCTACCTCTATCCTCTCATGCTCTAGTGCATGGCTAGTGATGCAGGGGCGTGGGGAAGCTCTAGGGGTCCTGCATGCAAGATCGAAGGGCTCTACTACAAGCGGCCATGCTCCGATTGAGCCTCATCCACACATATGGCCATGGTGGTGATGCTTGGGCGGATGGCAAAGGAATGGCCTGACAGGCCAAGCCAAGGACGTGGGGAGAACAAGTGGCCTCCCAGGAATAAAAAGGAGGTACATGCAGAAACAGAAGCTCACCGAAGAGTGCAGGCTGTGGGGTGCGACGTTGAGGCGGTGGTCGGCTCGGCAACAGGGTCGCTCGTGATGGAGGCTGCAGACAAGTGCTATGATGAGCTCAAAGAGTGAAGGGAAGATGGTGATACGGCCAGGATAGCGCTAACTCACCAGGGCGCAGTTCAGCGGCTGGAAGGTCACGGCGGCACCCGGTCGGCCTTGCAAAACGCGATGGGGCTGCGGTGGTGCCTGCCGCCTGCCGAGGGCAAAAACGGAGTTAGGTCGGGCAAGAACGCGTGGTGACACAGCTGAGACAAGGTAAAACTCACCGGAGCTCTCAGACGAAAAGCGTGTGCTCGCCGGCGCCGTGGGCGGCACCTCACGTTCTCAGCGAACCAAGGGGCAATCGCCTAGGTCCTTGGGTGCGTGAGAAAGAGGGCGAGCTGGGGAGGCAGGAGGGCATAGGCTTGGTTAAAAGGAAGGCAGGGAAGGAGAGGAGAGGGGAGGGGCGCTGCTCTGCTCCACGGTCTTGCGATGGCGTGTGCGCGGGCAAGCGTGCAGCAGACAGATGGGACAGGGCAGGGCGCTGCTGAGGCTGTCGGGGGCATCTCGCGAGGTCCCAAGGCGGCTCTGCCACTCCCTCTCACGTGGTCTAGGGCGCGCAGAGGAAGCCACCTGGCCGAGCCGCACGGGCGGAGAGAGATCCTGGCGTGATCTCGTTTGGACGATGGAGGACAGAGCACAACGGATAGCATCACGAGTCGAAGATTCACACTTCAGGACTGCCTCTGGGTTGACGCCGAAACCAATCGGATGAATGCGCGGGCGAGGGCGCAGGCTCGCGAGACAGGCGCGGGTGCGAGCTCGGGAGAGAGAGAGCGCGGGCGCGGGCTCGGGCGAAAGCACAGGCGCGGGGTCGGGAGAAAGAGAGTCCGGGCACGAGCTCGGGAGCAGAGTCCGGGCGCGAGGGCGCGGACTCAAGAGAGAGAGCCCGAGAGAGGGCGCGGGCGCGGGACAAGGGAAGCGGACCGTCCAGACACGGAGGGGATGGTCCGTTCCATTGACACCGCCTGCGCCTGCACAGATTTGCCCCTAGGCGCTGGTTTATACAGATCGGACGATCATTAACCCGTTGGCTGAGATTTTTTTTTTATGCATGAAAGATGACATGAAGAGCATGCAGATGGAAAAAATGGTTTTATGCACCAAACAACAAAAGTGGGCTGTTACAGCCGTCCACCGTGAACCGACTAGAATATCGGACTTAACCAAGGAAGTCCTAGCCGATGCGGTGTCCGGGGTGACGAGACTTACCCTCTCGCAGGAGGTCGAACTTAACCGATGCAGCCCGGCTCGAGAAGCAAGAACCCGTCGAAGGGGTGGCGATGCGCCGAAATTATATTGATCTGATTGATGTAGATAGATTACAAAGCACCCGGGCATACGTATTTATACCCCGAGTTGACACGAGTCCTTATTGGACACGATACATGATTTCCTAATTACAAAAGGAAACACTAACAGGACCCGATCAGACACGAGATCAGGTTTCCTGAAGATAAACGCCAGCACTTGCCTAATTAATAGATACAGTAAATAACTGCCATACTGTGGTCTTCACGGCTTCTTCCTAGATTCGATCCTTTCTGGATCAACTCCCGTTAGTTAACTGTAATTTTCTTCTTAACCGAATCTGACACAGAGCCATACCAAATTTTGGCATTAACAATACCTTGTAAGACCATGCCATTAGCACGCTCGACCTGCCCATTGCTCCGTGGGTGTGCCACAGAAGCATAACATATCCTAATGCCATAGTCGTCACAGAAATCTTGAAATACACCGCCAGTGAACTGAGTACCATTGTCTGTTTTGATGTGGTTAGGAACCCTGAATCGGTATAATATACTCATGATGAAGTCCTTTGCTCGTACCACTGTTATGGTAGCAACGGGTTTTGCCTCAATCCACTTTGTGAATTTATCCACTGCGACGAACAAGTGTGTGAACCCTCCTGGCGCTTTCTTGAAAGGCTCGACCATGTCAAGCCCCCATACTGCAAAGGGCCAAGAGATTGGGATTGTTTGAAGTTCTTGGGCTAGGAGATTTGTTTGTCTTGCATAGAACTGACAACCTTTGGATGTGCGAACTATGTCTTTAGCATCTGTTACTATTGTTGGCCAGAAAAATCCCTACTTGTAAGCCTTTCCGACTAACATCTTGGATGCGGCATGGTTGCCACATATGCCCAAGTGGATTGATTGCAGAATCTGCTTACCCTCGTCGGGTGTGACGCAGCACATGAGGACTCTGGATGCACTTCTTCGGTACAGGTCTTCTCCGACTACTAGAAAACATTTGCTTCGACGTTTGATTTGTTCGGCTGGCCCAGGCATCTTGAGCATCATGTAGGTGTAGTGTGGCACCTCCATGAATTTGGCTAGCGCCGGCCGTCGGAGTATCGCGTGGTATGCAGTCTTGAAGTCAGTGACCTCAAAGCAGATGTTTTCTGTGCAGAAGTTATCCCGCGTGCCGAAGGTGACCGGCAAAGTCATCTGCCCAAGAGGTGTTGAAGATAGGCCGGGGATTACCCCGTGGAAGGGCACCGTACTCAGCCGCAACTCTGAACGAGGAATCTTCATCTCATTTAGGGTCTTGGCGAATAGAATGTTGAGCGCGCTGCCTCCATCTAAGAGAACCTTCTTCAACTTAATGCTCTTGACGACCGGGTCTAGGAGATTGGATAGCGTCCTGGGTGTGTAACCCGATCAGGGTGATCTGCGCGGTCGAATGTGATGGGCATCTTTGACCAATGCAAATATTGGGTGGCGTCTGCTGTAGAGACCGTGTTGATGTCGCGTGTTGTTAGCTTCTGCTTCCGCTTGGACTCGTACGCAAACGGCCCTCCGAAGATATGGTTGAGCTTAGCCTAGGGATCTTGATAGTCACCGGCTAGGCCTGAATTTGGCTTCTCTTTGTCCTTGTCGGCGCCAGATGTAGAAGCCTGCTCAGAAGCAAACCTCTTGAGCATGAAGCAATCCTTGGCTGCATGTTTTCCCTTGGGATGAAAGGGGCAGGGCCCGTTCATCACTTTTTGGTACTCGTTGTTCCTTGGGGGTCACGATCGAGTGCGCTCCATGTTGGCCACCACATTGTTTGACTTCCACTTGTAGCTGCCGGATTTGTTCTGTGCTGGCTCGTCATTGGCTTTCTGGTCCTTTTGTCGGGACTCCTTGTCGTCGAGGGCTTGGGTGACCGCTTCGGCCGAGTCAGCATACTTGTTTACCATGTCGAAGAGAGCCCTGACAGAGGCGGGAGGTTTCCGAGTGAATGTGACGATGAACGGGGCGTCTTTGACTCCCTTGCGGAAGGCGGCGATGACGACCTCGTCCTTGATCATTGGGATCGAGTTGTGCTTCTTGGAGAACCTTTTGATGAACTCACGAAGAGACTCGTTTTTCCTCTGGTGTAGCTGATAAAGATCGTGCTCGGAGGATGGCCTCTCGTAAGTCCCCTAGAAATTGGCGATGAACCGTTCCCGGAGTTCTCCCCAGGAGCCAATTGACCGCTTTGGGAGTCCTGTCAGCCATGTCCTCGCCGAGTCGGCTAGGGCGATCGGGAGGTAGTTAGCCATGGTCTTGTGATTGCCTCCGGCTGCTCATATTGCCAGAGTGTAGACTGTGAGCCAGGACACGGGATTGGTCTTGCTGTCGTATTTTTTGATTCCTGTAGGTTTGAAGCCCGACGGCCAGTCGACCTGTTGTAGCTCCTCGGTGAAGGCCGGTATGCCTTCATTTGCGTGGGGGCTCTAGCTCTGATTGAGGTGGTGGAACCGCTCGTGGTGGAGGGCGAAGCGTTCGTTCTTGTCCTCCAGTCGGCGGCGCTCATCGTCTTCGCGTTTTCGGCGCCGAGCGTTGATGTCCTGGTGGAGATCGCGTCGCAAACAGCTCTGGAGATCTTGGTTGTCATGGTGGTCATTCTGGGGACACCGCCGATTGTTGTTGTTAGGGTTGCCGAGAGGCACCAGGCGTGACTCTGCGTGCGGCTGACTGGAGCTAGCCGCCCGGCGTTGTGCTGATGCAGACGAGACCGCTGTTGGAGAACCCAACCGGTGGGTCGGTATGAGGGTGTCGCCCGATTGCTCATGCTGCTAACATGCGGCAACGGTGATCATGGCTTTGATTCTTGCAATAGTTGGGGTGGCCTAGTGATCAGGCCCAAACTGGAGTGTATCCAGCAGTGTTGCAGCGGCCACGACGTTTTGTTGAGGCATGACGAAGATGTCGTGGTCGCTGACTCAAGTTTGGAGGATTTGTTGCTGGGTGGTTTGCCCAGCCCTGTGTAGCTCATCGTTGCGAGCGTCACGCTCGGCCTCCTGTTGTTGTCGCAGTCGACGGGCCTCCTCTTCTTGCTGCTCACGTAGTCGACGTGCCTCTTGAGAGGGAGTATCGCCCTTGGATGCCATGAAGATTTCGCGGGGCAGTAAAAGGCTTGCCATACTGCTATCCGAACTGTTGTTCGAACTTTTGTCCGACCTGGAGTCGGAATCGGAGTAGTTGATCAGTGTAATTACAACTCCGACCTCCCTAGATCCAATCTCGAACGGCTCTGGGCCGTGTCCGAATTGAACCGTAGGGGATCGGGTTTGCCGCGTGGGATGTAGATTGTGGATGTCTACGGCATTGCCGAGCCGGCACGGGAGATTGACGATCTCTCCCCTTCCTAGCCTGACCCCGGCCGGCTCAAGGCCAAGTCTGAGTCGAACACCGAAGGAGAGAGTTGTCCCGAGACTCGGGCAAGTGGAAGATTGCCGCAGCAAGTCAACGAGGGTTGCTGCAGCACCGAGTGGGCCGACTGGCACAGAGTCGGCTTGTTCCCTGGCAGATCAGATCGAGTCCGAGTCGGCCAAGGTGAGGTTGCCGAACTTGTCGGCGACAAAGGCGAGGCTCCCGAATGTGATCGTGTCTCCAGGGGAGAATTTGTTGCCATTGACTCCGGTTGTCGAATCCATCGAGCTTGTTGAGGTTGATTTCGCCGAAGCCCCTACCTGGTGTGCCAACTGTCGATGTTTTACACCGGCAGTATGAATATGGGGTTACTCGTCGGATCGAAACTCAGTGGACTGCAAAGGAACACAAGGAGTTTATACTGGTTCAGGCCCTCTATGTAAGGTAATACTCTACGTCCAGTTGTGGTGTATTTCCTTTGAGGATGTATGGTGGCGATTCTTGTGAACTTGCCCTCAGGGGGCGCCCTGCCTCCCCTTATATACTGGGGGACAGGATTACAAAGTAGGAGTCCCAGTCGGACTATGACCAAGGGATCTCCTTCTAGAGATATAACGTTCCCGACTAGGATTGTATTTTTCCTGTTGTACAAGGCTAAGTTTGCCGAGTTCTATCATATCTCTAATTACAAGGGTAGGCCCATTCTCTATCCGAGTGGCCCATATACTTGTCATGAGGTACCCGGGGCTTATAGCCTCCACACTTAAGTTGTTTGCTAGTTCAACATGTGGCAAATTTTTGGTGCCTTTTGTCCAATTATTAAAGGACTCAGCTAGGTTGTTGCAAACATACTCAATCTTACTTGTAGGGGAAAACTTGCTTCTTGTCTAATTATGAGGATGGTATGTCTTTAGGTGTTGATAGGCTTGTTGAACTGTTCATGCTCTCTTTCTGGCTGTTTTCAAGTATATATTGATTGGTTGTGGCTTATTATGTTTGAAATATAACAGCTAACAACTGCAAACATTATCGTGTTGATATGTAGCTTTAGTTTTTAATGATTGTTTGATGTAAGTCCTCATCTCTTATATACATTATAGTACCTTTAGAGATTATTAACTCTTAGTCTTAGAAGAATAGGTGAGTTTTTTTTTGGGGGGGGGGGGGGGGGGGATGGTTGTGCATTTTTAGGTTATCGATCCTGGTTCCGTTGGCCATAGAAAACTGAAAATCTTGGTTAAACTATGGAAGCAGTAACCATGATAGCGTCCCGGCGAAAGTAACCATGATAGCATCTGCTATGATGAACAATGTAAGATTTTATTGGAGTGTAGTATATCCTTATTTATTCCTTTTGTTTCAGCAGTATAAGTTATTTGTGTAAGGTGGGTGCAAGAGCTGAAGAATAATTTGGAGCATCCCCTTAGTCGATTATAGTATCATCAAATGTACTTAGAGATTGCTTAGCTTGGGCAAAGTACAATCTTATTATAGGCTAATAGCAACTTATTGGGTTAATAGTACTAATAATTAAACTAAAAATATATGCGTGAAAGGGTAATGTTGGGTCCCATCTGTAATGTAGAGGCCATGGGCCCCGGGTACCTCATGAGAAGCTTTCTGACCACTTGGACAGAGGATAGGCCCAATTCTATAATTAGAGATGCAACAGGACTCGGTGCATATTACCTTATATGATAAGGAAAGGGATGTAATTCTAGTCGGGTATGTTGTATTCCTAGAAGAAAATCCCTTGGTCAAGTCTAATTGAAATTCCTACCTTATAACCTTGCCTCCTATAAGGAGATGCAAGGAGCCCCCTAGGGCAGAACACTCTCACCAAAAGAGAGAACAGAATCTCACTATAGAAACCTCAAAGGCAATACACAATAGCTGGAAGTAGGGTATTACCTCACATCGAGGGCTTGAACTAGGATAAATTGTTTCGTGTTCCTTTGCAATCCATCAAGTTTAGGTCTCACGAGTAGCCCCATATTATTATTGCCGATACAAAATATAGACAGTTGGCGCGCCAGGTAGGGGCTTCATCGAGATCATCTTCATCAAGAATGATGGATCCAATCCCCGGAGTTGACGGTGTCAAGTTCTTCCCCGGGCTGATAATCAGCTTTGGGAGCCTCGACTTCGTCGCCGACAAATTTGGCGACCTCACCCTATCCGACTCGGACTTGATCCGATCGGCCAAAAACCAAGCCGATTCCGCGCCAGTCGGCCTACTCAATGCTGCAGCAATCTTCGATGACATGGTGTGGCAATCCTCAAGATTTGTGAGTCTCATGACAACTCTTTCTTTCGGTGTCCAATTCGGACTCTGCCTCGAGCCAGCCGAGATCGGGCTAAGAGAGGAGGAGATCGTCAATCTCCTGTTTGGACTCAACAATGCCATGGACAATTTCAATCTCACTCCGACGCGGCAAATCCAATCCCCCAAGGTTCAACTCAGATATGGCCCAAAGCCACTTGAGATTGGATCCAGGGAGGTTGGAGTTGTAATCACACCCCTCAACTACTCCGACTCCGACTCCTAGTCGGATAGCAGCTCGACAAGCTTCTCCCCACCATGCGAAGTCTTCATGACGTCCAAAGGCTCAACTCCCACCCAAGACGCACTCTGACTACGCGATCAGCAAGAGGAGGAGGCTCGTCGACTGCGTGAACAACAGGAGGAAGATGCATGACGCTTGCAGGCCGAGCGTGATGCTCGTAACGACAACCTGTGCAAGGCTGGGCGGACTGCACAACAGGAGATCCTCCAAACCCGAGTAGGAGACCATGACGTCTTCGTGACTCCACAACAGAACGTCGTGGCAGCTGCCGCATTACTCAACACCTTGCAGTTTGGGCCTGACCACTAGGCCACCCCGACCATCGCAAGGATCAAAGCAATGATTACTACTGTTGCGTGTCAGCAGCGACAACAGTCTGGAGACACCTTAATACCATTGAACAAGACGGCTTCAGACGCGGCGATCTCATCTGCCTCAGCACGGCGCCGTGCAATTGGCTCTAGTCAGCATTGCTCGGTGTCTTGTCATACGTCACTCGAAAATCAAAACTGTGGAAGCCATGGGCCCCGGGTACCTCATGACAAGCATATGGGCCGCTTGGACAGAGGATGGGCCTAGCCTTATAATTAGGGATATGATAGAACTCGGTATACTTAGCCTTGTACGACAGGGAAAACATAGTCCTAGTCGGGAACGTTATATCTCTAGAAGGAGATCCCTTGGTCGTAATCCGACTGGGACTCCTACTTTGTAACCTTGTCCCCCAGTATATAAGGGGAGGCAGGGCGCCCCCTGAGGGCAGGTTCATCAGAATCACAAGACCACAATCATACATCCTCAAAGAAAATACACCACAACTGGACGTAGGGTATTACCTCATCTCAAGGGCCTAAACCAGTATAAACTCTTTGTGTTCCTTTGCAATCCATCAAGTTTTGATCTCACGAGTAGCCATATATATTTATTGCCGGTGTAAAACATCGACAGTTGGCGCGCCAGGTAGGGGCTTCTTCGAGATCACCTTTATCAAGCTTGATGGATCCAATCACCAGAGTCGATGGCATCAACTTCTCCCTCGGGCAAACAATCACCTTCAGGAGCCTTGACTTTATCGCCGACAAATGCGGCAACCTCACCCTATCCGACTTGGACTTGATCCGATCGGCCAGAGACCAAGCCGACTCCACGCCAGTCGGTCTACTCAATGCTGCGGCAATCTTTGGCGACATGCTGCGGCGATCTCCAATATGCCCTAGTCTAGGGACAACCTTTTCTTTCAGTGTTCGACTCGGACTTGGTTTTGAGCTAGCCAAGATCGTGCTAAGAATGGAAGAGATCGTCAATCTCCCGTTTGGACTCGGCAACACCGCGGACGACTGCGACCAGCATCAGACGTGGCAGACCCGATCCCCTGGGATTCAACTCGGATACGGCCCAGAGCCGCTCGAGATTGGATCTAGGGAAGTCAGAGTCGTCATCACCCCTATCAACTATTCCGACCTCGACTCTAACTGGGACCGTAGTTCGGCAAGCTTTTCCCCACCACGAGAAATCTTCATGGTGTCCAAAGGCTCGATTCCCACTCAAGAAGCACGCCGACTACGTGAGCACCAAGAGGAGGAGGCCCGCCGACTGCGAGAACAACAAGAGGAAGAAGCAAGATGCCTGCACACCCGCAATGACGACCTGCGCTGGGCTAGGCGGACTGCTCAGCAACAAATCCACCAAACCCGAGTCGGCGACCACGACGTCTTTGTTACACCTCAACAGAACGTCGTAGCCGCTGCAACTCTGCTGGACATGTTCCAGTTTGGGCCTGATCATCCGGCCACCCTGACTAAAGCAAGAATAAAAGCCATGATCACTATTGCTGCATGTCAGCAGCGCCAATAGTCGGGCGATACCCTCATACCGACCAGTCGGTCGGCTTCCCCGGCGGCAGTCTCATCCGCCTCAACATGACGCTGTGGAGGCCATGGGCCCTGGGTATCTCATGACAAACATATGGGCCACTCGAATAGAGGATGGGCCTAGCCTTGTAATTAGAGATATGATAAGACTCGGTAGACTTAGCCTTGTACGACAGAGAAAATACAGTCCTAGTCGGGCACGTTATATCTCTAGAAGGAGATCTCTTGGTCGTAGTCCGGCTGGGACTCCTACTTTGTAACCCTGTCCACTAGTATATAAGGGGAGACAAGGCGCCCCCTGAGGGCAAGTTCATCAGAACCACCATACATCCTCAAAGGAAATACACCACAACTTGACGTAGGGTATTACCTCACATTGAGGGCCTGAACCAGTATAAACCCCTTGTGTTCCTTTGCAGTCCATCGAGTTTCGATCCGACGAGTAACCCTATTTTCATATTGCCGGTGTAAAACATCGATAGTTGGTGCGCCAGGTAGGGGCTTCGCCGAGATCAACCTCAACAAACTCGATGGATCCGACAACTAGAGTCGATGGCATCAACTTCTCCCCTGGAGACACGATCACATTTGGGAGCCTCGACTTTGTCGCCGACAAATTCGGCAACCTCACCCTGACCGACCTGGACTCGATTCGATCGACCGAGGAACCAGCTGACTCTGCGCTGGTCAGCCCACTCAACACTGCAGCAACCCTCGTCGACTTGCTGCGGCAGGCTTATACATGCCCGAGTCTTGGGACAACTCTTTCCTTCGGTATTCAGCTCGGACTCGGCTTCGTGCCCGCCGAGATCGGGCTAAGAAGGGAGGAGATCGTCAATCTCCCGTGCAGACTTGGCAACATCATGGATATTTCCAATCTACATCCGACACGACAAAACCGATCCCCTAAGGTCCAACTCGGATACGGCCCAAAGCCGCTCGAGATTGGATCTATTGAGGTCATAGTCGTCATTACCCCCCTCAACTATTCCAACTCCGACTCTAAGTCAGACAGCAGTTCGGCAAGCTTCTCTCCACCACGTGAAGTTTTTATGATATCCAGGGCTCAGCTCCCATTTAGGAAGCACGCCGACCACGCGAGCAGCAAGAGGAGGAGGCCCGCTGACTGTGAGAACAACAAGAGGAAGAAGCAAGACGCCAGCATGCCCGCAACGACGACCTATGCAGGGTTGGGCAAACTGCTCAGCAACAAATCCTCCAAACCCGAGTTGGCGACCACGACGTCTTCGTTACTCCTCAACAGAACATCGTGGCCGCTGCAACTCTACTGGATACACTCCAGTTCGGGCCTGATCACCAGGCCACCCCGACGATAGCAAGGATAAAAGCCATGATCACCGCTGCTGCATGTCAAAAGTATCAACAGTAGGGCGATACCGTCATACCGACCAATCGGTCAGCTTCTCCAATGGCGATCTCATTTGCCTCAACGCAATGCCAAGTGGCCTGCTCTAGTCAGTCGCACATAGAGTCATGCCACACGTCACTCGGCAACCACAATAATGACCGGCGGCGCCGACATCCAGACGACCGTCGAGACAACCGGAATCTCCGAGGCCGACTACGACGTGATCTTCGGTAGGACATCAATGCTCGACGCTGCAAACGAGAGGAAGACGAGCAATGCTGACTGGAAGACGAGAACGAGCGCTTCGGCCTCCACCACGAGCGATTTCACCGTCGTAGGTGGAGTCGAAGTCCTCATAAAGATGAAGGTGTACCGGCCTTCACCCACGAGCTGCAACAAATCGACTGGCCATCAGGCTTCAAGCCGACTGAAATTGAAAAATACGACGGGAAGACCAATCCCGAGTCTTGGCTCACAGTCTACACTCTGGTGATCCGAGCAGCCAGAGGACATCACAAAGCCATGGCTAACTACCTCCCAGTCGCTCTAGCCGACTCGGTGAGGACATGGTTAACGGGACTTCCCAAGCAATCAATCGGCTCCTGTGGAGAACTCTGGGAACGTTTCATCACCAACTTCCAGGGAACATACGAGAGGCCATCTTCTGAGTATGACCTATATCAGTTGCATCAAAGGAAGAACGAGTCTCTTCGTGACTTCATAAAGAGATTTTCTGAGAAGAAGAACTCAATCCCGAAGATCAAGGACGAGGTCGTCATCACCGCCTTTTGAAAAGGAGTCAAAGACACCTCGTTCGTTGCTAAATTTACTCGGAAGCCTCCCAGCTTTGTCAAGGCTCTATTCGATATGGCGAACAAGTATGCTGACTCGGCCGACGTTGTTGCTGAGGCCCTTGTCGATATTGTACACCGGCAATAGAACTATAAGGCTACTCGGCAAGGGGAAACTCGGTGGATTGCAGAGGAACGCAAAGAGATTTTATACTGGTTCAGGCCCTCGATGTGAGGTAATACCCTACGTCCAGTTGTGGTGTTATTCCTCTGAAGGGTTGTGTTGATCAATGATCTTCCGCCCTCATGGGGCGCCCTGCCTCCCCTTATATACTAGGGGACAGGGGTACAAGATAGGAATCCCAGTCGGATACGGCCAAGGGATTTCCTTCTTAGAGATACATCTTACCCGGCTAAGACTGTATATTCTTTTCTGTACAAGGCAAAATCTACCGGGTGCTATTATATCTCTAATTACAAGTCTTGGCCCATCCTCTATCCGAGTGGCCCATATGCTTGTGATGAGGTACCCGGGGCCCATGGCCTCCACAGTAGCCCTTGAGACCTTCATAGTTGAGTCACAGATGATGCCGAGTGCTCGTCCTCCATGGTGAAGATTGCCCGAGTGCATTGCTCCCGAGTACTCCTTGTCCGAGTGCTTCTTCTTCCCGAGTCCTGCTTCATATCAGCTGGCAACGAGGCTATAAAGGGCTTCATGTAGATATATGAATAGTGTGCACCGAATAGGCGCACCTATTAGGTGTAGCCCCCGACTTTGTGCTTAATTGTGAAGACAATTAAACATAAAGTCAAAGATTTTTAACCAGGAAGTCTTTCCCGAGTAGATTACTACTGGTATATGAGACTCTTCGGTATCATGTCAACCAGAATATGATTTATAAAAAATCTTGTCAAGTAGGGAACTACTCGTATGTAGGACTCTTCGACTTCATGTCAGCCGAAATGGGTGTTTATAGTCTTGCCGAGTAGGATGCTACTCGTATATGGGACTCTTCAGCGTCATGTCAGTTGGAAAGGGAGATTTATAGTCTTTCCCGAGTGGCGTCCCACCCAGAGGTTACACTCCTCCGCGTCATGTCAGCGGGAATATGTTTATAGTCTCTCCCGAGTAGTGCACTACTCGAAAGTTAGACTCTTCAGCGTCATGTTGGCTGGAATAATGTTGCTCATGGCAACTGTTGGCCAAGCGTGTAGGCCGAGTACCACTTTATGAAAATAAATCCACGGCGTGGTCAGGTGTACTTGAGAAAGATACCTGCATCCCCAATTTTAATGAAGACCAGCTTGTGATTCTTGTAAGGATATATCCTTGAGACCTGGTGGATAAAACAGATACCCAAACATATATGTTTAGCAATAAGGCTCTCATGAAGCATATCTGTTTACCTCATCGGCTCCTGTTAGTAGCACCAGCGCTATAATTTCAACTCAGCCTGCGGGCGGCCCACATGGAGCATGCTACTGTAGGAACTCATATCTTGGTGGCCCAGCATCGACTGTGTAGGACCAAGCCCATTTAGTCGGCATAGGCTCTATAAATAATGGGGAGAGAGAAAAAAATTCCTTCATCTTCCCCAAATCAGCCAATCGTTTCATCTTCCGTCTCCACACCCAAATTTTGCCTTTTGCTTTGCTAGGGTTAGCTGCTGCTGCTGTTCCCTGCTCGAACTCGGGTGATTCCAGTCCTCTTCGTCTGTTCCAAGCTCCCAACCGCTTTTCCCCCAAATCTCTCCGCCTCCATCTATGTCGACAGCTTCGGATCCTGCGGGTGCGCCAGGGAATGCCTGGCCGACTTCGGATTGCGGCTCGGTGAAACTGAAGCTGCTGGGGAGTCAATTGAAGTTGCCCAGCCAGGAGGTGATCCATTGGCGGCCGGCTAAGGGTGAGTCGGTCCCAAACCCCCAATCTGGTGAAACAGTAGTCTTTGCTTCTTTTTTCGATAGGGGTTTGTGCCTTCCCTCTTCTGCGTTCTTCCGCCGCATCCTTGACTTCTATGGGTTGGAGTTGGTGAATTTGAATCCCAACTTGATTCTTCAAATCTCCATATTTGTTACTCTCTGCGAGTGCTTTTTGGGTGTGGAACCCCACTTTAATTTCTTTAGGCATCTGTTCCACGTCAAACCCCAGCCCTCCAAGAATAATATCAATGTGATTGGGGGGCTGGTCTCCAGTTGAGGAGTGATGGGAAGAAAACATATCTTGATCTCCCCTTGAAATCTTCCTTGAAAGGCTGGCACAAGGAGTGGTTCTATTGCGCAGATCTGGCTCCCTCCTTGCATCCATTCACCGGCTTGCCACCGGTAGTTTTACCAAGTTGGTCTTCAGACCCAACCTTTGAAGAGATGGGCCAAGTACACCAATTGCTAGCGAAATTGGATAAGCTTAAGGAAGCTGGCCTGACTGGGCCTTGGGTGGCCCGGCGTTTCCTGACTCGGCGTATCCAGCCGCTGAACCTGAGGAGCGTGTTCGGCTGGGACTTTCAGGGCAAACATGATCCCGATCGAGTAAGCCACGAGACGGCCAACAAGGACAAGGTGACCGAGACCCCATTTGGTTTCTTCTCCAATGGGGTGATTGAGACCGAAGACGATAAGCGCCGCATCGCGGCATATAGCTTCCTTTGGCCCCGCTCCAAGGTAACCTTTATCTTTCTTCTGTGCTGAATGCCTGTGTACTTGTATCCAACATTGTGTGATATATGTTGTTGAATTCTCTATAGTGGTGTAAGGAGTTCGACGAGGACTCCCGCCCATTGTCAGCCGTCAAATCAAAGAAGAGGCCAAGGAGCCCCCCTGCCGCCCAACCCGACTCAAAGAGAGCGGGGAAAAAGCCTGTTCTTTATCGGGGCAAGGGGGCCATGATGCCGCATGTCGTGGCAGGAAGTCTGAAGATAAAGGATACCGCCGCCGTGGCACCCAGGCGATCAAGTCCCAGATTGGGACTAGTACAGCCGAGCTCGACGTTGCCGAGCTCGGCAAAAGCACCGCTGAGTACAAGGTCCGAGCAGGCGCTGCCAAGCATACGGGTGCCCGAGTCGGCCACACCACCAATGGGGCTGCCTCCAGTCGCCACGCCGCCACCGACTGCTTCGCCAACCCGGTCGACAACCGGGCGTAGCGCTCCACCGGGACCTAGATTGCCCGGTGGGAAACTCAAGTTCTCCAAGAGGTAGGCTGCTCTGGATCTTCTAAGATTCTTGTCTGTTGCAGTAGTATTTTGATGTCTGTTTTGCCATGCAAGAAGCATGCCGATATTGATCTCAAGGAGACCGCTCCCCTTGAAGAGCCCGCCCCAGCCGAGCCGGCGCCCGCGAGCACACCCGCTGAGCTGGTGGCCATCCTAGTCCCGGAGACTAAGGTGGTCCCGACTGCGGGGCCGCTGGGGCCGCTCGCCCAAGGGGCGGTCACTGAGGTTGCTGCCCCAGCCCCTGAGTCGACGCTCGCTACCGAGGCCGTTGCCAGAGCCCCCGAGTCAACCCTCGAGGCCACGGGGGACGCCGGCGTGGGGGCCAGGACCCCGTCGCCGTCATGGTCGTCGTCGTCGTCGTCGTTGTTGCCGCCGGCGGAGATCCCGAACCTTCCCCGAATTGAAGCTCCTCCGCGTAAGCTTCCCCGGACGTTCACCTGGACGGCGCCTGATGGAACCGCGAAGAGGTTCAAGCTTGATGAGGCCGTGGTGAGAAGGGAACGCGAAAGCCTGCTTCGCGCCGCCATCACCGGGTCCTAGGGAGTTCGGGTATAATTCTTGCAGTGGAGTCCTAGGGGTCATCCTGTTCTGACATCTGACTCCGCTCTTGACTTGTTCTCTCCCTGAGCAGAAGCTGGTTGATCACAATGAGGAGATGACCGAGATCCTAATCGAAATAGCCCCCCACCTCGCAGAATTAGAACAGCTCCGGACGCTGAAGGCCGCGATGGAGGAGCACCACGCAGGGAGGGAAGCCTGGCTAAAGGATGCCGTCACTCAGCTTAGGGATGAAACTTGGGCCCAAGCCAGGAAGATTAGAGGTAAATCCCCCGAATGCATCCTCCCGACTGAACCCTTAATGTATTTCTCCAGCTACGTTGTTCCCGACTGCCCAGCTGTGTCTTGGCCACAAGGTTGGGTTCTTGACTAATCTATCATGCAGCCCTCGAAGCAGAGTTGAAGACCCGAACAGAGAGGGAAGCCCAGTTGAAGGAGGCTGAAGAAGCCAAGGCCGAGCTTGAGAAGGTCAAGGCCGACCTGACAAAGGCCAACGCCGAGCTCGAACGGGAGAAGGCCGAGTTAAAAGAGGCTACCATCAAGCTTGGCGATGAAAAAGCTAGACTAGAGAAGACCGTGGCCGAGTGGGAGGCTGACTACGTGAGTAAGTCCCCGTCTCGACGATGACCTTAACCAATCTCTTAGTCATTCCATCTACAGCCGAGCCTAACAAGTTTACTTGCCGGTGGACCTGGACAGACATGAGAGCCAATGTCCAGGCCCAATATCGGTTTTATACAGAGGAGATAAAGGCTATCAGGGAGTCACGGGAGGCCCTCGTCGGGTCTGTGAAAGGGCTCCTTGATCTGATGGATTCTCGCCCTTTGGGAACCAGCTGCAGTCGAATCCCCCAAGTGGAGGCGTGCCTTGAGGATGCACTGAGTGCCCTGAAGAGGTACTCGGATGAGCATGTCATTGCCGGCGTGGCACAGACTCTGGCGATGACCAAATCAATCTACCCGAGGGCAGACATTGAAGCCATCGGGGAGGGGTTTGCCGAGGAGACGATGCCCGAGGAGGCGCTGGAGCTGATAGCCCGGGCGAGGCCGACCACTGAGATAATCACCCGAGACCTGGGTCTGTAAGAGTAATATATCACGTAGTCGGTATGTATAGACTTTTGTGGAAAACATGTGTAAATATATGTGCAGTGCCGCCAAGCTTTGAATTACTACTCAGTTGTCATTAGCTTTACTCGAATGTGTAGTCTACACCGAGTTAGTCTATCGGAACTTAATAAAATCATTCACTGTAAGAAAGTGTACTTGGGCAAACGTGACAGTCGTAGTAAGGCTTCATAACTGGAGTAAGACAGGCTCATATATTATTGACAAAACACATATAATACATGCAGCCCCCGACTTACTACTCAGTTGATACAAGCGGCGTAGTGAGTCAGAGAAAACTATACACATGAGAAAGTATAAAGCTCAGGTATAGAAAGGACGTAGTTGTTCTATATTCCATGAGTTGTTGATGAGGACACCGTCTTCGGTCTTCAGTCGGTAGGCGCCTGGCCGCGTGACCTCGGCTATAATGAACGGCCCTTCCCAAAGTGGGGATAATTTGTGCATGTCTTTGGTGGTTTGTATTTTTCTCAAGACGAGATCCCCGACCAAAAAGGCGCGGCCACGGACATTGCGATTGTGGTAGCGACGTAGGCCTTGAAGATACCTTGCCGACTGGATTGTTGCGATGTCCCTTGCTTCTTCCAACTGATCTAGCTCGACCAGTCGGGTATTGTTTGAGACGTCTTCTGAGTAAGCCCGGACTCGCGAAGAGCCGAACTGTAACTCTATCGGTAGCATAGCCTAGCACCATAGACCAGAAAGAATGGGGATTGCCCTGTTGCCTGACTAACCGTGGTTCTCAGAGACCAGAGAACAAATGGGAGTTCTTGTACCCACTGGCCCGCATATGATTGTAATCGGTCGAATATCCTGGCCTTGATGCCTTGTAAGACCATACCGTTGGCTCGCTCGACCTGCCCGTTGCTCCGTGGGTGTGCCACAGATGCATAGCAGATCTTGATGCCGAAATCTTCGCAGAAGTCTTGGAACATGCCGCCCGTGAACTGAGTACCATTGTCGGTGATGATGCGCTTAGGAACCCCGAATCTGTATAGTATACTCATAATGAAGTCCTTTGCTCGTGCCGTTGTTATAGTTGCAACGGGTTTTGCCTCAATCCACTTGGTGAATTTATCCACTGCGATGAATAGATGTGTGAACCCTCCTGGCGCTTTCTTGAAAGGCCCGACCATGTCGAGCCCCCATACTGTGAATGGCTAGGAAATGGGGATTGTTTGGAGTTCCTGGGCTGGGAGATTGGTTTGTCTTGCGTAGAACTGGCAACCCTCACATTTGTGGACAATTTCTTTTGCGTCTGTTATTGCTGTGGGCCAGAAAAATCCCTGCCGGTAAGCCTTTCCGACTAATGTCCTGGATGCGGCATGGTTGCCACATATGCACGAGTGGATCGACTGCAAGATCTGCTTGCCTTCCTCGGTGGTGACGCAACGCATGAGGACACCGGATGCGCTCCTTCGGTACAGGTCTTTTGCGACTAGTAGAAAGCTTTTGCTTCAACGCTTGATTTGTTCAGCTTGACTGCGATCATCTGGGAGTTCGTCATCCAGGAGAAATTTGATAACAGGGGCCCGCCAGTCTTGACATATGTGCAGCACCTCGTCTGTAGCCGGGGTAGGTTCGCCTCCTGACTGCTCCGGCGCCGGTTTCTTCTTGACTGATGGCTCCATGAGTTGCTCGACAAAGATTCCAGTCGAAACCGCTTCTTGCTTGGATCCCATATTTGCCAGCTCGTCTGCCGTGTCATTGTATTGGCATAGGACATGTGTTATTTCCAGCCCGTCGAACTTGTTTTCCAGCTTGCGGACCTCCAGACAGTATGCCGCCATGGTATCATCGAGACAAGTCCAGTCTTTTATGACTTGGTTCACCACGAGTTGAGAATCCCCGCGCACAACCAGTCAACGTATGCCGAGTAATATAGCAATCTGGAGCCCGTGGATAAGTGCCTCGTACTCGGCGACGTTGTGGGAAGGCGGGAAGTGGATTTGTAGGACGTACTTGAGTTTTTTGCCGGTGGGGGATGTTAATATGACTCCAGCCCCAGCGTCGCCGATCCGTAGAGAACCGTCGAAGTACATTGTCCAGTACTCTAGCTTCGCTGTTGATGTAGGAAGTTGAACTTTTGTCCACTCGGCCATGAAGTCGGCTAGAGCTTGTGATTTTCGAGAGACCTGGTGAGAGAGAATTGTCCTAAGTCCTTTGTTTCTTACTCTCGCTTGTTAGGCTGATTCTAGGAATGTGTCTCGGCCAGCGACTGCTACAAGTATTTGGAACACTTATTCAGCTTTGCTATTCTGTTATTGAATTTTGCTAACCCTTGCTACAATACACTGCCTTCTGAGATCCACACACTTCTGGTTAGTACAGGTTGATCCTCGCAATCGCACCCCTGCCGTCGTCAAACATCCCACCTCTCCGAGTCATACCGCCTGCTTCAATTGGTAAGATTCTTGTAAGAGCAAGGTAAGACGCTTTTAGTTGCTTGAGAGTGTGTGATTCCACCATCCACTACCTAGTAGTTGATAGGGATAACGCTTTTGTATTGTTTTCTATTTTCTACTAACAGTGGCAGGAATGTGATGACATAACATGAACTCTATACAACAAGACCTTCAGGCGATAGCTGAGAGCACGAAAGGTCTCCTTAGTGAATATGAACAATTGAGACGACATCAGCAGCCAGTTACTATTTCTTCTTGTCTTCCACTAACTATGACAGTTCATACCAAGGACGAAAAGGAGACGAAGAATTTGGATAAGAGCCCTACCATAGCTGCCACATCACCTTCGACAAGTGAAGGTAAGACTGTGTCATCTCCCCCTTCGTATAATGGATTTGGTGCTAAAGCATACATGAGTTGGAAAGTTGCGATTGATAAAATTTTTTTCATCGTCATATGTGTGATAAACGAAAGATTAAGAGTGCTGCTAGTATCTTGACTTCTCATGCTTTAATATGGTGGTAAAATTTAATAATGTCTTCATATGATAGATTGCCTCAAACTTGGAAGGATATGAAAATGCTTATGCGAGAGAAATTTGTTTCTCCATCTCAGAATTTTTCTTACAAAAATAAAGTGTCATTTAGAGAAGCAACCCCTTGTTGTCTCCATCTTCTGTGACTAACCTTTTGCACGATAATGAGAGTACTTTGGTACAACGAGTGCTAAGTTCTCAAATGGAGAAAGCGGAGCAAAATCAATGCCATAATTTGTTCCAATCAAGATTTTTGGTTATGAATCAAGCATGCCGTATTATCATTGATAGCGAGAGCTGTAGCAACTTGGCAAGTTCAGATATGGTCGAGAAACTTGGATTGCCGACCCAACCGCATCCTCGGCCTTATTATATCCAGTGGTTCAATTCTTGCGGTAAGTTGAAGGTAAGTAAAATTGTGAAAGTGGAGTTTTCAGTAGGCAATTATCATGATTGTGCCATATTCGATGTTGTTCCAATGCAAGCATGTTCTCTACTTTTGAGTAGACCTTGGGAATATGATAGAGATGTTGTGCACCGTGGTAGAACCAACACGTACACTTTCACACATAAGGGCAAGAAATTTAAGTTGCTACTTATGTCCCCTACTGAAATTTTGAAAGATGATCTAGAGAGGGAAAAGATTAAAAACCATGAGGTTTTGAGAAATAAATGTAATAATACTAATGTTTTGATGGCTTCACCTAAACCTGAGTTATTGCAAAACAAATGTATTGGTTTGGGCACTGACATTTTGCAGGTATCTGAGAAGAGCTAAGGTAATGAGGAAAAGAAGAAAGACATAGAGAAAGAAGATCCACCGGTTGTTCCATGTATGTTTCAAGATGGTTTAATTAAGAGTGCACCTACAGTTTTTGAAAATGAGAACAAAGGTAATAGAAATGGTGCTCCATCCACTCAAGGTATGGACAATTCTAATGTGCTATATATGTCCGCTAATCATGCTAGTTTAGAGCAATCACCAGTGGAATCGTGTGTTAAATTACCTTTGTCATACGATGATTTGGTTCCTATTTCTTGTGATAAAGAAGAGTTGAGCAATGCTTCACTTATATCCATGCCACAACTAGTGAATGAACATGTTAGTAATGTTGTTGAACCACCATGTGCTGATTTTAGACATGTTGTTCACATTGCTAGCGAGAATGAAGAGCTTAGCTTGTTATCTTCTTTAAATACTTGGGACTATATTCAATTTGATGATCTTTGTCCACTCAATTGTTTAGAGAAGAAATTATTTGCTAGATCTGATTTGCCATGTCCATCGATGTTTTACACCGGCAATAAATATATGGGGCTACTCGGCGGATGGAAACTTGATGGATTGCAAAGGAACACGGGGAGTTTATACTGGTTCAGGCCCTCGATGTGAGGTAATACCCTACGGGCAGTTGTAGTGTATTTTCCTTTGAGGATGTATGGTGGTGATTCTGGTGAACCAACTCAACCTACCCTCAGGGGGCGCCCTGCCTCCCCTTATATACTGGGGGACAGGGTTACAAGGTAGGAGTCCCAACCGGATTACGGCCAAGGGATCTCCTCTTAGAGATATAACGCACCCAACTAGGACTGTGTTTTTCTTATCATACAAGGCAAAGTCTGCTAGGGATTACTATATCTCTAATTACAAGGCCAGGCCCATCCTCTATCCGAGTGGCTCATATGCTTGTCATGAGGTACCCGGGGCCCATGGCACCCACAGTAGCCCCTGAGACCTTCATAGTTGAGTCACAGCTGATGCCGAGTGCTCATCCTCCACGATGAAGTCTTCCCGAGTGCATTGCTCCCGAGTACTCTTTGTCCGAGTGCTTCTTCTCCCGAGTTCTGCTTCATGTCAGCTAGCAGCGAGGCTATGAAGGGCTCCATGTAGAAGTATGAATAGTGTGCACCGAATAGGCGCACCTATTAGGTTTAGCCCCTGACATTGTGCTTAATTGTGAAACAATTAAACATAAAGTCAAAGATCTTTAACCTTGTACTCTTTCCCGAGTAGTATACTACTGGTATATGAGACTCTTCGATATCATGTCAATCGCAATAAACTTTATAGTCTTGCCGAGTAGAGAACTACTCGTATGTAGGACTCTTCGACTTTGTGTCAGTCAGAATGTGTGTTTATAGTCTTGCCGAGTAGGATGCTACTCGTATATGGGACTCTTCAGCTTCATGTCAGCTGGAAAGAGGGTTTATAGTCTTTCCCGAATGGCGTCCCACCCAGAAGCTAGGCTCCTCCACATCATGTCAGCGGGAATGAGAAATTCATAGTCTCTCCCGAGTAGTGCACTACTTGAAAGTTAGACTCTTCAGCGTCATATCGGCTGGAATAATGTTGCTCATGGCAACTGATGGCCACGCATGTAGGCCGAGTACCACTTTATGAAATTAAATCCATTGCGTGGTCAGGTGTACTCGAGAAAGATACCTGTATCCCCAATTTTAATGAAGACCAGCTTGCGATCCTTATAAGGATATATTCTCGATACCTGGTGGATAATACAGATACCCGAACACATGTGCTCGGCAATTAGGCTCTCATGAAGCATATCTGTTTACCTCATTGGTTCCTGTTGGTAGCACCAGCACTGTGATTTTAACACAGCCCGCAAGCGGCCCACATTGAGCGTGCTACTGTAGAAACTCATATCTTGATGGCCCATTGCCGAATAAGCCGGCCTAAACCGACCCACCCAATGTAGGCTCTATAAAATCACCATCCCTCGCATGTTAGGATGAGTTCTTTGGTGTCGGTAACCGCAATCAGCCAGAGAAATCCTTATTCGCAAGCCTTTCTGACTTACATTCTGGATGCAACCTAGTTGCCACAGAAGCCTGAGTAGATATATTGCAGGATCTACTTGCCCTTCTCAGGTGTGACGCGGTGCATGAGAACCCCGGATGCGCTTTGACGATGTAAGTCTTCTCTGACTTGGGTAAAGCCGAACAAGGTACCCGAACCTTGCATTAGCAGAGGGTTCGGCCGGCGACCCTCATGGGGCGTACCCTATCCAACAGAGTTATGGCCAAATAAGGTACCTGACCCTTGCATTAGCATAGGATTCGGCTGGCGACCCTCATGGGCGTACCCGATCTGACAGAGTTGTGACCAAATAAGATACCCGAACCTAGCATTAGCATAGGATTCAGCTGGCGACCCTCATGGGGCGTACCCTACTTAGCCGAGTAGTACACGAGCCCTGACTGGCGCCGGAGGTCGATTATATTAGCCGAATAAGGTACCCGAACCTTGCATTAGCATAGGATTTGGCTAGCGACCCTCGTGGGGCGTACCTCACCCAGCCAAGTGGTATACGACCCCCGACTAGCGCCGGAGGTCGGTTGTTAGCTCACATGGAGCGTAGCCGGGGAAGATGGCGTCCCGACTGGCGTAAGCACTTAGTCAATTGCCCTCATGGAGCATTCCGAGTGATTCTTGGCAGACTTGTCCAGCCCCTGAGCGTAGGAGATAGGCTCGTAGCCTTGAGTTCCTGTCACGCATATTTGGAGCCGGCCCTGCATTATAAGCATATCGGATGAGTAGCATCTGATGATGAAAATAATCACCCGAATAAAATGTATTTTACAATATATGTAAATACATGCTCTTCCTCTTATTAATATTGATTTCCTCGAGTAGTTGACCCCTTACGTTTAAGCACTCTGCCCGACTAATCATAGCCCCCTAGCATCGGGAGTTGGCTCGTGGCTCTTTCCCAGACACGCGTTTTGGGTGACTTGAGTTCGTCTTTCATGGAGCAAAGTTTCACGGATTAGAATTTATGCTACTCGAATACTTTTGCAATCATTTAAGAGCAAAAACAGAAAAAAAAAGTATAGCTTGTACACCTATTAGGTGTAAGCGGCTGCGGTATTGGCGAGGCCGAGTGAAGAAATATTTATCAGAAAGCGACTTAGCTGTTCGGTATTTGGGAGTGGGGATGCCATCCTTGTGTCTGGGCTTTTGAGCCCCCGAGCATGTCACTTGTTGTTCTGATAATCTTCAGTTGTTGAAGGTCGAAGACGGTTGTGACCGACCGCCACAATGAAGCCGTCTGACTTGCGTTTGTGACTCCCAACTTTAGTCGGGACCGCGTCGTCGGTGCCCTCCCGCTTCTTTTGTCAGGGTGCCTTCTTGTCATCGAGGGCCTCAGCAACAGCGTCGGCCGAGTCGGCGTACTTGTTCGCCATGTCAAATAAAGCCTTGATAGAGTTGGGAGGCTTCCGTGTGAATTTGTCGATGAACGAGGTGTCTTTGACTCCTTTTTGAAAGGCGGCGATGACGACCTCATCCTTGATATTCGGGATTGAATTCTTCTTCTCAGAAAACCTCTTGATGAAGTCACGAAGAGACTCGTTCTTCCTTTGATGCAACTGATACAGGTCGTGTTCGGAAGATGGCCTATTGTATGTTCCCTAGAAGTTGGCGATGAAGCTTTCCCGGAGTTCTCCCAAGGAGCCGATTGACCTCTTTGGGAGTCCTATTAGCTATGTCCTCGCTGAGTCGGCTAGAGCGACTGGGAGGTAGTTAGCCATGACCTTGTGATCTCCTCTAGCTGCTCGGATTGCCAGAGTGTAGACTGTGAGCCAGGACTCAGGGTTGGTCTTCTCGTCGTAGTTTTCAATTCCAGTCGGCTTGAAGCCTGTTGGCCAGTGGACCTGTAGAAGCTCGTGGGTGAAGGCCGGTACTCCTTCATCTTCATGAGGACTCCGACTCCAACTATGGCGGCGAAACCGCTCGTGGTGGAAGCCGAAGCGCTCGTTCTTGTCTTCCAGTCGGCTTTGTTCGTCTTCCTCGTGTTCGTAGTGCCGAGTGTTGATGTCCTGCCGAAGGTCATGCTGTAGTTGGCCTCGGAGAGCCTGGTCGTCCCGATGGTTGTTTTGATGCCGCCGGTTGTTGTTGGGGTTGCCAAGTAACGTCTGACGTGCCTTCGTGTGCAGCTGACCGGAGCCAGCCACTCGGCATCGCTTCGAGGTGGATGAAACTGCCATTGGGGAAGCCGACCTGTTGGTTGGTATGAGTGTGTCCCCCGACTGTTGGTGCTGTGGACATGTAGCAGCGGTGATCATTGCTTTGATTCTTGCGATAGTCGGGGTGGCCTGATGATCAGGCCCAAGCTGGAGTGTGTCCAGTAGGGTTGTAGTGGCCACGATGTTCTGTTGAGGAGTAACGAAGACGTAGTGGTCGCCGACTCGGGTTTGGAGGATTTGTTGCAGATCGTCGTTGCGGACGTACAAGTGTCTTTCTTCCTCCTCTTGCTGTTCTCGCAGTCAGCGGGCCTCCTCCTATTGCTGCTCGCGTAGTTGGCTTGTTTCCTGAGTAGGAGTAGAGCCTTTGAATGCCATGAAGATTTCTTGTGGCGGAGAGAAGCTTGCTGAACTGCTATCCGACTTATAGTCGGAATCTGACTGAGAGTCGGAGTCCGACTGCGAGTCGAAGTCGGAATAATTGATGGAGGTGAATATAACTCTGACCTCCCTAGATCCGATCTCGGGCAGCTCTGGGCCGTATCCGAGTCGAACACCAGGGGATCGTGTTTGCCGCATCGGCTGTTGTCTAAAGATATCCACGGCGTTGCCGAGTCTGTACGGGAGATTGACGATCTCTTCCCTTCTTAGCTCGATCTTGGCCGGCTCAAGGCCGAGTCCGAGTTGAACACCAAAGGAAAGAGTTGTCCCGAGACCTGGACAAGATGAAGATTGCCGCAGCAAGTCGATGAGGGTTGCTGCAGCGTCGTGTGGACCGACTGGCACGAAGTCGGCCGGTTCCCTGGCAGATCGGATCAAGTCTGAGTCGGCCAAGGTGAGGTTGCCGAATTCGTCGGCGATGAAGTCGAGGCTCCCGAATGTAATCGTGTCTCCAGGGGAGAATCCACCGCCGTTGACTCCAATTGTCGGATCCATCGAGCTTGAGGTTGATCTCACCGAAGCCCCTACCTGGCGCGCCAACTGTCGAGGTTTTACACCGGCAATAAATATATGGGGCTACTCGGTAGATGGAAACTTGATAGATTGCAAAGAAACACGGGGAGTTTATACTGGTTTAGGCCCTCGATGTGAGGTAATACCCTACGTCCAGTTATGGTGTATTTTCCTTTGAGGATGTATGGTGGTGATTCTGGTAAACCAACTCAACCTGCCCTCAGGGGCGCCCTGCCTCTCCTTATATACTGGGGGACAGGGTTACAAGGTAGGAGTCCCAACCGGATTACGGCCAAGGGATCTCCTCTTAGAGATATAACGCACCCAACTAGGACTATGTTTTCCTTATCATACAAGGCAAAGTCTGGTAGGAATTACTATATCTTTAATTGCAAGGCCAGGCCCATCCTCTATCCGAGTGGCCCATATGCTTGTCATGAGGTACCCGGGGCCCATGGCACCCACAATGTCCTTCTCATGTGATTTTTCATGTTATTGGCAATTATGATAATAAAGGAGAGTATAATGTGCATAGAGTGTATATTTGTTTGAATTTTTATATACCTCCTTTTTATAATGACATATCTTGTCTAGAGGACCGCATAAGTATAAATAATTCTCTATCTAGTTCCTCTAGTTGTTTAAATGAGTTGCAGGTTGGTTTGCAAGAAGGGGAGTGTTGTGAGTTGCACGACACTATAAAGTGTTCTCCGTGTTTAAAAATTTCAGAATCCAACCATATGCACAACACTACCTCACCCTATATTGTGAAAGATAAAGATATATTCATCAGGTTTAAAGACAAAGTGAAACTACGGACGGTTTCCAATCAAGAAGGGGAGGATGATGAGGACATCACTAACTCGGATATGACCATAGCTACCTTATGTATTCATCGACCAAAGGTGCATACTTTCTACGTTAGATTTATGTGTTTTATATTTGAACAGCCATTACTGCACCATGAGTTTTGTGTGTTCTCGTTTGCAAAGATACTTGCTTGGTTAAAGGGAAAGAGACCGAGCGCAAGGAACATATGGATGATCAAAGAAGTTGATTGGAGACCAAACCAAGACCTTACCCAAGTCTACTCCTACATCACCACGTCACTTTTGGTCCATAGAAGGCAAGAGATGAAGTTTTGCACATTTTGGATTCGGATTCGGGCCTCCTGATAGCATCAACTTCAAATGGACCTAGCCGCTGATCCAGAAGGACTTTCGGGGCCCATGAGTACTTGTTGGAAAGCTCATGGAGTCTACTTTCAGATGGTTTTAGTCCCATGTCAAAATTCCTCCTGAGCTGTCTGAAATCAACAAAATAAGACACGTACCTCTTCCAATCCGAGTCTGTTTTGGGCCTTGGGCCTTGTAATTGTGTCGTGGGCTAAGCCCACGGGGTGTGCGCCCTAGAGTTAACTCTAGGACGTCCCAACTCATATATATTCAGTAGCCATCACCATTTAAAGTTGGGTTTTGCTTAGATTATTCTGCCATTGCAGTTTCGCCGTCTATATCGGTTTGTAGAACCCTATCTTTGTGTGCTAAACATTCATCTATAATTCTAGATTGTGTTTTTCTTGTTCTTGCAAATTTCTTCGATTGTTTGTAGGAGCAAAACCTTCGTGGTTAGGTCGGCTGCGTCAGAGCGTGGCCGATAACGACAAGTTGTGCGGGTGTAGCGGTTGCGAGGTGACGATCACTGATCAGAAGCCTCAAAACATGACCGTCCACACATCGCCAAATCGAACCTATCGGAATATCGGGCACCTAGTCTCGCATCACCGACTCGGTCGACGCTGTTGCTGAGGCCCTCGATGACAAAAAGGCATCTTGTCAAAAGAAGCGGAAGGACAATGATGACATGGCCCCGACTAAGGTTGGGAACCGCAAATGTAAGTCGGACGACTTTATTGTGGTAGTCGGTCACAAGCGTCTTCGACCTCCTACAACTGAAGATTATCAGAACAACAAGTGACTTGCTCAGGGGCTCAAAAGCCCAAACGCAAGGATGGCATCTCCACTCTCAAATACCAAACAGCTAAGTAGCTTTCTAATAAGTATTTCCTCACTTGGCCTTGCCAATGCCACAGCCGCTTACACCTAACAGGTACACATGTTGCGAATTTTCTGTTTTTGCTCTCAATGATTGCAAAAGTACTCGAGTAGCATAAATTCCGATCCGTGAAACTTTGCTCCATGAAAGACGAACTCAAGTGACCCAAAACACGTGTCTGGGAAAGAGCCATGAGCTAACTCCCGACGCTAGGGGACTATGACTAGTCGGGCAGAGTGCTTAAACATAAGGGGTCAACTACTCGGGGAAATTAATATCAATAAGAGGAGGAACATATATTTACATATATTGTAAAATACATAAATTTCTGAGGGTGATTGTTTTCATCATCAGATGCTACTCATCCAATATGTTTATAATGCAGGGTCAGTTCCGGATATACGTAACAGGAACTCAGGGCTATGAGCCTATCTCCTACGCTCGGGGGCTGGACCAGTCTACCAAGATACACTTGGAGTGCGATGCTTCAAGAATCACTTGGAATGCTCTACGAGAACCATTGTCTGAGTACTCACACTAGTCAGGACTCTTGTGTGAGTTAAAAACTGACCTCCGGCGCCAGTCGGAGCTCGGGTACCACTCGGCTGGGTGAGGTACGCCCTAGGAGGGTCGCTAGCCGAATCCTACGCTAATGCTAGGTTCGGGTACCTTATTCGGTCACAACTCTGCTGGGTGAGGTACGCCCCATGAGAGTCACCAGTCCAATCCTATGCTAATGCGATGTTCGGGTACCTTATTCGGCTAACAACCGACCTCCGGCACCAGTCGGAGCTCGGGTACCACTCTGCTGAGTTGGGTACGCCCCATGAGGGTCGCCAGCTGAATCCTATGCTAATGCGAGGTTTGGGTACCTTATTCGGCTAATATAACCGACCTTCGACGCCAGTCGGGGCTCATGTACCACTCGGCTAGGTAGGGTACGTCCCATGAGGGTCGCGAACCGAATCATATGCTAATGCTAGGTTCGGGTACCTTATTTGGTCACAACTCTACTAGGTTGGATACGCCCCATGAGGGTCGCCAGCTGAATCCTATGCTAATGCAAGGTTTGGGTACCTTATTTGGATAAATTCTGTTGGGTAGGGTATGCCCCATCAGGGTTGCTAGCTGAATCCTATGCTAATGCAAGGTTTGCGTACTTTATTCAGCTTTACCGAAGTCAGAGAAGACCTATGTCGTCAAAGCGCATTCCGAGTTCTCATGCATTACGTCACACCTGAGGAGGGCAAGCAGATCCTGTAATATACCTACTCGGGCATCTGTGGCAACCATGCTGCATCCAGAACATAAGTCAGAAAGATTTGTAGACAAGGATTCCTCTGGTTGATTGCGGTTATCGATGCTGGAGTAGTCATCCTGACATGCGAGGGATGTTAATTTTATAGGGCTGCGCTGGGTAGGTCAGTTTAGACCGGCTTATTTGGTAGTAGGCCAAAGATATGAGTTTCTCGATAACACGCTCTATTGAGCCACTCGCTAGCTGTGTTAAAATCACAGTGCATGTGCTATTCACAGAAACCGATTAAATAATCAGATATGCTTCATGCTAAGCCTATAGTCGGGTGTATACATTCAGATATCTGTATTATTTTCTAGATATTGAGGATATATCCTTATAAGGATCGACAGCTGGTCTCCATTAAAATTGGGGATGCAGGTATCTCTCAAGTACACCTGACCACGTATTGGGTTAAAAATCCATAAAGTGGTACTCGGCTTACATGCTTAGCCATTATTTGCCATGAGCAAAAATCATTCTAGCTGATATGATGCTGAAGAGTCTAACTTCCGAGTGATATACTACTTGGGAAAGACTTAAAAATATTCCGGCTGACACGATGCCGAAGAGTCTTATATACCAGTAGTATACTACTCAGGAAAGACTACAAGGTTAAAGATCTTTGACTTTATATTTAATTGTTCCACAATTAAGCACAAAGTCGGGGGCTACACCTAATAGGTGCGCCTATTCGGCGCACACTATTCATATTTCAACATGGAGCCCTTCATAGCCTCGCTGCCAGCTGACATGAAGCAGGACTCGGGAGAAGAAGCACACGGGCAAAGAGTACTCGGGAGCAATACACTTGGGAATACTTCACCATGGAGGATGAGCACTCGGCATTAGCTGTGACTTAACTATGAAGGTCTCAGGTGCTGCTGTGGAGGCCATAGGCCCCAGGTACCTCATGACAAGCATATGGGCCACTCGGACAGAGGATGGGCATATCCTTGTAATTAGGGATATGACAGAACTCGGCAAACTTAGCCTTGTATGACAGGGAAAATATAGTCCTAGTCGGGAACATTATATCTCTAGAAGGAGATCCCTTGGTCATAATCCGACTAGGACTCCTACTTTATAACCCTATCCCCCAGTATATAAGGGGAGGAAGGGCGCCCCCTGAGGGCAGGTTCATCAGAATCACCTAGACCACAATTATTCATCCTCAAAGGAAATACACCACAACTAGATGTAGGGTATTACCTCATCTTGAGGGTCTGAACCAGTATAAACTCTTCATGTTCCTTTGCAATCCATCAAGTTTCGGTCTCACGAGTAGCCCTATATATTTATTGCTAGTGTAAAACATTGACAAAAACAATGATCGAAGGCGACACCATGACGACTGCCATGACAACCAGGATGCCCGAGGACCACTACGGCGGGATCTCCGCCATAACATCAACGCCCGACGCCGAGAGCACGAGGAAGACGAGCGCGACCGACTGGAAGATGAGCACGAGCGCTTCGGCCTCCAGCACGAGTGATTTCATCACCATAGCTAGAGTTTGAGCCCTCACGCGGATGAAGGAGTACCGGTGTTTACCCACGAGCTACAACAAGTCAACTAGCCATCAGGCTTCAAGCCGACTGGAATCGAAAAGTACGATGGGAAGACCAACCCCGAGTCCTAGCTCACGGTCTACACTTTGGTGATTCGTGCAGTCAGACGCAATCATAAGGCCATGGCTAACTATCTCCCAGTCGCCTTAGCTAACTCGGCGAGAACATGACTAACTGGCCTTCCCAAGCGATCAATCGGCTCCTGGGGAGAACTCCGAGATCGTTTTATTGCCAACTTTCAAGGAACATACGAGAGGCCGTCTTCCAAGTATGACTTATATCAATGTCATCAAAGGAAGAACAAGTCCCTCCATGACTTCATGACTTCATCAAGAGGTTTTCCGAGAAGAGGAACTCGATACCAAAGATCAAGGACGAGATCGTCATCACTGCCTTCCGCAAGGGAGTTAAGGACACCCCGTTCATTGCCAAGTTCACTTAGAAGCCTCCGGGTTCCGTCAAGGCTCTATTCAACGCTATTGCCGAGGCCCTGGAAGACAAGAAGGAGCCCTGACAGAAGGAAAAGAAAGACACATACGATACAGCCCCGACTAAGTTTGGCAATCGCAAGCATAAGTCGGACAATGTCGTAGCATCCGTTCAACCCTCAAGGACGCACGATTACTAGAAAGTCATGAACGGGCCATGCCCTTTCCACCCAAAGGGGAAGCACGTGGCTAAGAACTGCTTCATGCTCAAGAAATTCGCTTCAGAGCAAACATCAGTATTTGGCGATGCCAAAGACAGGGACAAGCCAGATTCGGGCGTAGCCGGCGACTACCAAGATCCCCAGGCTAAGCTCAATCACATCTTCGGAGGGCCATCTGCATACAAGTCCAAGAGAAAACAAAAGTTAACAACCCAAGAAGTCAACTCGGTCTCGACAGATGCCCCCAATACCTGCGCTGGTAAGAGATGGCAATCACATTCAACCGCGCAGACCACCCCGACCGAGTCACGCATCTAGGGTGTTACCCTCTCGTCCTAGATCCGGTCATCAGGAGTATCAAGTTGAAGAAGGTTCTCATCGATGGAGGAAGTGCTCTCAACATATTGTTTGCCAGAATTCTTGACGAGATGAAGATCCCTCGATCCGAGCTACGGCCGAGTACTGCTCCCTTCCACAAGGTAATCCCTAGCCTCTCTTCCAATCCACTCAGACAGATCACTCTGCCAGTTACTTTTGGCACGCGGGAGAATTTCCGCACTGAGAACATCTGCTTCGAGGTCGCTGACTTCGAGACCGTGTATCACACCATACTCGGACGGCCTGCATTAGCCAAGTTCATGGCGGTGCCTCATTATACATACATGGTGCTCAAGATGCCAGGACCAGCCGGAGTACTTTCCTTGCGCAGTGATGTTAAGCAAGCCTTCACTTGTGACAAGGAGAGCTGCGAGTTGGCCCAGTCTCAAGAGGCAGCAGTCAGACGAAACAATATCTGACTAGCCGTGACACCTGCAAACGAGGATGATCAAGTTCTGGCGAGAAAAGCAGCTAAGTTGGGAATTTCGGCGGATTCAAATACAAAGAAGATCCCTCTGAACCCTTCCGACCCCACCAAGACTGCGCGTGTCAAGACCGGTCTCGACCCCAAATAGGAAGACGCACTCGTCACCTTCCTCCAGGCTAACAGGGATATATTTGCTTGGAAACCTTCCGACATGCCTGGTGTACCAAGGGAGGTGATCGAGCATTCCCTCAACGTCAAGCCGGACGCCAAACCAATCAAACAACGACTACGGCACTTCGTACAAGACCAGGATAGATCAGGTGGTCAACTCTACTGCAGGGTGCGAGTTACTCAGTTTTCTCGACTCTTACTTGGGATATTATCAAATCAGCCTAAAGGAGGAGGAATGCCTAGAGACTTCTTTTATCAAGCCATTCGATGCATACTGCTACGTCACTATGTCGTTCGGGTTGAAAAACGCTGGCGCAACGTATCAACGTGCTATCCAGCGGTGTCTACACACTCAACTCACGTGCAATGTGGAGGCATATGTCGATGACGTGGTAATCAAGACCATAGTTAAGGAAGACCTCATCGCCGACTTAGAAAAAACCTTTCAAAGCCTTCGGAGATTAAATATGAAGTTGAACCCGGAAAAGTGCATTTTTGGAGTACCTTCGGGAAAGTTACTCGGCTTCATCAAAGTACAGCAAGGCATTGAGGCTAATCCAGAGAAAGTCAATGCTATCATGAACATGGCACCCCCGACTAGCCAGAACAACGTACAGAAGCTGACTGGCTGCATGGCGGCACTTAGCCGATTCATTTCCCGACTTGGCAAAAGGGGCATGCCCTTTTTCAAATTATTGAAGAAAGTCAACAATTTTCAATAGATGCCAAAAGCCCAGCAAGCCTTTGAAGACATCAAGAAGTTCCTCACATCACCACCCGTGTTAGCATCACCTATGCCCCAAGAACCACTCATGCTAAATCTAGTAGCAACTTCTCATGTAGTCAGCACGGTGTTGGTCATAGAGCGGGCAGAGCATGGGCATATACAAAAAGTACAAAGGCCAATCTACTTCGTCAGCGAAGTTCTAGCTGACTCCAAGATAAGATATCCCCAAGTCCAGAAGCTGCTCTATAGTTTACTTATAACTGTCCGGAAGTTGGTGCACTATTTCCAGTCACATTAAGTTACAATCATCACATCGTATCCACTCAGGGACGTCCTACACAATCACGAGGCCACTGGCAAAATCGCTAAATGGGCGCTCGAGTTGATGGCGTTTGATATTGTCTTTCAACCTCGGACAGCAATCAAGTCACAAGCACTTGCCAACTTCGTGGCCGAGTGGACATAGGTTCAAACAGCTACACAAACGGACAAGTTAGAATACTGGACGATGTCCTTCGACGGTTCTCTGCAAATTGGCAGTGCAGGGGCTGGCGTCGTCCTGACGTCACCCATCGGAGAAAAATTGAAATACGTCCTTCAGATACACTTTCCAGGGTCCCACAATGTCGCCGAGTACGAGGCACTCATCCACGTGTAGGATCGAACACAAGAACTAAGCCTACCAGAGAGGGGGTGAATGGTAGGAACACCAAAAACCGAAATCTTTTGCGGAATAAAAGAAACCCTCAAACCTGGATGGAGTGCACCGGTCAGACCGTCTTGCGCCGGTCTGACCGCCGTATGTCCACTGGTAAAACCGTTGCCTCGCCTCCGCGCTCTTGTCGGATGAACCGTCGAAATTCAGAAGGATACACACCAAAGATGCTCTTCAAAATAGATTAACTTTATTGCATCAAGATGTGTTTACAAAGCGCATACAAAGCATTTCTCTCTCTCAAAACTAAACTCTAGCTTTTCTCTCTTCTAAAAGTTATTCATCTAGGGCCTCAACCCCTCATCTATTTATACCTAAAATCTCCTACACAAAGTAGGAGTAGAACTCCTAGTCCCACTAGGACTCAAACCTTTAATTACCAAATCTAATTACAATTTACCAAATTAAATTTTTCTTTCCACAGCCAACTCGGACTCCCTCACATGCAGCTAGCTGTAGCAGTTCTGTTTGAGTATTGTAGCAGTGATGTTTGAGTACTGTAGCAATCCGGTCTGAGTACTGTAGCAGTGTTGTGGCTAAATATTTCTTATGCGTGATTTTTTCGCCGCTTGCACACCCAATTTGCGAAGCCAGTTGCGAAGACCTCCCACACAATATCCATCCACCATGTGCCACCTTGTGTCCAATCTTATCACCCGGCATTCTTGATCGTTCTGGACCTCAGCTCCTCCCTGAGCATAGTCACGATCCTACCGTTGACCAAGATTGATCATAAGTCACCTGCACACCCATAGACAAACCAACCGTTTCTGGGCACAGATAACACAACCTGACCCACATGAGTCACACACACTCATGCCAACATCAACTTTTATTTTTTAATAAATTTTCGTTAAATAAATAATTTGCAAAGCCAATTGTTCATCACAAAATATTAATCATGACAATGATTTTACAAGGGCTCCGCATCACTATATCACTGGGCATTCGCCAACTGGTAGTGCATAGGGATTCTTAACTCGTGGTGAACCAGGTCATGAAGGACTGGACGTGTCTAGACGACAACATGGCGGTTTACTGTCAGGAGGTACGAAAGCTGGAAAACAAGTTCGATGGGCTGGAGATCACACACGTGCTACGCCAATATAACGAAGCTGCAGACGAGTTAGCCAACATGGGATCCAAACGAGAAATGGTCCCGACCGGAATTTTTGTCGAGCATCTATTGGAGCCATCAGTCAAGAACAAACCAGTACTCGAGCAGTCGGGGGTTGAACCTACCCCGGCAACAAACGAAGTGCTAATTATCTCTCAAGATTGGCAGACTCCAATCATCAGGTTCCTCCTGGAAGACGAGCTCCCAGAAGATCACAATGAGGCCGAGCGGATCAAATGTCGAAGCAAATGTTTCCTCATAGTCGGTGAAGAGCTTTATTGTAGAAGCGCATCCAAAGTCCTCATGCGCTGCGTCACACCTGAGGAGGGTCAAGCAAATACTACAGCCCCTCCACTCGAGCATCTGTGGCAACCACACTGCATCAAGGATGTTAGTCGGAAAGGCTTATAGTCAAGGGTTCTTCTGGCCAACTACGGTTATAGGCGCCAAAGACATAGTTCAAAAATGAGAGGAATGTCAGTTCTTTGCACGGGAAACACATCTTCCAGCTCAGGAACTACAAACAATTCCTATCTGTTGGCCCTTTGCAATTTGGGGACTTGACATGGTCGGGCCATTCAAAAAAGCACCAAGAGGGTTCACACACTTGTTCGTCGCAGTGGACAAATTCACAATGTGGATCGAGGCAAAATGCGTTGCTACCATAATAGCGACAAGGGCAAAAGACTTCATCATGAGTATTGTATATCGATTTGGAGCCCCCAACCGCATTATAACAGGCAACGGCACTCAGTTCACTGGCGGCGTTTTTCAAGATTTTTGTGACAACTTCGGCATCAAGATCTGTTATGCTTCTGTGGTACACCCACAATGCAATGGGCAGGTTGAGCGTGCCAATGGCATTGTCTTACAAGGTATCAAGACTGGGGTGTTTGACCGACTACAACCATATGCAGGGCGGTGGGTGCAAGAGCTTCCATCTGTTCTCTAGTCTTTAAGAACCATGGTTAGTCAGGCAACAGGGCAATCCTCTTTCTTCCTAGTCTATGGTGCCGAGGCTGTGTTACCAACCGAGTTGGAGTTTGGCTCTCCGCGAGTTCGGACCCACTTAGATGCAAAAAAACTGAAGACCGACTGGTCAAACTAGATTAGTTGGAGGAAGCAAGGGACATCGCAACTATCCAGTTAGCAAGGTATCTTCAAGGCCTGCGTCGTTATCACAGTCGGAATGTTCGTGGCCGCATCTTTTTGGTGGGAGATCTTGTTTTGAGAAAAATCCAAACCGCCAAAGACAGGCATAAATTATCTCCCTTGTGGGAGGGTCCATTCATTATCGCTAAGGTGACATGTCCGGGTGCCTACCGACTGAAGACAGAAGACGGTATTCTAATCAACAACTCATGGAACATAGAACATCTATGTCCTTTCTATACCTGAATTTTGTACTCCTTTTGTACATATAAATAAAAATAGTTACTCTGACTCACTACGTCGCTTGTTCCAACCAAATAGTGAGTCAGGGGCTACATGTTAATACTTGTTGTATTCGTTAATAAAGTCCGAGCTTGTTTTATCTAAGTCATGAAGCTTTACAATAACTACGTTAAGTTTTCCTGAGTATAATCTTGAGAGGTCAACGTTTTTAATTAAGTTAATATCAAACCACTCGGCTTAAACTATCGAGTCGGGTAAAGCTAATGATGGCTCGGAGGAAGCAAGTGCTCGGCAAGACTTAACGACAAACACTAAAAGTATTTACAATATTCACATATTGTTTTTTATGAACACCAACTACATAATAGTTCTTGTTTACATTGGCAGATCTTCAACTATGGCTTTGGCAGTCGGCCTCACCTGGCTGATCAGTTCCAAGCCCTTCTCCGAAGTGGTGCCCTCAGTAAAGCCTTCACCAATCGCCTCGATATCTACCCAAGGATAGAGAAGATAGGTCATGGCTAATGCCTAGGCAATTCCTACGGCGACGCGCTCATCCAAGTACTTCTTCAGGACCCCTGGGGCTTCATCGAGACGCTGCGCCACCTGGCAATTAAGCTGGAGCTGGGCCCGGCCAGGGTCAGTTGCATGATATCCAATAAGGTCTTCGCAGAATCGACAATGACTTGCCGTCATTCCATTATCACCTTGATCTCCTCTGCGAAGACACCAAACTGGATCTACGAGTTGGCTTTGAAGGACATCAAAAATATCAGGACAACTAGGCCGACCGAGTACACAAACAGTCATGAGACTTACTCGCATAGTCGGTGTCCACCTTGGACTTCACCTTCTTGAGCTCTTTCAGCTCCTTATTCATGCGTTCAATTTCCAGGGACTAGTTGTTGAGGTTTGTCTCAAGAGCTACAGCCAAACAGAGTAAACAATCAACAATACAGAAAGATTTGTTTGAGGTCACTTGGGCAAAAGGGGAACTTACTCTTGATAGTCCCTGCGTAAGCCCAGTTCTCATCCCAAAGCTTGTCCACTGATCCCTTCAGCCACTCCTCCCTCTCCTTGCTGGATCTCTCCAGGTCTTCCTTGGCAATCTGGAGCTGGTGGAGTTGGGTAAGCTAAGGGGTGAGCTCGGACAGAACTCGGCCCATCTTCTCCGACCGATCGACCACTTTCTGCTCAGGGAGTATTCAAGTCAAGCAAAACAAGCAACAAAAGTACAAAGTCTTGAAGAACCACCAATCAACAGACACAACAAGATTGGCTGCATACCTAAATCCCCTTTGACGCGGCAATAGTGGCGTACATCAAGTTAACCCTTTCTCTCTGGGCTGCCTGCTTGTCATGCTCGAAGCTCTCTACTTCCCCCTCTGGAGTAACCCAATGGAACGTCCGGGGGAAGTTTGTAGGGGGAGCTTCGAGCCTGGGGAGATCGTCTTCATCAGAAGATGATGATAATGGAGGTGACGGAGTCCTGGGCCTCAAATCAATCGGCGGCGCGGGCACTTGGGCGAGCTCAGGGACGGGGGCTTCAATTGCGATGTCCCGACTGGGCGACGCTGGTGGCCCTGTCGGGTGGATCAACTTAGTTTTAGGGACTGGGACGATTTCCTACTCGGCTTGTGGCGCGACTAGCTCAGCCTCAGTTGAGGCGGGATCTGCTACGGGGGTTGGTGGCGCTGCTCCCTTGGGGTCAGCGTCACTTGGCTTCCTATAGGAATATTCAATGGTTAAGATATTGCCAGTTTATTCAAGCTGTTTTGAAGACAAAAGATTTGCTCGTACCTCTTTGAAGTTTTAAACCTCCATCCCTATGTGCTGGGGGTGGGGGTAGTCGGTGATGGGCTTGACAGCCTAGTCGGCGGCGAAGAGCTGCCAACTGTCGAGCTCATGGGCACGACTATCAGTGGTGCAGAATTTGGCCCAGTCGGCGCTGTACTTAATGCAGTCGACTGGGTGGTGGCGGCGCTCGGCGGTGCGGTCCTGGGGCTAGGTGGCCTAGGGGCGGCGCTGCTGGAGTCCTTGATCATCAGACCGCCAGATGCCTTTCTCAGCATATCGTTCTTTTTGGCATGTTCTGTCGCTAGTCTTTTCCCAGCCCTCTTGGGGCTAGGTTGGGCTACTGAGGGGCTGGCTGGGCGTTTCCTGGCCCCACTAGCCTACTGGCCTTGGGGGTCGGAATCAAATTCTTTATATTCCTGCAAACACCCAGATATCATACATTGCAAGATGGGACGACATTCATATCACTCATCACAGATGGATATCAAAATGTCTACAGCATCATATATTACCTTTGGCCAGGGCCTGCCCTCGCAGTATGGCTTGGGGGCTCTTTCCTTGTCCTCGATCTCCACGACCCTGTTGACAAAAAAGCCGAGCAAAGTATCGGTTACTTTATTCTTGTCAACGATGTCGGGGTACTCTCGGGTTGGATCGTTCTTGCCTTTGTAGTCGAAGCCAAGGTGGCTTCTAGCCTTCAGAGGCTGGGTTCGGCGATTCAGGAAGCACCTGGCCACCCAGAGACCGGTCAGCCCTGTGTCCTTCAGCATGCTGATCTTCTCTAGTAGTTTGTATACTTGGCCAATTTCATCTTGCGATGGCACTGAAGTCTAGCTCTCCAGGACAGATGGTGGATTTCCCATGAAAGGGGCAGGGAAGGCTCAAGATTTGAGCAATAGAACCACTCCCGATGCCATCCCTTGAGAGAAGTCTTCAGGGGGACATGGAGATAAGCCTTCTTCATCTCATTGCGGAGTTGAAGGCCCGCTCCCCCTATTGTCTGAATCTTGGATTTTGAGGGTTGTGGTTTGATGTGGAAGAGATATAGGAAGAGATTGAAATGGGGACTAATTCCCAAGAAGGCCTCACAGATGGTCACAAAAATAGAAATCTAGATAACAGAGTTGGGATTGAGGTTGACGATCTCAATGCGATAGAAGTCAAGAAGACGGTGGAGAAAATCAAAAGATGGTAGAGAAAGACCACGATCAAAAAAAGAAGTAAAGACCACGGTCTCACCCAGGCCTAGAGCGGGGACTGACTCACCGATGGCAAGGCACCAGTTAATGATCTCCTTGGGCTGTAGAATCATCCTCTTCTCCAAGATCGTCAGCTTTGTGGAGCTACAATCCGACATCGGCCAAGATCCTGACGATATATCTGGGATGCCAAATGAGGCTCTCAGCATCGCTGGGGGTGTGGAGCTAGGCGAAGAAGCTTTTGGCTGCTGGGAATCGGCGCTGGGAAGCAGTTCCTAGCGAATCTCGGGCCGGGAGCGTGAGCTACTGCGAACCCTAGCAGAGCGAAGAAGCGTGAAATTTGGGTGCAATTTCAGAAGCTGAAGTGATTTGGTGGATTGGGGGAGGAAGAGGAATCTTTTCTCTCTCCCGTCGTCTTATAAAACTTGCACCGAGTTAGTAGGCTTGGGCCGGCTAGCTCGGTAATGGGCCAAAAGATATGAATTTCTAAATAGCATGTCCTACTGGGCCGATCGCTGACTGTGTTAAAATCACAATACAGATGCTATTTTACAGAAACCAATCAAAATAATCGGATATACTTCATGTTAAGCCTAATTGCTAGACACATGTGTTCAGATATCTGAATTATTTGACAGGTATTGAGGATACATCCTTATAAGGATCAATAGCTGGTCTCCATTAAAATTGGGGATGGAGACATCTCTCAAGAAAACCTCACCACATATTGGGTTAAAATCCATGAAGTGGTACTCGGCTTACAAGCTTAGCCAAAATTGCCTTGAGCAAAAATATTTCCAGCTGATATGATGCTGAAGAGTCCAATTTCTGAGAAATATACCATTCGGGAAAGACTTAAAGGTTAAAGATCTTTGACTTTATGTTTAATTGTTTCACAATTAAGCACAAAGTCGGGGGCTACACCTAACAGGTGCGCCTATTCAGTGCACACTATTTATATTTTTCTATGAAGCCCTTTATAGCCTCGTTGCCAGCTGATATGAAGCGGGACTTGGAGAATAAGCACTCAGACAATGAGCACTCGGGAGCAAGGCACTTGGGAAATCTTCACCAAGGAGGATGAGCTCTCGGCACCAGCTGTGACTCAACTATGAAGGTCTCAGGGGCTACTGTGGAGGCCATGGGCCCCGGGTACCTCATGAGAAGCTTTCTGGCCACTCAGAGAGAGGATAGGCCCAATCTTGTAATTAAGGATGCAACAGGACTCGGTGCATATTACCTTGTACGATAAGAAAATGGATGTAATCCTAGTCAGGTACGTTGTATTCCTAGAAGGAAATCCCTTGGTCAAGTCCGACTGGGATTCCTACCTTGTAATCTTGCCTCCTCGGTATATAAAAAGAGGCAAGGAGCCCCCTGGGGCAGAACGCTCTCACCAGAAGAGAGAACAGAATCTCACCAGAGAAACCTCAAAGGCAATACACAATAACTGAAAGTAGGGTATTACCTTACATTGAGGGCCTGAACTAGGATAAATTATTTCATGTTCCTTTACAATCTCTCAAGTTTATGTCTCACGAGTAGCCCCATATTATTATTGCCGATACAAAACATCGACATGTAACATCTGAATCGTGTCTTGCCATGTAATTAGGATTAACTCTTTATATATGAATGCAAGGTATTTGTTTCATATTAATGAGGATTTATGAATTTTTATGCACATTTTACACTTAATTTGGAGCTTAATTGAGTAAATAATTACATATTGCAAATTCTAATTAAGTTACAAATCCTAATTAATTGTTTGATTAAATAATTACTTGATTAAATATCTATAATTTTTATATCCATTTTATATGCTACTGCTTCAAAATCCTAATAATTAGTTGATTAAATAATTACTCGATTAAATATTTATAATTTTTATATATTTTTTAAATGCTACACCTTCACAATCCTAATAATTAGTTGATTAAATATTTACTTGATTAAATATTTATAAGTTTTATATACAATTTATACGCTACTCCTTCACAATCCTAGTACATTAGTTATCAAGTCGCCAACAGGTGGGCCCTACTACGATGTCCTAGGCGGGTGGCTTAGCAACCCGTATGCAAAGATCATTTTCACATACGGGTGCTAATGTTATCACAGGCGGATAGCTTAGCCACCCGTATGTGAAGATCATTTTCGCATACGGGTGGCAATGTTATCACAGGCGGGCGGCCGAGCCACCCGTATGCTAAGACCATGTTTGCATACGGGCCTTTAAGTCGCCTGCCTGCAGAAATGCTACCCCCTATATAGGGGCGCGCAAGAGTCGAAATTTTTTGAAATCCAATGGCACGACCCCAAAACCCTAGCTACACTGTCAGGCCGCTGGTTCGTCACATGCCGCCGTCGCCCCTCCACCGCCCTTGCCTCGCTGTCTCCGCCGGCACCCTCCCCCCCCTCTGCCCCCGAGCCCGGTGCCGCCACCCGAGCTCCGGCGCCACCCGCCACCCCGAGCTCCTGCCACCCCGGCGCTGCCACTGCCACCCTGGCATCGCCACCCCAAGGCCGGGAAGTATCCATTTTCCTAGAACTAGTATGATTATTCCTTGTAGGAAATTATGATTAATTTGTATGGACATTATGATTAATTTGTATAGAGATTATAATTATTCACATGTATGAAATTATATTTTTATTTGTTTGCAATTTTATTTCAACGTTCTCATTTTCTCTATGAAGATTATGGTCGTTTGGATATTAAATAGTACAAAACTTTTGCAAACTTGGACTACGATTCAAATTGAACTTAACCACATGAGGAGTGCATTTTTTTCTGCGTTCTGCAGGTGCAACAATGACCGAAGGACCGTGTGTTGACTCGACAAGCGAGGTCCTTCTTGTCACCGGCGCCCCTGCATGACTTGACGTATTCTACCATGCCATCCACATATGTAGCCAAGTTAGCTTAAATTTTGTCACTATTTAATATGTGAATAATGACAACTAGGTGGGGTGGATGTACAAGATACCATCTATCCCAATCTCATCACATCCAAGAGCAATTTCCATATGTATAGATATATTGTTCCATTTTTAATCTATATGCATTGTTTTTATTCAATATAATTTCCATATGCTATATGAAGATCGTCGGTCGTGTCGATATTAAATTGTATAAAAATAATATTTGCAATAGAACGATGAACGGAAAGGACATGCAACACGAGATGGAACAAGTGGCCACGACCGACTAGGACAAGTCGTCTAGCGAGTCATCGTGGTGTATCCCCAGTGATCCACATCCCGTTATAGAGAGGGCAAGAAACGACGAGGACGTTGACCCTAATTACATTCCTATTGAACATGCCGTAAGTATTTCGCCGAATTACGCCGAGTTACTAGCGATAATAGTTGACTTACTATTGTCTAACACAGTGTTGTTGTTGTATGTATAATAGATGGAAACAAGATGTCGGACTCGCCGAAAAGTTGTCACAAAAGAGAAGAGTACCAACGATCCTGCTGAACTAGAAACAGCTACATGGCTGGGGCGTATATGGATACAACCACTACTAAAACCGTCGGCCAAAAACAAAAGCACAGTGAGAGAAGCAAGAACAACCTAATAGATGAAGTACATGCCATCACCCGCATAGGATGAAGAGGGGGCCCTGTTGAGCCTATAGGTATGCCATCAAAATGGAGCAACTCTTGTGGTGCTTTGGTAAGGGATCACTGTCCAATCCTCATAGATGAATGGAAGAAAGTAAGCGAGGGGGTGAAGGAACTTCTTCGGACGTAAATGAAGAAAATATTCCTATACCCCGAAGGATTCGGCGAAGTAGAAAGGAGTATGCACTAGCAGTTATGGGTCAGCGATGACGACAATGGAAGTCCAATCTAAATAAGAAGTACGTCCAGCGGAACCGGAGCCCCTTTAAAAGATACAGGAAAATCCCCGCGGCCAACTGGGACGAGTTCGTCAAGAAGAAGACAACGCTAGAAGCCTTATAGAAGAGTAAAAAGATATCTGAATTGGCAAAGAAAAATCAATATCCACATCATCTAGGTTCGACTCGGTATGCCCCCAAAGTGGACGTATGAAGAAGGAAGAAAAGGCGAAGGCGAAGGGAAAACCCTTGGAAGTGGAAGGGTTAGACGATCGCAGCAAGAATTGGGTATGGGCTAGGAGTACCAAAGAAGTTACTGACGACGGACAGTTGGTATTCAGAGACCCCAGTGTCAAACAAGTAGCAAAAAATTTGAAGGAAATCTCCGAGAAGCAAAAAAACTAGGGAGTTCATGCCCAGAAGGAAGAAAGATCAGCTAAGCACTGCGTTGGGTAACCCAGAGCATTCTGGCCACGTCAGAGGGGTAAGTTGGAAGAAAGGGTTTCCAAAAGACACAAGAAGTTACAAGAGATGAGATAGGTACAAGGAAAACATAAGGCAAGAAATCAAGGAAGAAGTGGTCAAGCAATTATTTCATTTGATGAATAAAAACTAAGGAAAATTGCCGGCAGATTTGCAACATGTTGCGCAGCACCAAGAACCTAGCGTAGTGTCATCACCTGCGACCCAACACCCAGTAGATGACATAACCGGTCCTACACTATGCATGTTACATGTACTGATTGGAAGGGCTGGCTAGACAAAGTAGCTCGCTAGTGGCATGGCAATACCAGGCAGGAAATTTCACTGCCAGGACATACTTGACGACTACACGAGGGTCCAAGTGTCAAGGGTCAATGTCGACTGCAACCAGTACGAGCTAGACATTTCCACGCCAGAGGGAATCAAATTTCTAAGCGATACGGTCAATCAATTCATACTATGGCACCATAGAGATATCGTGCTCCTTCAACAGTCGCCCACAAGTGCATCGAAGACTACGGCTCCAAAGAAGACAGCTACTATGACGGAGCCGACATCCCCGCCAGGTCCTTCGCAGTCTCCCAAAGACAAGGCACCTAAGTCCCCACCACATCCACCTTCTGCACCACCTCCACCTTCCCCACCATTGCTGTCTTACCCACCACATCCACCTTCGTAGCTACCTCGAAGCTTGCCAGCCCCTGAGGTTCAAATTGAAGCTCAACAGGGCACTCCATCTCCACTGTCCGCTCCAGCTCGGGCTAAATCTCCTACTCCACCGTCCGCTCCAACTCGGGCCATTCCCCAAAAGATAACCTTGTACTATAACAAGGCCAAATCAAAAGACATGGACAAGCTTCTGTTTACGGCTTTCAGAGCTAGAGGCGACATGAAAAAGATACAACACCCAATACAAGCTAAGAATTAGTGCAAAGCACCAAGGATGAGTTGGAGTTCTATGCTATTGACGACGTCCCTAAGGAATTCGCAAATGGCAAGCCTTTTCTTCCAACGCACATCTTGAGGACATTGCCATGGCAGATGATCAGGTGGTATGAGTGGTACATGAAGGCTAGTAAAGTAGGCCTAAGCTGGCTAAGTGCCAGGGTGCCAAAAGATGCTTTTATAGGTGGAGATGGGGACGTATTCTTTATCAATTTCAGGGACATGCACGCCATGTATCGTCTAGAAAAATTGGACGTCAATCTTGTCGGTACATGGGCCCTGTAAGTATATATATCGATCACTCTTCTTTCTATACATAATCAACCAATCTATAATTGACATGGTGCCTAATATTTTGAGCCGTTATACATATCTAGGTTATAATTACACGATGTGGATAAAACGAGGGAACTGGTTGGCTACCTTGACCCAACTAGAATCTGCAAGACGCAACACACCGTCGACATACATAAGGTTTTTTTGGTCCTCAAGGACAAGTCACCGGAGGAGAAGAAGAAGTACATCGAGAAACTCCATGGCGACAAGAGTCATGAAGTGGGGGCATACATTGGACGGGCAATGCTATCTTATCAAGATAAGAGATGCATAATGGCCCCGTACAACTTCAAGTAAGTTTGCAATTTCTTCTGTAAGAACTTTTAGAACTATTAACTTAACGAGTCTTTATTTGCCTGTCGCAACCACTGCATTTTATTCATCATATACCCAAAGGACATGACAGTCATTGTCTGTGATCCGGTCGATTACTCGGAGGCCAATTATATTGATTTCCTTGTTCTTTTGAACCTATAAGAAATTAAAATCATCCTTGTATATACCTTGTGCCTTTGTCATCAATTTTCTTATACATGTCTACATATTTTTCCGAACAGTGCACACAAATGGTAAATGAAGAAAGGAGGGGCAATAGAAAAGAAGAGGGAAAACTACTTGCTAGGACAAAGTGGCCAGTAATGACGCAAACTACATATTTTATATCTCAAAATGCATATTCATATTTAATTTACGTTGTTACTACTCCTTGGACAATGCTACAAACAACCCGCAGGGACTATTCTCTACGGATATTATGTGCGAGATTGTGGAGGCCATAGGCCCCGGGTACCTCATGGGAAGCTTTGTGGCCACTCGAATAAAGGATAGGCCTAATCTTGTAGTTAGGGATATAACAGGACTCGGTGCATATTACCTTGTATGATAAGGAAAGAGATATAGTCCTAGTCAGGTACGCTGTATTCCTAGAAGGAGATCCCTTGGTCGGAGTCCGACTGGGATTCCTATCATGTAACCTCTCCTCTCCAATATATAAGGAGGGGTAGGGAGCCCCTCGGGGCAATACAGAATCTGATCAAAGAAACCTCAAAGGTAATATACGCTCCAACCATAAAACCGAGTATATCGACTCTGTCAACTATCAAAACCGGTGCAAATCGACTACCTCGGCAGTTTTGAGGGTGGTTTTCATTGACATGGCACCTACATGGCACAGTTGACCTGGTCTCCATCTGACATGGCGCTCACATGGCACCAGAAAAAAATAAAAAATAAAAACACCAATGGGACCCATGTGTCAGTGAGACTTACACTAGAAAAAGAAATTAAAAACACAATGCTCCATCAGCACAAGGAGGAGGACAAGGCGCGATTCCGGCCGTGGCCGCCCCCCTCCTCGTCGTGATTTTGGCCGTGCCCGTCCCCCTCTGTGAGCCATCACCATTGCCGCTGCTCGGCTTCCTCGCTGCTGTCGGGAGGCAGAGGCATCCTCGCCACCCGGTTGCTTAACTCCTGAGCATACCCCCAGTCAGATCTGGGCAGCGGCAAGCTCAACAAGTCGGCGACGGCAATGGCAGCTTGGGCTCAAGCTCGTAGAGGTGGTGGTGTGGGACGGCGGGGAGGGCGGTACGAAGGGGAGGGCGCGGGAGCCGGCGGTGGGAGGGGAGGCACAGGCAAGGGTGGTCGCCACCACACGGCCTCCTCGGGTCAAATCCGACGTGCTTGTACCAGTTAAGGAAGGAGCGCATCGGCGTCTCCATCTCCTGCGGCGACAACACGCCACGCATCCCTATCACCGCGAAGCCCCATGACACCGACACCGTCTAGTGGTGCTCCTGGTCGTAACACACCAACTGATGCGCCACCGCCGCAGAGTCCAGCCGCACCAGCTCGTCGAACAACCTCCTCAGCATGCTGGCGCATGATGGTGTTATCGGGAACACTGGCTCCAGGAAATCGAGGTGGTGGAGAGTCACTAGCGGCGCCACGGGGTGGGCGCCGAGGAGGCCGAGCACGTCACCCCATAGGTCGCACTGGTGGAACCCTAGGTGGCGGTGAGCGGCATGCCAAGCTCCAACATGCACACGTGGATGCGGTCGTCGCTGCCGTATAGCGCCGGGTACCGGTGGAGGCACCCGTCCTGCATCTTGGCCAGCTCCTCCGCGAGGGTGCGGCTGATGGTGAAGCCGCCGCCACCGCCGAACGCCATGCCGTAGGAGAAGATGAGGTTCTAGATGTGGCTCTCCGACGGCGACCCGATGTAGTACGGCTGCCGGTGGTCGTACTGCGAGAGCACGTGCACCAAGTTCTCCGGGAGGAACACCATGTCGTCATCGCCCATGACGAACCACCGGACGCTGGGGAGGCCGAGCCGGAATGTCTTGGAGACGATGCGGGAGATCCACAGCGCTGACTGGCTTTAATAGTTAGAGGATGACATGTGGGCCCCACTCTATTTGTTATTTCTATGATGACTGGGCAGCCACGTGGACGCCATGTCAGCAAAAATCACCGTTAATACTGTTGAGGGAGTTGTTTTGCACTGGTTTTAATAGTCAGAGGAGTTGATTTACCCGGTTTTACGGTTGGAGGGCATGAATCAGATTCGGGCCATAGTTGAGGGAGTCAAAGTATACTTTTTTCCTTTCCCATTCCCTTCCGCCGCCGGATTTCCTCATGGCCCACGCGGCTAGTGGATCACAAGGCCGTGAGGATGCGAGGCCTGTGTTCTAGGGCCTGATCAGGACACCTAGGGGTGGGCAAAATTAGACCGAACTGAAAAAATAGTGATAGAGACAGAAATTCGGTTATCAGTGTGGTCTCTGCTGCTAACTAGCTGAATTTTATTCAGTCATTGTCCTCGGTTAAAATTGATAAACCAAACTGAAAAAATTGACCCTATAGACTCAATAGGCCCAATAATAGTCCTAATCCACAAGACCGCCAGTAAACTCTAGATCTACACTCATGCCACACGGTCCCTCTGTCCTCCCTAGATCCCCCTACTCTTCCTGTGTTCGTGCCGCACGCTGCCTCCTCCTCCTTCCTGTGCTACGCCTCCACTGTCACCCGCGCCATGCCTCCTCCTCCACTTGAGACATTGACGCCATTCTCGCCTTCTCGAACTTAATTCCTCCTTGCTGCATCAACGTACTAGAGGAGGACACGTGCGCTGCACCGCCAGCAACAGCCAACGGAGGGCGTTGCATCAACATTTGGTGGCCCAGAGAAGGGCGCGGGTGTCGGCTGCTAGTGACAGGCGGAGGAGGACCACGAGGTGGAGATCTGGAGCAAGCGGTGGTAATTTTTTGTGATTTCTTTGATTTTTTTTTTGCATCTCTAAAATTAATGATTTTTGTGATTTTTTTCGGCTCTGAAATTGATGTTTGCTGTGTTTTTTTAATCTCTATAATTCGGTCATGACCGAGACTAAATTGGTCGGTCTTGACTATTTTGCACCGTAATTTGGTTGATGACCAAATTTGCTCCAAAAACCAAAGACCGAGACCGAAATGTTCGATCTGACTGAAATGTTCGTCTGGAATTCCAGATACATTTTCTTTATGCAGCTCATCACCTTATAAGCAATTGTTAAAATTTGAATTTTGAAGCTTAATTTTATATTGATCTGGTATTTTTTTCATTACTTTCTATTTTTAATTTTGGCTTTTAAACCATTAAGAATAGAAATATAAAAGAAATCCTCTCTTACAATTACAATCAGTTTTGGTTGATTTGTTTATTTTTGTCGGCTTATAAGCTGTATCCTCGACATTATGCATGTCATTTAGACTTGCAACATGCAAGTCCGACTGGACTATTCTTATTGAATGAAGTCAACCTGTACAAGTTTAGATACAAAGATGCATGTATCATGTTTATATTCTCGACTTCTCGCCAGTTAATTAATTTATTGCAGGCAGCCAAGAAATTAATTAAGCGACACACGATGACACGATGACTAATTGTTGAGTACATGCATGACGCACAAGCAAGCTTGGCCGCTGCGTACTCCCTCCTCATCGTCAACATTTCTAGAACAAAATAAACCCTGGACGCAATCCTGAATTGATACGACTCATCAGGGCTCTCAGCCTCTCACGTGTGATGATCAGAGTGCGGAGTGCCATGATCCATAAGGTGATGCGAGACATCTGGCCAATCAGAGCTGGCTAGCTAATTCCCGGCCGTTTCTACGACGACGTTTGCAGGCTGACCGCGAAAATTCGGCTGAACTTTCATCGCAGATGCAGAGGAAATTTCCAAAGGTGCACGGAAAGGTTTGAAGACTACTCTGCATGCAAAATTAATTCTGGATGAAGCCTTCTTCCAGATTGTACTGTGTGTCTCCGTGACTCGATTTTACATGTCTCTAGATTGGCTATATACTGTATATGGCTTCCTGCCTGCCTGATCACTTGCTTTGTGTGACAAGTCCCTTTTTGGTTTGAGAAAGTGCAGTGGCACAGTATTAGCCCTATTCAGGTGTATTCAACTATTCAAGTGCTTGTATGTGCCTTTCAAAAAAAAAAAAAGGTGTTTGTATGTGTACTACGACTGTATGGCAGGTAGCTGTTCTGACCATTCTGCTATACACTTATGCTACAGTTTTAAGATGCAATAGCTAATAAAAGAGTTCGACCTATCTCATTCAAATAACAGTCTTTTGCAATGTTTTGAGATCACAGGGATATATACTGTTCTTGCTGGGAATTTTCAAACATTTACCCGTGTAAACGCCTCACCTAAAGTGGTAAATTTCTCTACATTTCAGCAGGAACGATGCAAAAGCAAATGTCGGCTTCGAGAATAGACCACGGAAAGAACGACGGACAGTTGGGAAAGAAACCGTGGGCATCTATCAGTCTCCTCTCAGCTTTACAGAGCTAGCAGCCCAGGTGCACAGGAACTAGCTAAGCAGCCTTCAGATTAATTAACACCCAGTGATGATGAGTGATGCTTACTTACCGGCCGCTGTCGCTAAGTGCGCTCTCACCAACTTCACGTCTTCACCTGGCCTTTTCTGGATGGAGTCCAGGCCAATTTCGATTGATCGCTGAATATGTCTGTCTCGTCAATTTTCTGTCACTGTTTCCCGGACCAAATTAACGGCCGGTTTATTATTCGCTAGTATAGTTTTCTTCTACCCGGCGGCCTCAGAAACCGTGAATAGCTAGCTATCTGTTGCTTAATTTTCTGTTCATTCGCTAAATTAAGAGGGTATTTGACCCAATATAAGTCGCACGAAAAACAAGAAATATCATTAGCACATGATTAATTAGATATTAACTATTATAAAATTAAAAAATAGATCTATTTAATTTTTTAAAGATACTTTTATATATACAAAGTTTTTTAAAAAAACACTGTTTTATATTTTAGAAAGTGTGCTAACGAAAATCAAGGTAGAAACCATGAGCAATAAGCTAAGGGTCTGTTTGGTAGAGCTTCAGATTCTATGATTCTGATTTTATGATTCTGATTCTTACGAGGGTTTTGTGAATTCTTATGGGGATTTTCAATTTTCCTTTATTGGATTCTCACGAGAAGTCGTCTTTTGCCTGACTCTCTATTCATGTGTAAAATTAAGAATCACAGCGGATCGATTCGGCTGAGAATCAGAGAGATTTTTTTGTCCGTTTGGCTCAGATCTAATTGATCCGATTGAGAATCACCCCCGAGAATCCCTACCAAATACGCCCTAAATCAAAATACTCTCTTAGTTGCTCAGGTGGCCCTGTGTGAGCCTCTAATAATTCCTGTCACTCAGGTTTAGTCAGAGCAAGTAATCTGAACTTATCAGCTGGGAGATGAGATTCCACTTAACAAATTCCAGCGTGCTGACTTCTGACCTGGACTTGTAATACGTTGCCTGTCGTAGCAAGTAACCAGCATTATTCTTGCATAACAAGGAACTAAAGCCACCTCGCTTTTCATCTTATCTGTTCCATACTTCCATGGGACGGAAGAGATTATTATCCTTCTTTTTTGTTACACGAATATATCAATCGAGAGACTTGTTGTTTTGTTGGAGTCTAATTTTCTCGTAACTTGATTTGCCCCAGGTGTAGCGAGCTATACAAAAATCCTTATCGGTTGCTCTAGAAAAAATAAATGAAGTATCAAAACATAATTTGTAGGTAAAACATTTTAAAAATAATATAGAACGGTATCCCGTTTGAACGATATATATAAAGCTATCAGACCTGATACATGTGAGTATCGGACGACACATATAGGTATCAGGCATATATCGTTAGAATCAGGCATATACCATTGGAACGAGATATTGTTCCCTAGTCTCTCTCAAAACATTTATATTTATGTCCTTAGCTGTTTAAAAGCCAATATTGAAAAATAAGCTACTGTTGAAGAAGGACTAGGCGCCGTACCCGCAATTCGACCGATACTTGAGTGAATACTAACAATCTTGTTTGCCAAGCGCAAGGGTAATAGGAGTCATTCGGTTCATCCAAAGAGTAGAACATTTAGCCAAAATGGAGTTTGAGAACATTTCCCCTTTGGAGGAGGGGAAACACCAAAGTCGAAGACGAAGCTTAGAACGTACGCCAAGGAGGGAATATTCCCTCCCGTGGCGTGGGGACCAGCCTGAACCACTTCGGACGGTTGTCCTTGAGGGAACCACAAGTCCAGTATATAATGTCTAATTTACCCCTAGAGTTAGCGGTCCCTAAGGGCATTTTGTAATCTCTCTATACAGCCCCTGGACTATAAAAGGCGGGCAAGACCCATTGTAAAGGACAGAGAATATTGGAGTAAACAGTGCTTTGAGTGTATTTAGCTCCCCAGATTGCATTTTGCAAGGATAAGCAGAAAAAAACATTCCCCCGCTTATCCTCATTTCTTGTTCGTGACCGAAGGTCACAACAATGGCGCCATCCATGAGGACTGTAAGTCTCTAAGGTGAAAATTAAGGGATAGATGCACCCGATACCACAAAGAGCGAGAACAGTATCAGCAAGATACGTCGACGCATTTCAATAACAAACAAGATAAATAGTAAATCCTGTTGTGGAAGGTGAAATGGAGCCAGAGAGAGAAATCAAGAACGCAGTAGGAGGTTGAGTGGCAGTAGATGCAGCTGGTGTGTAGATTAGAGATGATATTCACACGAACAAGGTGAACCTGGCAGAGATGGTGGAAGCACGAGGGGCTATGATGATAAGCCGGGAACTTTTTAAAGAGATGCAGAGGGAATTGCAAAGGTTGCAGAGTTTACAAAATTCGATTGAGGCTGTAAAAGCAGCTATGGCGGATATATCAGAATCATCGTAAAGATCACAGCAGAATGTTGTTTCCCAGTTTTCGAGCCAAAATCCAACATAAGCAAATCCACCTCTCATGAACCAACCTATCTCCACAGGTACACCACCCATCCAGAATCAGTCTAGCTCCACAAATACACCACCCATCCCGAACCAACCAAACATAGATGCGCCCATCGTAAGCCAGCAAAACATCTCGAATTTCACGCTCACACCGGTGGAATTACCACCCTAAGGTGCTCCAAACACATCGGTGCAAACATGTCTGCTAAGTGGCCAAACTCCCATGCTCAACACCTAGAGCCCAATTCAACCTCCTACTCATCCCCCGTACAATCAATTCTCTCATTCAATTCCCCAACAAACTCCTCCGCAACAAACTTTTCTCTAGCAAAATCAGCCTTTTCTCCAGCAAAATTAACCCTTTCTCCAGCAAAATAAACATTTTCCCCGATATGCTCAGCCAAATTCTCAACCAATCTTCCAACAGTTGCCTCAAAATCAAGTTCCACAAGTAACATTCCAGAACACCCCCACTCAAAATATGCCTATCGTTCAGCCATAGTTCCAAGGAATATGAACGGTGGATGATAAAAGTCCTTTAAGCCCAAACCTACAAATGGCACCTTGGCCAGTACATTTTAAGCTATCAAACATAACAAAGTACAAGGGAGATACCGACCCAAATGAGTACCTGAGAATGTATGAAACGGCAATGGAGACGGTAGGAAGAGATGACACAACTAAGGCGAAAATACTTTCCACAATATTAGAGGGAGTAGCACTCTCTTGGTACACCATAATTCCACCCTTGTCAATATACTCTTGGGAACACATGAGGAATACATTTCGAGCTGGATTCATTGGAGCTTATGAGAAGCCAAAAGAACAGGAAGACCTATATGCAGTACGGCAACTCCCATCAGAAACAATAAGGGAATTCATATTGAGATTCTCTCGAATCCGCTGCCAGATTAAGCATATGGACGATGCAATGATAATAACCGCGGCGAAAAGGGGCTTGCTTAAAGGACCACTAAGGTTTGTTCTCGCAAGAAACAAGCCTAGCACCGCAAAGGAGTTGTTTGAAAGAATGGAAGTTTTGCTAAGGGAGAAGAGGACGACTTGAGAATGGAGGTAGAAGCATCAGCAATGCTGGGCAAGAAATTTTTGAAAGGAAAAATAAACAATACATCAGCAGAGGAGAATCAGATAGAGCATAATACCAAGCCGTGAAAGAAATTCAAGCAGGAGAACAAAAAACAGGTGAATTTCATTAAGGAGGAGGAGAGAACCTTTCGTCATGGTGGAGAAGGGAGAAGTTTTCACCGTGGTGGACAGGGACGTGCACCATGGAGAGGAAGTCGAGGAAATGGAAGATGTCAAGGAAGATTCCTGGTCGAGTACAAGTTCTGCAGGTAGCATGGACATTGTATGCATGCAACGCAGGAGTGCAAGACAATACAAGGTATTTTGGCCAACTAGGCGGAGAAATTTGAAAACAAGCACCAAAACAGAATTCAACTGCAAACCCATAATCTGATTGAAGGAGCAGTATTGAAGGTGGAGGCAATTGAGGAAGCTACAAAAAGGGTAATCAATGCAATCACTAGTGGCTCTTCCCTCGAGATAGAGTTGAAAAGGTAGAGAAAAACATATGTGCGACAGGTGAACCATGTTGGCACAAGCCAGCAAACAAAACCACCAGCCTATTCAAATACTATAATCTTCTTTGGTCCAGAAGATGCAAAAGGTATCCTTTTCCCACACCAAGACCCACTCGTCATCTCCATTGACATTGCACAATGCGAGGTCCATAGGGTATTGGTGCATGGAGGAAGCTCGGCGAATGTTTTGTTCTTTGATGCATTCAAGAAGATACAGATTCCTATGGACAGGCTAACCAAAGTAGGATTGCCACTCTAGGGTTTTAGAGGACAGAAGGTTGATGCTATAGACAAAATAGCCCTAGAAGTGGTACTCGGGAGCGGAGAAAACATAAGGAGTGAGATTGTTGTTTTTGATGTGGTAGATGTGCCTTACCGATACAACGCCATCTTGAGCAGATCAACAATCAACTTGTTTGAAGTGGCAATACATCACAATTACATATGCCTGAAACTGCCTGAACCGCAAGGAGTGATTACCATCAGAGGAAGTCAACTTGCAACGAGAAAGTTCGAACTGTAGATGACTCCCCACAGGAAGGGAATACACATAGTGTAGCAGAATCCACAAGATAGTTTCTCTAGAAACCAAAAGCCAATTCCAGAGGAGAAGACAAAGAAAGTAGCATTGGACCCGGAGAAACCTGAAAGATGCATAATGATGAGAGAAAACATTTCACCCAAAGTAGAAGAGGAAATTTTGGCGGTCATAAGAGAGAACATGGACGTTTTTGTCTAGTCTCTAGAGGAATTGGCAGGTGTGGACAGGAAGTTGATAGAGCATAATCTAGCAATGAAGGAAAATTACAAACCAAGGAAGCAGAAGTTGAGAAGAATGTCGGTGGACAAACAGGCAGCAGCAAAAGTGGAGGTTGAAAAGTTGCTAAAAGCAAAGATCATAAGGGAAGTCATGCATCCCGAATGGCTAGCTAACCCGGTGTTGGTCAAGAAAACCAATGGCAAATAGAGAATGTGCGTGGATTTCATGGATTTCAACAAGACGTGCCCGAATGATGATTTTCCCCCTGCCAAGGATAGATCAACTAGTGGACGCTACAGCGGGATGTGCGCTCATGAGTTTTCTGGATGCATATTCTAGATATCATTAAGTTTTCCTAGTGTAGGAGGATGAGGAGAAAACTTCATTCATTACACCTTTTGGCACATATTGCTTTATTCGAATGCCATTTGGTCTGAAGAACGCCGAGGCAACATTCACTAGGCTTATCTCGCAAGTGCTGGCAAGTCAGCTGGGAAGAAATGTAGAAGCTTATGTAGACGACATTATTGTCAAGAGCATGCAGAAGAAAACTCATGGAATAGATCTACAGGAAACATTCAACAATCTCTGAAAGTTTTCGGTCAAGCAGAATCTGGAGAAATGTATCTTCGGTGTTCAAGTGGGAAAACTCCTCGGTTTTCTCGTATCAAAGAGGGGAATTGAGGCAAACCCAGACAAGATTGATGCCATACAGCAGATGGAACCACCAAGGAATCCAAGGGAAGTTCAAAGGTTGACAGGCAGAATGGCGTCTCTGAGCAGATTTCTATCGAAATCAGCAGAAAAAGGGCTCCCATTCTTCAAGACGTTGAGGGGAGTGGCAGATTTCGAGTGGACGACTAAATGCCAAGATGCATTCGAGAAGTTAAAGATATACCTTCAGGACATGCCAACTCTAGCAAGCCCACAGCCGGGACAGATTTTGCTGCTCTACGTGGCAGCAACTCCGGCCACGGTGAGTGCAGTTTTGGTACAAGAACAGAGGAAAAAACATGTGCCAGTTTACTTTGTATCAAAACCCTTATAGGGGGCAAAAACAAGATATTCGGAGATAGAGAGATTAATATACGCCATAGTAATGGCGTCAAGGAAGTTGAGGCATTATTTCCTTTCACATGAAACCAAGATCCCGTCATCATACCCAATAGGAGAGGTCTTGGCAAACAAGGAGGTGGCGGGCTAGATTGCAAAATGGGCAATGGAGTTGGTGCCATTCGACCTAAAGTACATACCAAAAATAGCAGTGAAATCACAGTTGTTAGCAGATTTTGTGGCAGAATGGACATCAACAGAAGTAGAAAAAAATATGGAAGAACAAAAGTCATGGACTGTGTATTCTGACGGGTCATGGAGTGCCACAGGCGCTGGCACGGAAGCGATTATCAAGACCCAAATGAAGTAAAGCAGACATTAAGATACTCAATTCAGTTGTTGTTTCCAGCAACAAACAATGTGGCAGAGTATGAAGGAATCCTATTGGCCATGAGAAAGGCCCGAGCGCTAGGGGCTCGGAAGTTGATTATCAGGACGGATTCCAAGCTCGTGGCAGGACATTTTGCCAAGACATTCGAAACAAAAGATAAAACAATGTAGCAGTATCTGAATGAGATGTGGGCAAATGAAAGACATTTCCTTGGGATAACAGTAAAAGCCATCCCAAGGGGTGAAAACACCGAGGTAGACAAATTGGCAAAAAGCAGCAGCAGGACAACCACTCGAAAACTCGTTCTTTGAAGTTCTAGAGAATTCGAGTGTCTCAAGAGGGGAAAATGTTTTTAACATCCAACCAGGGAAAACGGATTGGAGAAATCCTTTAATGAAGTACTTGGTAAGTGACCAGTTGCCTGACAATGAAGTAGAGGCAAAGAGAGTGCAAGTGATGTCGAGGAAATATAAAATGATTGATGGATAGCTGTACAAGAGTAGAGTCACAACACCGTTGCTGAGGTATGTCACTAAGGAGGAAGGAATGAATATGGTTGTGGATATCTATGAGGGATTGTGTGGAGCACATCAAGCACCCATGTCTATTGCTTTCAAGTGATTCAGCAGGGAATATACTGGCCAATAATCATGAAGGACACAGAGAAATATATAAAGACATGCAAAGCATGCCAAAAGTTTGGCTCGATCCCAAGAGCACAGCCAAAGGAGCTAAAACCCATCTCGCAAGTTTGACCCTTCTACATGTGGGGGATTGATATAGTTGGTTCATTGCCTAGAGCAAAGGGAGATCTACACTTAGTAATCGTGGCAATTGAATATTTCTAACGATGGATAGAAGCAAAGCCAGTAACAAGAATCAAATCGGCGGCAGTGCAGAAGTTTGTATGGAAGAACATAATATGCCGTTTTGGCATCCCAAAAGAGATTGTTTGTGACAATGGAAAACAATTTGAATCAAGCAAGTTCATGGAGATGTGCCAGGGGTTGAACCTCAAGATAAACTTCGCTTCGGTAGGGCATCCCCAGTCCAATGGAGCAGTGGAAAAGGCAAATGGAAAGGTGGTAGAGGCAATGAGGAAAAGACTTGAAAATTTGCCAAAAAGGAAATGGCCAGAGGATTTGCTCTCAGTACTATGGGCATTAAGAACAACTGTCATTCGAGCAACAGGAATGACGCCTTTTCGGCTGGTGTATGGGGATGAGGTGATGACACCAAGCGAGTTAGAAGCTTTTTCTTCGCTAGTTGTTTTCACCCAGAATAAGGGGGAAAGAGAGTTTTCCTTGGACACCATGGAGGAAGTCAGAGTAGAAGCACTGCACAAGATGGCCAAATATGTAGAGAAAACTAGAGGCCATTACAACAACAAGGTGAGACCAAGGCAGCTAAAACCAAGGGATTTGGTCCTTAAGAAGATGCTGAATAAAGTGTCGGTGGGAAAACTAGATTCCAAATGGGAAGGACCATTCATCATCAAGGCGCAAATGAGTACTGGTTCTTACAAGTTGGTCGAGTTGGATGGCAAGGAATTAGGTCACACTTGGAATGCCTTCTCTTTGAAGAAATTCTATGTGTAGTAGTAGTAGCAAAAAAAAACATTGTACGATATGTTCCCGCACCTGATATATATGAAACCAAAAAAAGAAGTGGGGTTATTATCCAGTAAGGAGGCCCGAACCTGTATAAAAAAATGTGCATGTGTTTGATTGGATGTGATTGTCGAACGGTTGAAAACAAAAACACTCTGTAGCCAGAGTATAAACTACAAATTCGCCACGAGCGAAAACGAGAAAATTTGCCATGAGTGAAATCGTTCACTCTGGAGCCAGAGTATAAACTACAAATTCGCCATGAGCAGAAGTGAAAACACTCTGTAGCCTGAGTATAAACTACAAATTCGCCATGAGTGAAAACGAGAAAATTCGCCATGAGCGAAAACGTTAGCACTCTGGAGCCGGAGTATAAACTACAAATTCGCCACTAGCGAAAGTGAAAACACTCTGAAGCCGGAGTATAAACTACAAAGTCACCGCGAAAAACAAAAATAAAAACATCTCGACTTTGAGATCATATTTCGCCGCTCTTTTTGAGGTAAGGGGGGCGGCAAGCTCCGGCCAGCTACACGGCCTGCACACATTAGTCGATTTCGAGTTCGATTTCAACGCGACAAAAACATCTCGACATCGAGATCATATTTCGCTGCTCCTTTTCAAGGTAAGGGGGATGGCGAGCTCTGGCCAGCTACGTGGCCTACGCGCGTAAGTCGATTTCGACGCGATGAAAACATCTCGACTTCGAGGTCACATTTTACCGCTCCTTTTTGAGGTAAGGGAGACAGCGAGCTCCAGCCACCTACGCGGCCTACACACATAAGTCGATTTCGGATTCGATTTCAACACAACGAAAGTTTTTGACTTCAAGATCATATTTCGCCGCTCCATTTCAAGGTAAGGGGGACGGTGAGCTCCGGCCAGCTACACAGGTTTGATTTCAATGTGACAAAAAGTTCTCGACCTCGAGATCACATTTTGCTACCCCTTTTCGAGGTAAGGGGACGACAATCACAAATTATTTTGCAACAAGATATTTCAAAATATTGACATGCTTGGTGACAAAGGAGTTCCCCAAGATGAAAAGCAAGAACTTTTATTCATACAATAGCAGCCTACAACAAGTACAATGGGCTTTTGAGTTTAATAATGACGCCTGAGGGAGAAATGTCTTCCCCGGGCACAACATGGTGCCGATTATTTCGAATTCTAATTTGACGATGGGATGGGCTAAAGTCCGTCCAGAAATTCAAACTATCGAAAAAATGTGCGGCCCGACGCTGGCGAAAATTTAAAACAAAATCTCGTAGGCTAGCGTCGGTATGTTTCCTATGCCAAGACAGAGATCTATAAGAGAAGATACATGAATCGTCATAATGTACATCACCAATATCTTCATCGGACATATGGGCATCATAATAGAGCTTCTTGAATGGTCGGGGGGAAATATGCTTCAATGAGAAGTTGAGCTTATTTTTCGATCGACCAGCAGTCGATTTCTGGCCAAAATTAACCTGCACTCCTAGTAGCAAACATAAATAGAAAATACAAGTAGCAGCAAAAGGAGGCACCAGCCAATTTCTATCACAATTAATTACAACCATCAACATAGTTTTCGAGTTTTTGAATCAACAAAAGTTTTCGAGTTAGCGAAGGTTGAGAATATTTTTCAAACCTGGGGAGCAGATGGTTCACCCCCAAGGTTGCCCAGCTCATTGTGGGAATTCTTTTCGCCCCCGCCTTGTGCTTGATCGGCAGTTTGTGCAAGTGTCTCTCGGAGGGAAGAAATGGTATCTTCATATCCCTGTTTTGACCAGTAGAAAGCTTGGTGAACTTTGGCGTAGGGGCGAACTATTTCTCGACGGCTTCGAAAAAGGGCTTGATCAGGTAGAAGCCGAGTGAAGCCGTCTTTGACATTTTGCATATGTTTGTAGCCTCTCGAATACAAGGCGGCGCACAAGGCCTCAACGGATATTCGAGAACATCTCGAGACAAAGCGCACCACACCTTGTGAAATACCAGTGGCGGCATCGGCAACCCACTCGATTAGATCAGCGAGGCTGCTGTCAGAGGCAGGAAGGTTGGGTTCGGTACCCAAGCTTTCGAGAGTATCTCTGATGACGCATTAGCCCGAAAACAGGTTGACATGAGCCTCTTCGAGAACAGTTTGCTGGGCCTCCAGCTCTCTTGTCCTTTTCACACATTTTTCTTCAAATTCTCCAGTTTGGTTTCTAGAGCAATTTTCTCCTTCAAAAGATTGCTATTGGAAGCAATAGCATGTTGAAGCTCATTGATGACATCAATTGCTTTGTCCCGAGCTTCATTCAATTCAACCTTGATCCTCTTTCGAGATTCATTCAAGCTCTTGTTTTTATCTTCAAGATCATCAATCATTCAAGAAAGCTTAATCCTATCTCCCTCCAGTTTGGTGATTCGATCCCTATTGCTTTTCAAATGATTGCAAATATCATTCAAGGTCCTAGTGACAACAACTTTTTGCAAGTGAGCGAGGCCAAGTGTCTGCGAAAGAAAAAATGATAAGCACAAGTGGCGAAAATACATTTTGATCGTTTATAAGGAAGAAAGATATTTCGATCACCTTGGCGGCGGCAACCTCAAGAGCAAATAGTGAGGAGTGCAAATTGGTCTGCTCAATGAATTCCTTGGTCAAGTCAGGGGAGAGCAGCAATGGAGCAATAGTAGCAGGAAGTCGACCAATTGGAGATCGAAATTTCAAATCTTCTAGATGGAGATGCATGTCAAAGGTTGTGGATTCGACGAAGTCGTTGAAGGTAGGGATCCCCATTCGAGAAGGGCCTTCTTCAGTGCATTGACGTCGAAATTTGGCAAGGACCTCCATAACCAAGGTATCTTCCGGAGTGGAAACTTAGGGACCCACAAGATTGTCGACTTCCCGTGGCTCGGGTTCAGAGGCCCCTGGAGCAGCTCAGGGTGAAATGTTTTCCCTAGGCGGGGAATCAATGATCACTGGCGTAGGTGGTTTTGGACCAGTCTCCGCTGGAGCTAGCATGTCGGGAACTGCCACTCGAAGAGGAGAGAGAATGAAGGGAATGTTGAAGACATCTTCTCAATAATCACTTGGAGGAGCAATTCGAACGCGTTTTGTTCGAGAGGGGGCCGAGTCCGAACACACTTTTTTCCCCTTGGCAGCTTGCAGAGCATCTTCACGACTAGTGGGAGAGCAGGAAATATGTTCGTCAGCCCCGTCCGAGCCGTCATCAGATTCATGGCCTTGATCATCGCTATCGCTGTTTTTAGGCTCGTAGTCAGCAGAGGAAGAGACGACTTGCCGTTTTCGGCTACTGCTAGGGTGATGATCGTGAATAAATGGAAAATTTCAAGCAGGGATTGCTCGACCGACGGCTGACATTGTACGATTTTGGTGGATACCATTTTGGAACTTCAAGAAGGCCTCATGTTCCGCCAAGGTATACGGGCCGACGAGCTTCTCGGCATCCTTTTCGGCAACCTCGAGGTCAAAATCTAAGAGGAAAAGTTATGGTCAAAAACAAAGGCAATATGAATTTACTAAAATAAAGGAAGAAAAGCTACCTATGTCATCATTTTCAACGATGATGAACGGAGGTAGCACAGATCCGTTGTTTGGCGTATCGCCGAGTAGAAGTTGCCAGTCCTTAGACAAGGGCCAGATCCTGAGCAAGAGAAATTCCTCGATCAAGTCCCTAGCGCTGAATGTGTGATGAATCTCCTTCAGCTTGGGACGGCAGGAGATGAAATCCTTGGAGAGAGATACACCTGGCTCGGGCTCAAATTCGGCAACCTTGCTGGTATAACTGAGCAGTTTAAACGTTTCGGAGCTTGAGTTGGCCTTGATCTTGTGATAAAACCACCTTGACTGCCAATTGGCTCCCCATTTCGAGTGAACAACAGGAATAGGCCAGTAAGCCCCGCGATTGGATCGAGTGAGGAAATTCATCCCGCCAAAATAGGGATTTTGCTGTGTGTAGTGCCGGATACTATTAGAGTAGGCGAAATCTTCTCCACGCGGAGCACAGCCACAACTTCGGGTAATCCATTTGAAAACCCCCATGTGAACGATGGCGTTGGGAGCAAGTTGGGGGAGTTCGACTTTATACAACTTTAGAATCTCAGCGACGAGATCACCGCAAGGAAAGCAAAGCCCAGCTTTGAAATAAGCTTGGAAAACCACGGTAAAACATTCATGGCTGGTGGACGGATTGTCTTCACCCTGAGGAAGCAGGACATTATCTCGACTCGAAATCATGCCTTTCGAGATCATGTCTCGAAGCATGGCTTCGGTCATAGTAGAAATGCCAAGATTTCGGTCGCTGCTGTCACCTTCAGAATCAACGTTCTTAGATTTCGAGCGCTTGCTCGACTTCTTCGAAGATTTAACCATGGCAAAATCACTAGGATCCGAAAGGAAGATGAAAGGTAGAGAAGCGTGGCGAAATAATAGAATTTCGGAGCGCAAGGAGGCGAAATAGAACGATGGCAAGAAAGTGTAAGGCCTTGGCCCCCACTTTATATAGGGGGCGGGGTGGCTAGTGGTTCTGCTTTGGCACGGCAGTCGAGACGGCATAGTGATTAAAATATACAATAAGGAATATTCATCAGTTACAAAAATAATAATATACAGCTAATTAAATTAAACAATAAAAATAGTAAATAACAATAAAATAATAATGGTAATAATAATAATAACAAAAAATATATATTATAAATAATATATAAATATATATAACTAAAACCAAAAATAAGCATATAGCAATGAAGGAACAAAATGCAACAGTGAAGGAGAAAACTAAGTTTCAGCCGAACAGGGGACGGCGAGATCCTGCAAATTCTAAGACACGGCTTCGGCCGAAAAGAGTTTTCACCCTTATCTGTGAGGGGATTGTTGGAGTAGGACCAGGCACTGTGCCCCCAATTCGACCGATACTTGAGCGAATACTAACAATCTTGCTTGTCAGGCGCAGGGGTAATAGGATTCATTCAGTTCGTTCGGAGAGGAAAACATTTCGCCAAGATGGATTTCGAGAACATTTCTCCTTTGAAGGAGGAGAAACACCAAAGTTGAAGACAAAGCTTAGGACGCACGCCAAGAAGGAAATATTTTCTCACGTGGCGTGGGGACCAGTCTGGACCACTTTGAATAGCTGTCCCTAAGGGGACCGCAAGTCAAATGTATAATGTCTAATTTGCCTCTAAGGTTAACGGTCCCCCAAGGGGCATTTTTGTAATCTCTCTGTATGGCCCCTAGGCTATAAAAGACGGACAAGCCCTATTGTAAAGGACAGAGAATATTAAAGTAAATAGTGCTTTGATTGCATTTAGCCCTAGATTGCATTTTGCAAGGATAAACAGAAGAAAACATTTCTCCTGCTTTTTTCTATTTCTTATTCGTGACCGAAGATCACAACAGCTACGATGAAAAAACCGTAAAATCAATTCTAAAATTAAGTTTTAAAATATAAATTTTTGCTACGGCTGATAAGCAAAACGCAAATGACGGGAAAGCGTGGACAACAATTTATTAGCCACAAATATGGTAAACTTTGGGTAGAAATAGAGAGTATAACGTGGACCGATGTGCTAATAAGGTGCGGGGCTGGTCAAATGTGACGATCAACTAAACGTTAGTCTAAAAACTTATGACATGTCTAAAGTTTATGACATGTCTAAAGTTTAACGTGACAAATTTTGGCTGCCAACCAAACAGGCGTCGTACATATGCCGGAAACAGGAACGGCGAGGAATATAGGATGGACGACCCTTTTCTACAACATCACCGTGCCAAATGGATTACTGCTAGTTCCGTTATATTCCCACACACAGTCACAGACAACCGTCAGTCCCCATCGGCTCGATTTTTCGTTGGCGGCGGCTGGCAAAACACGAAACCGAGGAGGAGACGGTCGCGCTCGCGCAACAGAAACCGGCCCCGACCAGACCAAGAAATAAAAAAGGCATGCAACACGCGCGCGGCCACAGGCACGGCTCCCCCTAAGTTTGCGGGTCAGAATTCAGAAAGTTCCCAGCCCGGCCCGGCGGCGCGACACGACCAGATGCCCCAGGCAGCAGCAAGTCGGACTTTCCGCCCGCGGTAGTATTAGCTCCGATCCCACGGCGCAGGCCGCGCGCACGGGCGCTTCTCGTAGCGGGACCAACCAACGAACGTGATGATGTGATCCCGCGCGCCCGATGAACTCGGCGATAGATGGCGATGCTAGCCGCCGGGCTGCGCGCTCGTGCGGTTGCTGTGACACCCACCGTAGGGAAGGAAAGCGAGAGAAACCACGGCCGGGCGCGCGGTTTGAATCGTTGCTGCTACCGGAGTCTCCTGCGCTCCAGGATGGCGTTGACGTCTGGATAGGCGGCACCGGCACATCATCCATGCAGACGGAGGGTGTTATGGTAAATTGAGCCGGTTCCAGAAGGAGTTCGAAGTCGTAACGGGAATTAAGTGGGAGGCGAATATGCCTTCGTACACAGGCCTTGCCAGTTGCCACGGTCTCTGGTCATTTTGTTCTAACAAAAATGATAAACGCTGAACACGTTGTTGTTTATCTTATCAAACCCCCCGGGTGCAGCGCCAAAACATATACTCTTTGGTTGTGTTAATTAGAAGTAAAAGATCAAAAAAATTAAGACATGAACTCTTGTATTTATCAGATGATCTGTATATATGCATGATGTCTATAGCGGAGATTAGAGTGTGAAGGAGTGGACATGTCCCTTCCTAAACAGGTGCCTGTTTAAGAGATATGTCTCTTTGTAGACTCATACAATTAATCAGTGTTGTGGAAGATGGAATATGGATATCGGACGAAGAGGGTATCCTCAAACAATTAATCAGAATACGCACAGTTAATCAGAATTTGGCAAAAATTTAACGTTCACAAATAAATATACTTATTTTATAATACTACGTCCTTATTTGGAGATTTAAATACATACAACTATATAAATCAAATATGTTCATACTATTTTTTAATTAAACAATCATAGCTTGATATTACATAAAAATATAGCTTTTGACACTCTCAGTTGTATACCAAATAGTAATAATTTGAATCATATTAGATAAATAAAACATCAAAAATATGTAACAAAACGTAAAACACGCTAAACAAGATCCTAAAAGATAAATTTGTTGCTTTGAATCATCATCATCCATAATATACGGACAATTAAACAGAAAACGGCCTATTAACAACTAAAATAGAGTTTTTTATTCACGAACGATAATTGTAGACCGTATCAACCATATCTCTGTATTTGGCCGATTTTACGGCCAGTACGGCCGTTTTCTATAACACTGTAATTAACTGATCTTATTTGTAACATCGTTTTCCATAAAGCCATAAGGTTTGAGATAGACAAAGAAGTGTAAGTATTTTTATCTAAAGTTTTGACATTATGGCATGTTTCAAAAACTTATTACAAAAATATACCCTTAGCTTAGCATCAAAGGTGAAGGTGGAATTACAACATCTGGCAGCTATTTATATTAGCGTTGAGCTCTTGTCTGAGCTAATATGACAACATGATGCTACTGAAATTAAACTGACTCCTATGAAAGCCTATAAATCACTAACTTGCCAAGAAAGCCATATGGAAGTTTATTTGTTGCCAACGACAACATACAAAATCAAACTGATTTACTAAAATCCCACAAATCACTGCCTTCTAGAGGGAGCCATATGGATTTCGATTTATTTGTGGCGACAATTAATATCATAAAAAAAGTCTCACTAAAATAATACTATCCTGCGTATGCTTGTATACACAGGACACAACCATTATCGAAATATTCAATTCGAGGTATGTTTATATTAAACGGCAAAAACAAACAAGCAAAACGAAATGAGAACGAACTACACCAAACTGAGCTTTCAGCACCCAACACATCACTGCTGATCAATCGACGCCAACCTCGTCCAGAGTCTACTGTACAATACGGAAACTTTTCAAACCTTCCAAACCATCGGAACACTCTAGACTCACCCCTCCAAACCTTCTTAAACCCCACCATTCCCATCACCGCAGCTTCCATCAAACCCCTCCTGTCTCGTCGACGAGCGTGATCGGCGCAGCCACCAACCTCCGGCAGCTTCTTCCTCGCGGCGAGACACACAGGGGAGGACGCGGCCATGGGCACCATGGTTGGCCACGTCGCGCCGGGGGCCGGGTTTCTTCTGATCGGCATGTGGCAGCTGTTCAACCACATCCGGCTGTTCGCGCTGCGGCCGAGCGCGTACGCGGCGCCGGTGTGGTTCCCGGTGCGGGGCGTCCGCCACCTCGAGCTCATACTGATCATCGTCGGCACGGTGATCTCCATCCTGATGGAGCTCGTCATCGGGCCGGCGAAGCACCAGCCGTTCGACGACGACGGGACTATACCTTCCGACCACCTCCACAACTTCGAGCACGCGTCCATCTCGCTCGCGCTGCTCGTCTACGCCGCGGTGACCATCCACATGGACAGGGTCAGGGCGCCCATGCGGGACGCCGTCTCGCAGCTGGTCGCCGCGGCGGCGTTCGCGCAGCAGCTGCTCATCTTCCACCTCCACTCGGCGGACCACATGGGCGTGGAGGGCCAGTTCCACTGGCTGCTGCAGACCGTCATCGCCGTCACTCTCGCCACCACGGTGCTCGGGATCCCCTGCCCACGGAGCTTCGTCGTCAGCCTGGTCCGGTCGGCGAGCCTCGTGTTCCAGGGCGTCTGGTTCATCGTCATGGGCGTCATGCTCTGGACGCCGGCGCTCATCCCCAAGGGGTGCTTCATCAACTTCGAGGAAGGCCACGACGTCGTCCGGTGCCGCACCGACGAGGCGCTCCACCGCGCCAAGTCGCTCGTCAACCTGCAGTTCAGCTGGTACCTCACCGCCACCGTGGTGTTCGTCGTCGTGTTCTACCTGCAGCTGAGGAAGGTGTACCCAGAGGAGCCGCGGTACGTGCCGCTGGTCAAGGGAGGCGGCGACGGCGACAGCGACGGAGGCCGGTTCAGCATCGGAGACGACGAGGACGACCTCGAGGCCGCGAAAGGGGGCTTCGGACACGTGGTGAGTGGCGGGAAGGCCATGGAGATCGAGCGGTAAATTAAACGCTGCAATTCCGCGTCAGAGGAGGAAACAAAGGTCAGGTGGCTGTGTGATTAAAATGGACAACGAGGGCCTATGTAAATAATAGTCCTTCATCCTCTTGTTCTTTCAAATCTTTTAGCACTAGGGAATTAGTGATTTGGGTGCGAGTGACCAGCTGATCAACCCATAAATTTGGGTAAGTTTCTTGCTTGGATCACCTAAATTTGTTTTGTCAAGCTAGCCTGCCTGATCTGCTGTTCACCAAGGTTAAATTGATCCATAGATGTTATTTGGTTGGTTATGTCTGTACTCTAGCCATGTGAGTGGAGATTTTGCACACAACTGAAAACCTTTTCGTTCTCTGAAACTTCTTTGTTCCGTGCAATGACAATGAAACAACATGTCAGTATCTATGCACCAACTCAACTGATAATCACTAATCAGCGAACTTGCCTGCATGTTTCCAACCGCTAGTTCTTCAGAGACGTGCTAAACCAATGAAGATCGCATTTCAGATCTCTTTCTGAAGGGGACCGCGACTGCTGTTGGAGTCAATCCAGATAGCTTGACCAGCTTGCCTTCTTCCAAACAATTTTTTTAAAGAACGGATTGGTTGGAAATAGGAGTACTAATCAGGTGCTTACGGGAGATTGCCTGCTAAGCGTAAGTAAATGAGTGGACAAAGCCAACAGTAGGATTGGCATGTACTGAACAGGACGTATCATCTGCTGATTTCAGGCATATCTTGGGGGAGAAGATCTCAGACAATTCTCTGATATTAATTTGCAAAGGAGAAGAAGAATGTGTCTCTCGTTTTGAGACGGTAAGGTGGCAAAAGGCTTGCACTTACGTTGGTTCTGCTGGGAACTAGAGCTGTTGTGTTCAAAGAAGTTTCTGCATGGCTTGTATTCAGCTCATCTGATGAATCATGAATAGTTCATTCACTTTCAGGAAATTCTGATGGAGATGTCTAGCCTCATTTCAAGCATTACGCTTTCTTAGAACGAAAGTACGAAACATTTCAAGCACTGTTTTTCGCCGGGCCGACGGAGGACGCCAGCCGAATTTATTAAGATTTGGAGAACATTACAGACTTATTTTACAGTAACCAACAAACAATGTTGTTAGGCTGAGAGTGGATGTGCCCTCATTTCAAGCATTGTGAAAATGTCCTTTCCGAATCATCTAGGTTTGCCATTTAAGGCTTAGTTTGAAGGTGAGAAAAGTGGAAAAAGAAGAAAATCACGTAAAATAAGGTGAGTTATTAGTGCATAAATAATTAAGTATTAGCTATTACAAACTTGAAAAATAAATTTATATGATTGTCTAAAGCAACTTATATATAGGATTTTTTTTAAAAAAATACATTGTTTAGCAGCTTAGCAAGCATGCTTATGAAAAACGAGAAGGTTTTGTTCTCAACACGCAGCGTCCAACAGTACCTAAGGCCTCTTTGAAATAGAGGGAAAACGTAGGAAATATGTACGAATCAAAATGCTATAGGAAATATTAATGTAGATACATTTAATTCGTACGAATGAGCAAAGAAAAAGTAGGAAATTTTCCTTTCCTTGCGATTCTAGAGGAAAAATATAGAAAATTTAACATCCACTGCAAGCTCATGTTTTTACTAGCTCGTGTAGGATCGAGGATCTCCTAGCTCTTAGTCGCTTGTCTATTAAATTAGTATAGATTAGATGCATATAAATATATAAGTAGATAAAAATCATAATCCTTTTTTATACTACCTCCGTTTCAAAATATATAAGTAGATAAGAAGCCTTTATATTTTAGAATGAAGATAGTATTTGATACCCATTCGCTTTAAAGCTTGCTATGCCAGGTCATCACTTCCTCTAAACCGTCCGATCGTCTGCAGGTTGCTGGATTGTCGGCCTTGCCATGCTTCCATCAATCGCAGGCGCCTCTCCGTTTTCCTATCTCTGATACAATCGTGCATGCAAGTGACAAATCAAAGAGGCATGTGACGACACCCAATGACCTGCTCGAAACTATAACGTCTGCTTCCGATTGGAACCAAAATGCCGGACATTCATGCATGGCTCACGCGGCATGCCTTCCATAGTTCCATGTTCCATCGCACTTGTGCTATATATATTGCGTCCTTTTAACTAACGAGTCAGGTGGATATATATTTGGCCTTTGTCTTTACATTCCTAATTCCTCTACAACTAAAAACACCATTGCGGTGGATCGGTATAATTCCTTAGCAAATCAATTGCGGCAGCTTGCCGTCGGCAGTCATGTCATGCTGACCGCAAGCTCTCCCCTCCAGTTGCTGCATTTGATCACTGCCACCTCGATTCTTCAGCCATGCTCACGCGTTTATTTTGCGAGCATATATATGCTCATGCTTCATCAGATTGGTATTTTCTTTTGGCATTTTGTTCTTAATTATTTTAATCTTTTTTCTCTACAACCTGAGTGGAAAGGTGTGCCAGACTGCCAGTTCAGCTTTTTCTTTCAATGGTACGGTCCAATATCGATGCCATGAGTTTGATAATATTGTTTGCAGGCTGCTGATGGCTTGCTACTCTTCTACGATTACCTCTATTTGTACAAATATTCCTCACGAACAGTGGGCTTTTCCTTTCAACATGTTTACCATATTCATTCCAAAGTTTCACATTTTCAATCGCTCTTAAATTTCCGCAGCAACATGCAGAATATCCTCTAGTTTACTCTAATAGTCCAAACCAATTTATGTGTTTTTCTTATGGTCTAACCAAAAATTTTTGTGTTTTTAATTCCCTGTTTCGCATATACATTCTTATCTTATTTCTTTGTTTTTAATATTCCTACATTTTTTCAATCATATGTTTCTACAAGTGACATTTGGGCTGTACTATCTCCTTCCAATGTCAATAAATTTAGCTGGCGATTAACCTAGCGAACAAATCTACTGATGAAATTTGATCGTGATGGTCAATGACCTGGGAAATGTAGATGTACATTTCAGTGAGATTTGTCTCCTATTTGGAACACATAAATTCAAATTAACAAAACAATTAAATTCTGGGCATGAATCAAATTAAGTTCATTATGCACTCCAAAACAGGCCCTTATCACGTTATGTGCTCCCAATTTCTTCAGTTGTCCAACTGTACTTCATACAGACTTCAATGTGATCGTGCTTACAAACTTCATGTACGAGAAATGGCAAGTACAGTCCACCGACAAATCAATTGACGATAGCCAATTGAAGCGTGCAAGTTTCAGCGATCAAATCAAAGAAGATAATAACGTTGTGATTTTTCCTGCCATTCGTTAGGGAAGTCGATGAGCCCTAGTTCTGAAACAGCAATTTGAATCAGTCTGAATTTTGGCGGCTCTGTCATCATCGATCCATTCCACGCCATCTGCTGGCACTGTAGTGCAGTCTATAGTGAAGCACTGGTGCAGGCTGCATACATTGCAGCATGGTGCAGCATATGTTGACCTGGCAAAGCGTTGTGGCATACGCTACATTTCAAGAAACTGCCACATACCTGTCTAGATGCACTCTGCATTGCAAAAACAGTAACAGTATGATGTTTATAGACTCCATTTAAGAGGAAAATCGAAGGCCAGAAATAGAAAATATATAAAAGGTTTAGCTTGGAAGGATAATTGGTCGGGCGAAACAATTCGAGGAGACAATGAAAGTGCCAGAATCCTAGAGTCTAATCTGAATATGCTAAAGGCTGGAATTAAGTTGAAGAAGACAAAGACGGGAAACAGTTCGGGCCCAGGGTCTGGTCAGCCTGTTCATTCCGGCCTAAGGGCCCAGCAAATGTTCAGTTATGAGTAAAACAGTTCAAAACAAGATATAAATCACATTATATGTCACAACATTTTTTTTCCTGTGATTACATCAAAGACATACACATACACACAGCACTAGGTACGTACACCACAATCACACGCTCGTCAATGTGCCCCCCACATATGTCACAATGATTTTGATGATAATGGCCCGTTCTTTTCAGTTAATTTACCGGATTATTATCGTTGATTATTTACACCACATCTCTAAAAGTACATATTTTTAAAAAACTTTCTTCTATTGCGTTACTTAGACCATTTGTTCTAAACTATTTATTAAGTTTATTTTTTAAAATATCTAATTTATCACTATAATCAAGTATACTCTTGCAGGTATCAGTGGTGTAGCCATCAATTACATATCACGGGTCTAATAAATATGGGTATCAAGACAGTACATTTATATACCAGAGTTGGTATTTATTTTTACATGATCTAAACACCATATGATACATAGGCATTAGTATCAACAATGATATTTGCAGGTACCAGTGATGATACCTTTTATGTAGCAGTGATGATGGAGTACTTATCAGTGATGACACCACGTCTATGTTGTTCAAAATAAATCGAGTGAAAAATTTTAGAGTTGAAAAAATAATAAAATTAACTGAAACAAACCAAAGACTTATGGTAGAAAAGAATGATAAAAGAAAAATGAACAAGGCCGACAGACCTAGGCTGGTGAACCATCGAGCAATGTCTGCCAGGTAGGTGCACTAGCCCAGGCTGGCAGGGGCAAAACTAGGCCCAGCTAGGTGCACCGGGCCAGGATGGCTGGGGAAAATCGAATTTTTTTGATTTTTAGATTTATTTATTAAAAGATTTGCAAAAATAGATTTTCGTTTCAAAAAATTGCAAAAATAGACTCCCGCCGCCCTCTGGGAGGGCGATTTTTAAAAATCGCCCTCCCAGGGGGCGATTTTATGACGTGGCTGACGGCCGTTGGCCCCCCCGCCGACGGCCGTCAGCCATTTTGCAGGCGGCCCCCCGGTCTCCCAAAAACCGCCCACTCAGAGGGCGGCAAGGGGGCCGCCTGCAAAATGTGCCCAAAAACCGCCCATTCAGAGGGCGGCAAGGGGGCCGCCTGCAAAATGTGCCCAAAAACCGCCCACTGAAAGGGCGGTTTTTGGCTCCCGGGGGGCCGCCTGCAAAGTCGCCCATTTGCAGGGTGGTTTTTTTGCAGGCGGCCCCCTTGCCGCCCTATGGGAGGGCGGTTTTTATCCCCCGGTTATAAAACCCCCCTCCCAGACTCAAAAAAGTCATAAAATTCACTCAAATTAGAAAAAAAAACAGGAGAGAGCTGAGAGGGCGAAAGCAGCGAAGCTCTGCCCGTTTGCTGATTTGCCAGCAGGTAAAATCCATTGTTCCTTTGCAATTTCTATTTGTATGTAAGAATTAATGTAGTAATGTACTAGTTACGTGTATAGTACTATATAGATCTGTAGTTTTTAGTTAATCTGTTAGATGACTTATTTTTTGTACAGATGTTACTTGTAAAATCTGGAATACACGGTTTTAGATGTTAGGAGGATGTTGGTACCTAGTTTAACTATATTTTTCATCAACAGATATGTCAAATAAGGTGATATTTCAGTTATTTCACGGGCAAGGGAATGTGAGATATGGTCCAGACGGTGTAGATCTGTCGGAGTTTAGTTCAACGGCTAAGGGTATTGATAGGCCAGCTGAGAGAAGTTTTGGATCAGTATACAACTGGCTGATGCGAGGGTTTCGACTGGACCCTCAGCTCAGCGGAATAACCTTATATGTAGTAGTCAGTCGTGTAGTTGAAGGTTTTTTTTGGGAACTGATGCCAGTGGATTGCACTGCCACTTGGAGATGGTATGTGGAGAATGCATTTCAACGTGGCTGGCCACTGGGCATACTTGTGTCCATATATGAGAAAGATAACAACGCTGGTGCAATGCCCGTACAAGATGATGAGGGTCCAAGTACGGCGGGAGGTGATAGTGAAACAATAGAAGAAAATGAAGGAGGGAATGAAGGAGGAATGAAGGAGGGAATGAAGAAGATAGACAGGCAACAGGTGTGGCAGATGAGGGAGAACATATTGACACGATCGTCCAAGAAAATGGCTAGAGAAGATTCTGAAAATGAGCATGCAGAGTATGATGACTCGTCTGATGAGGACAAACGTGATGCCTGCAGAATGGAGCAACGAGGACTTCTCTACGCTTACTATCTCCGAGCGGCATCATGTGCCGTGGGAGTACAAGCAGAATGAGGTCATTCAGGGGCTAAGTACGCATATGTAGAAGATTTAAAGGAAGCAGTCAAACAATGGCGGTGTCACTTCAGAGGGAGTTCTCGGTCGTGAAGTCAAACAAATCAGTGTATGAAGTGAAGTGCATGAAGGATGGGTGTCCATGCGGGTGCACGCATTCAAGGGTATATGGAAAGATTATTGGCAAGTTTCAATCGTGACGGAGCATTCATGTTACTTGACAGGTGTTGAAAAAATATCATAGAAACATGACCTCTGCATTTGTTGCAACAGAGATGTACTCTCATATTGTCAACAACCTGGGGTATGAACCAAGGTCGATTGTTAGGCATATTGAAGAGAAATTTAAATATACAATTAGCTATGATAAGGCTTGGAGGGCAAAACAGAAGGTTGTAGAGATGAGGTTTGGCACATTTGAAGCATCTTATGATAATTTGCCTCGTCTCTTAGGCTGTATTCTTCAGAGGAATCCGGAGACGTGCTATGACCTGAAAGCCTTTCCATCAATTGACCATGGTAATAAAAGCGTGTTGCAACGTGTATTCTTTGCACTAGGTGCTTGCATTCAGGCATTTATCCATTGTCGTCCTATCCTCTGCATCGATGGGACATTTCTGACTGGAAATATAGAGGACAGCTATTAACAGCAATTGGAGTTGATGGAAACAACCAAGTTCTACCGGTGGCTTTCGCTTTTGTTGAGAGTGAGAACACTGATAGCTGGTATTGGTTCCTAGAAAGGGTTAAGACAGCAGTTGTACGGATGAGACCAGATGTATGCCTCATACATGACCGTAACTCTGGCTTGCTGCGTGCAATTGAGGAACTGAGAGATGGAAGTGTTGAGAAGGGATACCCACCAAGGTGGTCTGATGTTCAAAGCAGATGGTGCATGCGTCATATGGGTGCTAATTTCTACAGACAGTTTAGAAAATAAGCACCTTATGGATCTTTTCAAGAGGCTTTGCGCCCAGAATCAAGAGAAGAAGTTCAATGAGCTTTGGAGGAGGTTGGATGAGCTGACCTCTAAACAAACAGATATGAGCAGTCCAGGAGGCCGACCATTGGAGGGATGAGGCTCCACAAGCTCTTGAACCTCTATCAAGTGATGGACCTCGTATGAGAAGAAGACATGCATCCTCAGTTAGAAAATTTTCAGAGTGGATTGAGAATGAGCCAAAGGAGAAATGGGCATTGTTGTATGACAAGGATGGTTCTCGATTTGGCATAATGACCACAAATTTGGCAGAGGTCTATAACTGGTGATGCGTGGTGTTCGAGGGCTCCCACTTGTTGGAATAGTTGAATTTATCTTGCATGGCACATGCAAGTACTTTAGAGATCGGTTCAGAGCAGCTGGCCCTCAATGACGGATAATAATCTTTTCTTTGGAACGCTGCTCACTAAGTACCTGCAAGATAAAAGTAATAAGGCCCGAAGACATCGTGCTCTACCTCAAGGCACACAAGAACACAGATTTGAAATATTGTGTGTCGACAAGGGCATGCGCGGAATCTACCGCAAAAGAGTTGTGCAGGAGTGTGTGCTCAAAGAAGACGGGACCTGCAAGTGCTCGTGCCGAAAACCTACTCTGCTCCACAAGCCATGTTCCCATGTGATTGCCGCGAGCGGTGAGTGTGGAATCGAAGCACGTTATTTTGTCTCACCTTATTTCAGAAAAGAAGCAATCTATAATACCTGGAGTGGAGAGATATACGGTTTCGGTATAGCGGGGACATTTACTACGGAGAATCCTCAAGCTATCTACATTCCTGACCCAACAAAATTGAGGACTAAAAAAGGTCGCCGCAAGACAAGACGCATCCGTAATGACATGGATGAGTCAGAAGCCGGTGGAAGACTTAAACGTTGCTCAAAGTGTGACCAAACAGGTCATACCTATAAGAAATGTCCAAAGGATGCAGCCGGTCCAAGTGCGGCAGAAGCTGGACCGTCGGGTTCAGCCGCTGATGGTAGTCGTCCTACAGGTGAAGCACAACTTCAAGACGACCCCGTCTTAGACGTTCTCGAACAATTGGTGGTGCTGGGTGTAGTGTAAGTCTATACTTGATCTTTGTTGTAGAATGACATGTATCGTACTGTTGTTTTTTATTGTCATGTAACAATGCTATAAACATTAAAACTAATTTACGCTAACTCTCTATTTGTATGCAGGTATGCGTACCCTACACCAGAGCTGCTCGACCGGGGTCTCGACCAGTCCCACCGGTCTTACCTGTCAGCCGTCGAGGGTGCCCAGTTGCCACACCCGTGCAGACGACCCGCGCTGGCCGTGCTGTACCACCAGACAGGTTGACGTACTCCCAGGGACAGGTGCGAGCGCAGGGTAGGAAGTCGAAGAGGCCTAGAGGTTACGGTCCGGGCCCGTAGTACTTTGTGTCTGTAATAGTTTGTCTGTTGTATATAACGTTTTATTAATTCTACGTTTCCTGATGAAACCACTTTACTTCGTTTACGCTCATCGATCAAACGACGTATTCCTCACGATCTACGTTTCTGACGAATCTGATCAAAAATATGAATTTTCGAGTGTCAACTTCACGACGAAAGTACATTCCGAGCGGTGACAACTAAACACACATTAACTATCATACAAACCTATTGATATCCAACTAACGATGCAACTACTGTGTGAGGATGGCACGGCCAGGGAGCGGCGACAGTATGCGCCTAGGAAATAGTGACGACAGCCGGTAGTCACATAAAAATTGATTTCGAAAATTAATTTTTTTAAATCAATTTTTTATTTTTTTTTCGGAATATTGGTCCGGACGGTCCGGATAGGGTCCGGACGGTCCGGACTATATTAAGGCTAAATACCGCCCTCTAGTTGGGCGGCAAGCCAAAAACCGCCCATCCAGAGGGCGGCAAGGGGGCCGCCTGTAAAATGGCCGGCCCCCGGGCGCATTTTGCAGGCGGCCCCCTTGCCGCCCTCTGAGAGGGCGGTTTTTGGGAGGCCGGGGGCCGCCTGCAAAATGGCTGACGGCCGTCGGCGGGGGGGCCAACGGCCGTCAGCCACGTCATAAAATCGCCCCCTGGGAGGGCGATTTTTAAAAATCGCCCTCCCAGAGGGCGGCGGGAGTCTATTTTTGCAATTTTTTGAAACGAAAATCTATTTTTGCAAATCTTTTAATAAATAAATCTAAAAATCAAAAAAATTCGGGAAAATCAGGCCAGGTGCATTTTGTGAGCAGTCCAACGTAATTGGGGTGCACGGCCTATCTGATACATCGAAAGTAGTGTCCTCGAGTGGGAGGGATACGTCACGTGGCTCGTACTCGTGTCGCTAGGTAGGGACTATACTATAGTACGACGGTAGTAGTATACCATTTCTAGTTTTTCTGTTGGGACTGTCTATTAGTTAAATATTTAAAAAAATAAATTCATTAAATGATTTTTTCTATATCTAAATACCAAAATACGAACTATTAGATACAATTACATATATTTATAATTAAGTTACATAAATTTATAACTAAATTATACATAATCGATAATAATAACTATAACAAGTTAAAAATATAATTATTTTTTTCCTAAAATTTAAAGTTCCATCTACTTCACATAATTAAAAAACCAATCATTTAATTAATAGTAAATCTGCTTTCTCTCCTCCAAAACCCCCATTCCCTGACTTGATGCGCTGCCTGGAGGTCATCCTCTCTCAGCTCGACCTCCTTTCCCTGAGTTTGCGACGACCACCAAGCCGGTGACGCAACAAGCTCGGCAAAGGCGAAGCCATCCACCGCAATCCCTATCACCGACTCGTCCGGTCCATGAGAGCGTCCCTTTCGACAGGACTTCGAGGTCACTGCCGGCTTGAGCTCGACGAGGACTTGAGGGGGCGACGGAGTTGCCAAGGTGGACTGGCCAATCCGGCGGGGCTTCGATGAATGCCACCGTCGACTTGAGCTCGACGAGGAGGCGGCGGGGCTTGAGGATGCATGGAGCTCAAGGCGATGCATGAAGCTTGAGCTCGGCGAAGAGGAGGCGTCATGGTGGGGCTTGGGGATACACAGGGCTCGAGCTCACCGAGGTGGGCCAGCGTATCCTGGGGCCTCCCCTTCCACGCCGCTGCGACAAGGCCGGCTGGACTTCGAGGAGCGCCATCGTTAGCTCAAGGTCAACTAGGAGCCACCGGGGCCAAGCTTTACTCTGCCGCATGTGTGCCTAAGGAGAGAGAGAAGACATGAAGGAAGTAAAGAGAAAGAGAGGAAGTATGAAGGGCTCACTGACAGATGGGCCTTATACTTCTTTGTCTGACTCAGCATGGGTAGACCAAGTCAATGCACCATGTTGAATGGATCCACCGTGCCAACCAGCCAAGAAGGTTATTTGACGTGGTTTCAAAAATTGATGGAGGTGTGTTGACTGGTATCGTAGAGGGAGGAAAGTTGGATTTAGGCCATAGTTGAGAAAGATAACATATATTTGCTTATGATTGAGTGGCCTAAAATTCCAGCATGTCTACTTATATGAGCTTGATTTTAACGGGTTGATGATAAGTGCGGAGCAGATGAACTTGGAGTAGTTTGTAGATTGAATTCAGATGAACAGAAAGCTCATCCGGACACATGTACAGAAATTCAAAAAAGTTTAGAAGTCTCTCCAATCCCTAGCTGTGGATGCACTGCACGTAAACTCGTTCAACCTTTAGATTTGTTACTGGTTAGTTGTTACTTGACACTTGCTATCACACCCTGATTTTCCTCTTAAATAGAGCCACACAGAATATATTAAAGAAAAAACTTCAAAGAAATTATTTTTAAAAGACCAAGGGAATCAATTAAATAAGTAAAATGCAACATAACAAATTATCATAGCTGAGAATATTTTTTCTGTATTCTTCTTGCCAAAATACACTAATAGGAATTTTACTAGAATTTTTCGAGCACTGGAAGCATTTTTAATAAATCAAAATAAATTATCGGAATTAAAATCCTACTGGAATCTCCTTTTCTTTTCTTTTTCTTTCCCTTTCTCTTTTTCTTTCCTTTTTCCTTCCTGCTGGGCCACCGGTCCAGTCTTGTTCCTCGGCCTGCCGTGGCCCGCGCCGCGCGTGCCTCCCCGTGGATCCCACCTGTCAGCCACGCCGCGCCCACACCTTTCTTTTCCCCCACGCCGCTGACAGACGAGACCCGCTTGCCCGCGTCTCTCCCTCCTGCCGACATGTGGGACCGGGGCCCACATGTCGGACCCGTCGTCAACCTCTGGCCAAATTGGCCGGAGGGGATCTGCTTGCCCCCGCTGTGCGATTTCACCTCGGCCCACGATCTCCCGCCCTCGCACGTGGTTCAAACAGCGCAGACCGGATCTCCTAGCCGTTCCCCCACTTCCCCCGCGTCTCCCGCCCACAATCCTTAGTGGATTTCGCCGATTCCGCCATCGCCGCCGCCCCACTTTCTCGTGAAATTCGGCCAACCCAGCCACAAACTCCCACGGCCGAGTACATAAAAACCCTCCCTGTGCTTTGCCCTCACTTTCCCCTCAGTTGCCCCCATCTGTCGAGTACCCTAACCCCCTCCGCGCCGAGTTCCCGAATCGCCGCCATGCTCCACCAACTCTAGTCGCACGTCACCGTCACTACAGCCGTCGCCAACTACTACGCTCACGCTCGCTAGCTTCGCCGCGCCCCGTTGCGTCCTGTTCCGGCGCCGACTACCTCAGATTCCCACCGGAACTCCATTCCCTCCGTCGTCCCCTTCGGTAAGCCTTTCCACCGGCCTTCGGCCGCGGTTTCCCACTTGCCCATTTGGTCAATCCGCTCCTTAACTCGCTCTACATCGTTCCCAGGTCCTCCCGCACCTCGTTCGCGCCTCCGTCGTCGCGTTGAGCCGTTGGAATGCCACCGCCGTCGTTTTCCCGGACCTCACCTCCGCCAATCCCCTCTGATCACCGACGTTCACTGCACCTCAGTGAGCACTCGGTCGCATTCCTCACCTCCTCCGCTGCCCTCCACCACGCTGGATGGTCGCCGGCGGCGACCATCGGGCCGCGCGTGCTGGCGGGGCTCGGTCCCGACTTGATTTGAACAGTCCGATCTGCCTCGGCAGATCGGGACCGCTCGTGCGCCTGTGTCCACGGTCGCACGTGCGTGGACTGCGTCCACCGTGCGCCGCACTCTCATGCGCCACTGACCCATGGGTCCCACTTGTCGGCGCCGATCCCGTGGTCCGCTAACGCATTAAATCCTTGTTAATACGCAATAAACCGTTTAGAAATTGTTTTTGCATAGGAAAATCACAGTAAAACTTCTAAAATTCATAACTAATTCATACGAATTCCGATTAATTTCATCTAAATTTCAATAAATCCAGATAAATGCCAAGAATCCATTAAAAATACTTTCAGCCCATGTTTCAGTGTCCACATATACTATTTTAATTTTTTTTGTGTTGTTTGCTATAGAAACCGACGCCATCAACCCTCCAGTTTACTATGAAGTCGTTGCCGAATTCGCCGAGCCATAGCAAGGCAAGTTACATTGTTTCTTCGATCATTTTGCACCCATTTATTGCAAAATATTTGTTTTAAATTAATAAACACACATTATTTCATCATTTCATGTGGAAAGGGCGACCTATATAAATGTAATATTAATTGCTCTGACCTAATTCCACCTGTACACCTTTGTAGCTAGGTAATAATATGACTAGAGGCTATTGTTAGGATGCTTAGCCCTGCTTAGAAACAATTAGCTCACATGGGAATTTAAATATTCTTATTTATATTTTTTGTTCGACACTATGTCGAGAAATAAAAGTTTGGATATGTTGATATTAAACTACTAAAATTTGACCTAATGGTGGGCCGTGGGTGCATGGTTTCGTTGGTCGTAACCGTGGTAATTAAGGACCGGTTCACGGGATCCCCTTAGGCAATTAGTCGTACATTCCACAAGACAACATGGGCAACGGCTAGGCTTGTAGCATTTCTTCTCCCTCTCCTATGTACCGTTGGTGAGAATGGACGTGATAGAGTTGGGTCGGCTTAGGGTCGGATTGATCGGCTTTCGGGTCCATTTGGCGCATGGGGGGTAGCCTGGCCGATATGGTGTGCCCTATTGGCAGGTGTAACCTCAGCGTGGTGCGGATGGTTAGGGAAAGGTTGCGTGAACGGTCCTGTCACAGCCTCTCGCGGGGTGTCGTGGTGACACGCCGGCACACGGGAACATGTGTGGGGCTGTGTCTTGTAGGTACAGTTGTACACCTCTGGCCAGAATAAATCTATTCGAATAGCCGCGCCCGCGGTCATGGGCATCTTGGTCAAGATTCACCGTGATTAGTCTCACTATAATAAATTGACATTAAAATTTGCTATAGTGTTAGGATAGATGGTTTGGCCTGGTTAACGTGGTGTAACGTTGATCAGTGGAGTATTAATATTGTTTAATTAATCAACCTTTTCACTGTCTACAAACTACTATTGTTGCAATTGCTTTTATGCAAATAAACCTCTAGCCTGTCTTTGTCTCCCGTGCATTGTGCATATTTACGGGTGTGACTTGTTGAGTACTGTGAGTGGTACTTAGTCTTGCTCCCTTTCCCCTCTCAGTGGTGCAGTACCTGTCTGACGAGGACCATTAGGAGGACTAGGCTGGCTCCACCGTCAAGACACCTGTGGATTGGAAGCCTCTGCTCGACCAGCTGTATATAGGCTTTAATTATATTTACCGCTGCATTTATATAAGACAATTTTTTTTCTGTTTGTAAGACGCACTCTATATGACAATTTGGTATTATATACCTTGGCTTTTCTGGACAGGGATTTAATACACAGAAATGTTCAGAATTCTAGTTACGAATTTCTGAGCGTTACAAGTTGGTATCAGAGCCAGGTTGACCGTTGGACCAGCCAAATGGAAACCCTAAGAACTCTTTGAAATTCTCATTTTCATATGCTTCTTGCATTTGGAGTTGTTTTGGGAACATTGGGAGTTTATTCTCGGATTGGGGTAAAATCTTGACCTTTATTTGACCAAAAATTTTGAGTCAGGTTAAAGTTAGGGTAGAAACTTTATTCAAGGGCTATGGCATCGGTGTCCAAATTTTGGGAAAAACATTGGTTATTGAAGGATGTACGATTTTAAGCATGCATAAGATATTCTTACTTGGTTTGCTATTATTATTTAAAATTAATTCGTTACTATTCGGTTCTGTTATATTATTTCATTGGATTCTCAATAAAGTTTATATGCAAAATTATTTCATGCATAAAATTGTTGTTTATTTCCTAGTTATTTATCGTTCACTCTATTTGGATCTGAGTATATATTGATTTCCCCTCCTTGCCTTCTATAGATGGACAGTCTCTCCAACCAACGCGGTGCAAACATGGGTGGATTCGTCGAAAAATTTCACATGATGAGCTTTACTTTGGGATACAGTCACGCCCCAGAGTACACCGCCATGGAGCCCATGGAGGGTGAGCTTCCTCACCGTGTTCGCTTGGAGTTGCTAGGCAAACTATACCTCCTACCAGCTATGGAGGTTGAGATCGGCAGGCGTACCTACGATCACGCCTGCCCGGAGGCAGCTTTCCATCTGATTGGAGAGCTATGCCGGAGGCACCACTCTACCCTCCACACCACCGCCTACCGTTACCTCCCCTGCCGGGCCCACTACCAGGTCTACAGCACCTTCTAGCAGGCTGACGATGAGAACGACACCACCATCGTCCATATGAGGCAGGCGATGTAGGCCATGGACTACATGCACGCCAACTAGGTGCAACCCATGATAGGATGCCAACCGGATGACCATTATTGGTCTCTAGAACAAGATCGACCGTCTGAAGAAGGAGGTCGCGGAATTGAAGGGACAGCCGTCACCCAGTGGGGCCAGGATCCGTCTGACCCCGAGGAAGAGGACCCTTCATCCGATGCATATTCAGTTGACCCCAGGAACGGGCCACACGCACCGCTAGCTCCTGCACCACCACTGACCCCGCACAGCAGCTTCCAGCTCCAGCTCCAGCACCCATGCCAACACCAACCGGCGGCATGATCAGTGCGTCGTCAAGCGATGGCAACTCTCAGGGAGGTACCAGCATCCACGGAGGCTTTACCTCCACTGACGACAACAGCTCCCTCAGTAGATCCTGCGCCCGCAGCGAGGCCAGTTCATCGACTCACGGTAGTGAGGACTACGTGAGCGGATCCAGGACCCGCACCAACGACGAGATGGGCGACGAGCAGGAGCCGGAGTACAACTTGGACGACCGCAGGAGCCGTTCAGAGCACTAGGCGCGCTATCCTTAACTTTATCATTTTTCTAGTTTGATTTCATGTTTAGTTGTAATGTCAGGATATTTGATTTGGGGTAGTTGGTGGTTCATACCATCTGTTATGGTATGGCTGCCTCAACTAGGAGTTGAATTGTTTTTGTTATGTTTCCAAACTATGCACTTCAGTTAATTTAATTCAGTCACTTAATTATCACTCATGTTTCTGAGCCATCTGTTTTTCTCCTTCCCTCCATTTCCATCCCCCTTCAGATGGTGAACACCAGGAATGGTAACCGCACTGCCAATGACACCAGTGCCACAAATCAACAAGAAGGAGCGCCATAGGACAACGGGGCTCCCCGCCACATGCCACCTCCCTTATCAGAGAACCCGACACTCACCCAAGTTCTGGCCAACCAGAACCAAATGATGGCGGTCATGATGCAGCAAAACAACCTGCAGTAGCAGCACCAGCAACCTCACATCCCAGCCTTCGCTTCCCAGTCCAAGTTGCCTGAGTTCCTAAGGATCAGGCCGCCTACTTTCTCCAGCACCACCAATCCCATGGACGCCAATGACTGGCTGTTGGCGATCGAGAAGAAGCTCAACCTCCTCCAATGCAACGACCAGGAAAAGGTCGCCTTCGTCATGCACCAACTCCAGGGTCCCGCCTTAGCTTGGTGGGACAATTTCCTCGTGACCCACACTGCCACAACAGAGGTCACTTAGGCTAAATTTTGCCACAACTTCCGAAAGTCCCAAATTCCAGCCGGCATCGTCGTATAGAAGAAGAGGGAGTTCAGGGACTTAGTGTAGGGAAGCAAGACAGTCACAGAATACCTCCACGACTTCAACTGCTTGGCGCGCTATGGAGGACGTCCGCACCGATGCGGAGAGACAGGAGAAGTTCCCGGAGCGACTTGAAGACAAGCTGACCAACCAGCTTCTCTCCAGCAACTACCCCAATTTTGCGAAGTTGGTGGACAAGACAATCCACCAGGAAAATCAGCGCAACAAGATGGACCGCAAGCGGGAGGCAGCCCAGTTTCGAGCTCATCAAGGACAGCACCAGAGGCCAAGGGTGATGCTGGGGCATTAGGGTGGACCCTCCATGTAACGACCCGTTCTTCATCTCCTTGTTGGAACTCGCTTCCTGAGTTCTAACTCCTCTCCTATTCCGTTCAGCTGTGCCCCAGTTTTTCTTTCCCTGGCCAGCCGACTGCCTTTTCCCCTTGTGACGAGTAGATTCCTACTTAGTTTCAGAGCATTCCTGAGTAACCCTTGAGCTTGCCGACTACCCTGTCTACCAGTTCTGTTTTGCCGCCTCGACTTGCCCCGATCCGGACGTGCTGTCTCATCATCTCACCAAGTTGCACCACAGTCCCGTTTTCCCACGCTCCTTCCCGTTGGACGCGACTGCCGAAGTGGTGACATAATCTAGCCTTCACCTGCCCACAGCCCCGATCGGACTAGTGGACAATAGCCGTGGTACCCCCAAGAACCCGTTTGGACCAACGGATAGTCAGAGGTTCTGTTTGCAAGTCTCACCAACCCGTTCTTGCCACGACCAGAGTGTCCCATTGCCGCTACAGTGTGTACCAACCCCACCGGCCACACCTAATCCCTAAGTCAAACTCTGCCTTGATGTCGCATCGCCCAGCCAGCTCGCTGTGGCCTTGTCAGCTTATCGTGACTCCTTTTTCTCTCCATCGCTCGGCACCACAGTGTCCCAGCTTCGCACCGGCTATATAGAGCCATCCATGCCTCTTCTTTCGTCTGTTTTGCAACCCAGCCGTCTCTGCCAAACCGTCATTACTAGCTTCACCGTTAAGCCATCGTCTTCCTCCTTCCCAGCCCCGGAGTCGTTTTTGCTCCCCGAGCTCCCTTGCCGCCGCTGATCGCCGAGCCTACCACCCAGAGTTCCTAACTGGTGAGCTTTGTCGCCCCGTCCACAAGTTTAACCCGGCCGTCTACAATAAACCTCCAAACAGCCATCCATCCTCAGCCGACTGCTACCCTTTCTGCAGCCGACTGCCGCGATGTTCTTTTTCCAGTGTTTTACCTCTTTTCAGCTTGTCAGTAATTATCTTTTCTGCTTGTTTAGATCCTGAACCGGTGGACGACCTAGAAGCCGTCTTCGCCGAGGAAGATCTTCCGCTAGAGCAAGGCAAGCCTCTTTGATCATATTGTCTCCTATATGTGCAAAATTATGTTGCTTACAAAATGTGCCTGCTTAGTTTACACTTTAAATTGATCAGCCTCGGTTTGCAAGCACAACCGACGGACCCTCCCAGTAGTCGCACTTCTTTTGGTAGGATGTTGATGTGTTTCTCCTTTGATAGCCCCACAAATGGCACGTTGGCATTATGTCCTTTGGGTATGAATGCCGAGTAGAAGAGCTTAGCCCTGCAGCGATTGTATTGTTGTTTGGGAAACAGTGGTTTTACTCAACTGTTTAAAAACCCGGTACTCTGCGTATCGGCGTGTTTGAAAAGAAGATGAAAGGTTGTGAAAACCTTGGTGTACAGAGACAGTGCCTGTGTGGCCTGGCTATGTATTATCGATAAGGACCGTTTCCTTTGGGAATTGCATCCGAGCATTTTACAGTGCGACCAAACGGGTAGTATGGGCTGCCCCTGGCCGAGTAAATTGTAGGTTTAGGGAAGTTTGGTGCCGGCTGGAGTGGACTCATCTGAGTTGTGGCTCGTGAGCCCTAGTGCTGACGGTGGTCGGAGCCGACCTGAAGCATTGATCCTGTGTGGATCCTCCTACTGGCATTGGATAACCCTAGACTGGCTTTGGAAATGGCTTTGTCACAAACTTCCGGTACAGGCTAGTACTCGGTATAAGTTTTGTGTCGTTTGGGTAAAGTGTATACCCTCTGCAAAGTTTAGCCGAACTGTTCGAACAGCCGTGCCCACGGTTAAGGGCGATGTAAGGTGATTCCCATAGCGTAGATTTGTTTGCTAGTGGATTGTGAAATGATTTGATGGGAGGGGAATCGTGACCAGAGTTTGCCGAGTGGCAAACGGAAGGCCTGTGTGGCCAGAAACGGGTCTGTGTGACCCGGGGTGTTGAAGCACCATAAGCAAGTGTGTGAAAAGTTAACAGGAGATAAGTCTTCGGGTTGTAGCCAGAAGATGATAAAGAGCAGGCTCCCGGGTTGTAGCCAGGGCAGCAAAGTTTGAGCTAACTGTTGTAGCCAGTGTAGCGAATATAACCGGTTGCAGCCGGAAAATGCTTAAAGGGATAGCTGAGATTTGGTTGTAGCCGAGTCTTAGGGTCAATGGGTGGTCGGAGCCACTCGGACAAACAGCAGACTTAAGGAGTGGTCGAAGCCACTCGGGAGATAGCCGAGTTGTGTGATCACTGGGTTGATTGCCACAAGTTGGAAATGGAAATACATGATTCAGTAACTACATGTGGCGAGTTGTTGAAAAGCAACTTGCAGAATGGATCGAGGCGCGAGCCTCGTTCCGACAACTAAAATTTGACACACTAGTGTTTGAAAAGCAAAACGTTTCTAAAGGCTGTTTTCGCAAATAAGACTCTTAGCCCCTTTTTTTGTCTGACCGACATGACACTTTTTCCCGGCTTGCTGAGTACGAAAGTACTCACCCTTGTCCCTATATATATATATATATATATATATTAGGTTTGGAAGAAGAAGACGAAGACCGACTGCTGCCGAGTTCTTCCAGGACCAAGCCGACTACGAAACTTCTGAGGTTCGAGCCTAGTTCCCAACCGAGCCTGTGTGTGTAGATGTGTTCTTTTGCCGAATAGTTGTCCTTGCTTCCGCTCTGTCTACGCTGTGTCTCGCTAGTTCACCCTGTTAGTGTTTTTGTCCATCCGAGGCCTGTCCTAGATGGAAAACCCTTTGTAATATATATGTATGTACTCTATTATGTATCTAAGCTTAGTGTACTCTGATTGTATCACCGATGACTATATGTGTATCCGACTGCTGATCCAGGGATCGGATACTGGGTGCACATGGGGGGCTTGGCTTCCGCCTTGGTGGAGGCCGGGCGCGTCCCACACTCCACCATGATCATCCACCAGCAGCGCCCGTTCCAACCAGGGCACTTTGGAGGCAGCAGCAACAGCAGCGGGCAGCACATCTCACCCCACTTCTTTTCCACCAATGGCACCAGCACAGCAAAGCCAGCCACAGAAGGACAGCGGGGGCAAGACCCTCATCTGCTTCAATTGGAACGAACCGGGCCACTTCGCCAATAAGTGCCCGAAACTGAAACGCATGGGACCCAGGTCTGTAGCTCCCCAGAACCCCAACGCCAACCAGCAGGTGATAAAGGTGCGTGTTAACCACGTCTCCGCAGAAGAGGCACAGGCTGCACCAGAAGTGGTACTGGGTACGTTTCTCGTGAACTCAATACCTGCAACAGTACCTTTTGATTCTGGTGTAACGTATTCATTCATATCCAAGAAATTATGGGACACATGGGATAAAAGTAGTGGAACGTAAGATCTCCATGCGGGTTCATACCCTAGGGAACCACATGACCACAGCTCACTATAGCCCTTCAGTGAGCCTAGAAATCCAAGGATCACCCTTTCTAGCCAATCTCATCCTCCTAGAGTCCAAAGACCTAGATGTCATCTTAGAGATGGATTGGTTGACCCGACACAAAGGAGTGATCAACTGCGTCGACCACACCGTTACAGTAACCAGTTCGGAAGAAAAGGCAGTTACCTTCAAGTTGCCAGTGCCACAGAGCAGGAAGCAAGCTTAAATCAGGTCGCAGCAGAGCAACAGTCAGAAATTGGAAAGAAGCCAGATCAGAAAATAGAAGAAATTCCGATAGTGAGGGAGTATCCGGATGTGTTCCCAGAAGATCTACCAGGGATGCCACCAGAAATGGAAATCGAGTTTAGAATTGATTTGGCACCAGTAATAGCGCCTATTTACAAAAGACTGTACAGAATGGCACCAAACGAGATGGTCGAAGTCAAGAAGCAAGTCGACGACCTGCTACAGAAGGGTTACATCCGACCGAGCACATCACCTTGGAGTGCACCGGTCATCTTCATGGAGAAGAAAGACAAAACAAAGCGGAGGTGCGTGGATTATCGCGCACTAAATGACGTCACAATCAAGAACAAGTATCCCTTGCCAAGGATTAACGATCTCTTCGATGAATTGGAGGGTGCCACCGTCTTCTTCAAGATAGGCCTACGATCAGGCTATCATCAGCTGAGGATCTGAGAAGAGGATATTTCGAAGATAGCTTTTACCACTCGGTATGGGCTGTACGAGTGCACCATTATGTCCTTCGGAATGACAAACGCACCGGCCTTCTTCATGAACCTGATGAACAAGGTGTTCATGGTGTTTTTGGACAGGTTCGTGGTGGTTTTCATCGACAACATCCTTATCTACTCGAAATCAGCAGAACAACATGAGCAACATCTCCGGTTGGTTCTCGAGAAGCTGAGAGAGCACCAATTGTATGCTAAGTTTAGTAAGTGCGACTTCTGGCTGAAACAATTATAGTTCCTCGGGCACGTCATCACCGCCCAGGGAGTTGCTGTGGATCCAACGAATGTGGAATCAGTTACCAATTGGAAACTGCCCAAGACATTGACACAAGTGCGGAGTTTTCTTGGACTTGCGGATTATTACCGCCGGTTCATTGAAAACTTCTCAAAGATTACAAGACCCATGACTCAATTGTTGAAGAAAGACGTAAAGTTTGTTTGGATAGCCGAGTGCAACAACGGCTTTGAAGAACTCAAAAGGAAGTTAGTCTCGGCACCAGTCCTGATCTTGCTAGATCCCAAGAAAGATTTCCAAGTATATTGCGATGCATCTCACCAAGGGTTAGGATGCGTGCTGATGCAAGAAGGCAGAGTTGTAGCCTATGCATCACGCCAGTTGCACCCCCATGATGGCAACTACCCGACACATGACCTGGAATTGGCTGTAGTGGTTCATGCTTTGAAGATTTGGCAGCATTACCTCATCGGAAACCGCAGTGAGGTCTACACGGACCAGAAGAGTCTGAAATACATATTCACCTAGCCTGACCTGAACCTCTGTCAAAGAAGGTGGCTAGAGTTGATTAAAGATTATGATATGGGGATACACTACCACCCAGGTAAAGCCAACGTCGTGGCAAACGCTCTAAGCAGGAAAAGTTACTACAATACCGCTCAAGCAGAGACATTGTGCAAGGAAGTGCAGCAGGAGTTCGAATGTCTAAACCTGGCCATCATTGACCCTGGATTCGTGGCAGCCCTAGAGGCCCAGCCCATACTCTTTGATTAGGTTCGTGAGGCATAAGCGAATGATCCAGAGATTAAAGAGCTCTAGAAGAACATGAGAGTTGGACAAGCCCAAGGTTTCACGGAAGATGAAAACGGGACAGTCTGGATGGGAGAACGATTGTGCGTCCTAGAAAACAAGGAACTCAGAGACTTAATACTTTGGGAAGCTCATGAGACGCAGTACTCCATTCATCCCGGAAGCACTAAAATGTACCAAGACCTCAAGACGAAGTTTTGGTGGGCCATCATGAGAAGAAAAATTACGGAATTTCTGGCAATTTGTGGCTTGGTAGCTCAGAGTCCCAGAGTGGAAGTAGGAAAAGATCGAGATGGAGTTCATCACCGGTTTACCCCGCATATCTTCAGGATATGACTCGATCTGGGTAATCGTGGATCGGCTCACCAAGGTCGTCCATTTTATTCCAGTGCATACAACATACTCTAGCAAGAGGCTGGCAGAACTCTACATGGCCCACATAATGTGTTTACACGGAGTACCCAAGGGGATTGTATTTGACCGCGGTAGCCAGTTCACTTCCAAGTTCTGGCAGAAGCTGCAAGCAGAACTGGGAACTCAACTGAACTTCAGCACAGCTTACCATCCCCAAACGGACGGGCAGACTGAAAGAATCAATCGGATATTGGAGGACATGCTAAGGGCTTGTGCGTTGGATTTTGGTGGGACTTGGGATAAGACTCTGCCCTACGCGGAGTTCTCATATAACAACAGCTACCAAGCCAGTCTGCAGATGGCCCCATTCGAAGCTCTGTATGGCAGGAAGTGCCGTACGCCCCTCTTCTGGGATCGGACGGGCGAACGCCAGGGATTCGGGACCGATGCACTCAAAGAGGTGGAAGAGAAAGTGGCCATTATCTGAGAGCGATTAAAGACAGCTCAGTCAAGACAGAAGAGTTACGCCAACAACCGTCGCAGAAATCTATGTTTTGAGGAAGGAGATTATATGTATCTTCGTGTCACACCACTCCGCGGGGCACACAGGTTCCAAACCAAAGGGAAGTTAGCCCCGCGCTTCGTGGGACCCTACCAAGTGCTAGCACGCAAAGGCGAAGTTGTATACCAATTGGATCTTCCAGCGTCAATGGCAGGTATACACGATGTGTTCCACGTGTCACAACTGAAGAAATGTCTAAGGGTACCAGCAGAACAAGCCGATCCGGAATAGATCGAGATCCAGGAAGACCACACCTATGTGGAAAGGCTAATTCGGATCTTGGAGATCAGTGAAAGGAATACCAGAAGCCGAGTGATCAGGTTCTACAAGGTACAGTAGAGCTATTATTCAGAGGAAGAAGCCACATGGGAATGAGAGGATGAATTGAAGTCCGCCCATCCGCACCTCTTCACCAGCATGTCCGAATCTCGAGGACGAGATTTCATTTAAGGGGGTAGGTTTGTCACACCTTGATTTTCCCATTAAATAGAGCCACACAAAATATATTGAAGAAAAAGGCTCAAAGAAATTATTTTTAAAAGGCCAAGGGAATCAATTAAATGAGTAAAATACAAAATAATAAATTATCATGGGTGGGAATATTTTTCCTGTATTCTCTTTTCCAAAATATACTAATAGGAATTTTACTGAAATTTTTAAAGCACTGAAAGCATTTTTAATAAATCAAAATAAATTATCGGAATTAAAATCCTACGCCACGCTGGATGATCGCCGGTGGTGACCATCGGGCCGCGTGCCGTCGCCGCGCCACGCGTGCCGGCAGGGCTCGGTCCCGACTTGATCTGAGCCATCCGATTTGCCTCGATAGATCAAGACCGCTCGTGTGTCTGTGTCCACGGTGGCATGCGCGTGGACTGCGTCCACCGTGCGCCGCACTCTCATGCACCACTGACCCGTGGGTCCTGCCTGTTGGCGCCGGCCCCGTGGTCCGCTGACACATTAAATCCTTGTTAATGCGCAATAAATCGTTTAGAAATTGTTTTTGCATAAGAAAATCACAGTAAAACTTCTAAAATTCATAACTAATTCATATGAGCTCCGATTAATTCTATCCAAATTTTATTAAATCCAGAAAAATACCAAGAATCCATTAAAAATACTTTCAACCTTTGTTTCAATGTCCACATGTACTGTTTTAATTTTTTTGTGTGTTGTTTGCTGTAGAAACCGAAGCCGTCGACCCTCCAGTTTACTACGAAGTCATTGCCAAATTCACCGAGCCGGAGCAAGGCAAGTTACATCATTTTTCCGATCATTTTGCACCTATTTATTGCAAAATATTTGTTTTAAATTAATAAGCATGCATTATTTCATCGTTTCATGTGGGAAGGGCGACCTATATAAATGCAATATTAATTGCTCTAACTTAATTCCACCTATACACCTTTGTAGCTGGGTAATAATATGACTAAAGGCTATTGTTAGGATGCTTAGCCCTGCTTTGAAACAATTAGCTCACATGGGAATTTAAATATTCTTATTTATATTCTTTGTTCGATACTATGTCAGGAAATGAAAGTTTGGATATGTTAATATTAAACTACTAAAATTTGACCTAATGGTGGGCTGTGGGTGCATGGTTTCGTTGGTCGCACCCGTGGCAATTAAGGACCGGTTCGCGGGACCCTCTTAGGCAATTAATCGTACATTCCACAAGCCAGTATGGGCAACGGCTAGGCTTGTAGCGTTTCTTCTCCCTCTCCTATGCATCGTTGGTGAGAATGGGCGTGATGGAGTTGAATCAGCTCAGAGTCGGGTTGATCAGCTTCCGGATCCATTGTGGTGCAATGGAGGTAGCCTGGCAGATATGGTGTTCCCTATCGGCAGGTGCAACCTTAGCATGGTGTGGATGGTTAGGGAGAGGTTGCGTGAACGGTCTTGGCACAGCCTCTTGTGGGGTGTCGTGGTGACACGCCAGCACACGGGAACGTGTGTGTGACTGTGTCTTGTGGGTACAGCTGTACACCTCTGGCCAGAGTAAATCTATTCGAATAGCTGCACCCGCGGTCATGAGCATCTTGATCAAGACTCACTGTAATTAGTCTCGCTATAATAAATTGACATTAAAATTTGCTATAGTGTTAGGATAGATGGTTGGGCCTGGTTAATGTGGTGTAACGTTGATCAGTGGAGTATTAATATTGTTTAATTAATCAACCTTTTCACTGTCTGTGAACTACTATTATTGCAATTACTTTTATGAAAATAAACCTCTAGCCTGTCTTTGTCTCCCGTGCATTGTGTAATTTGCAGGTGTGACTTGTTGAGTACTGTGGGTGGTACTTAGTCTTGCTCTCTTTCCTCTCTCAGTGGTGGAGTACCTGTTTGACGAGGACTATCAGGAGGACTAGGCTGGCTCCGCCATCAAAATACCTGTGGATTGGAAGCCTTCGCTTGGCCAGCTATATATAGGCTTTAATTATATTTACCATTGTATTTATGTAAGATAATTTTATTCTGTTTGTAAGACGTATTCTATATGCTAACTTGGTATTGTGTACTCTGACTTTTCTGAACAGGAATTTAATACACAGAAATATTCAGAATTCTGGTTACGAATTTGTGGGCACCCCAGAAGTGCATTATGAAGAGTAACTATTACAGCAACGCGAACTATCTAGATGGATGGGGTCTCGAATAAAACCCGAATAAATGCGGTAACCATCCATCCTCATCGTAGACTTGCCATAATCTTTACCCACTCACAATACAAATCCAAAATGCCGAGAAGTGTACAAAAGAGATAATCATAAGGATAGCTTGCCAGTCCTCCCCGTCATATGCCCGTCAAACCACTCGATGGTGGCGACCAAACATGATACGTACCCCAGAGGACTCAAACCACAATAGCTATCCCCCAACCATCTCAATTATACACAACTCATACTCATGTTCAGCTAGTCCCCAGGAAAGCGACTAGCCTCACACTTTCATCGCAAGCAATTGATAAACATCACAAGTACTCTAAAAATGGATAGACGAGCAGCAGAGTTACAACTATTACATAGAGGGTTCACACCCTAATTCATCACAGAGTATGCAAATATAGTAGCGAAAAAATATAAACACAAAAGACAAGAACCAGTGGTGCCAAACCCATGCACAGGGCAACCGACTGGGGAAAGAGCTCAACTTCAACTACACATTATCCTCGCCACCCACGGCGGGATAATAGTAGAGCACACCAATGTCGTCGTGATCCTCACCTGAAAAGATGCAACGTGAGTACGAATGGTACTCCACAAGACTTACACAATAATAATAGTACAAAGGAAGTATGCTGGTTACTACATCAAGGAAGAAGGCTATATTGATTTGACTTTGCACAAAGCTGATTTTATTGAGCAAGTAATGCTTGAAACTATAAGCATTTTGAGAAATAACACAATCTGAATTTTTAAGACAGCAAGCTTATAGTTCTGAAAATGAAATATAAATGAGCATAAACCCATGCTCTAACTTCAACAATGGGCCACCATTGCCCAAACAATTATGCTACACAAGCATATTATCTTTTATGACTAAACCAAGTCATATTTAATAATAAAACCTTTCATATAAATCCATTCCTCATTAATCATCAAAAATTCCCTTGCATAGACCCATCCATCCATGACTATCCTAAGTCATGGTAACTACATAATCCCAAGTTGGATGCTAACATGACTAACTAACACATCAAGCGGTCGTCCGTAACCGTGGACACGGCTATTCGAATAGTTCTTACTCTGATCAGAGGTGTACATCTTTACCCACACGATGTGATAGAAGCCAAACGGCTACACTCTAGTTTGATCCGTACCCGTCGGTACCCACACTCTACACATTGAGTGCGGACTAGAGGTCACAACAGAACCTTTTGCACGTTTAGCCCCGACCACCTAAACCACGTCTGGGCCCCCGACGACTTAGTCGTGCGTGTGTGATGACTAAGGCGGGCTCACCGTCATGGGAGGCACCTCCGGCCACAGCCAGGCGCGCTCGAGGTCCTCCAACGGAAATCCATCCTCACGACTGACGGACGGGCATAGATGGCTACAGCCTCCCGTGCTACTGAGTTAAGCCATCCCACTCCCGGCGTGTGGAAGTACGTAGGGTGCTTGAATAGACGTCAACATGTTCGGTCCTTAACGACCCAGACGGAGCTACGTGCATTGGGGAAACACCATCCCTTCATCGCCCTATCATCCGTCCAAGTCAACATATTTTTAATTATTATTCAGAGGTTATTCTTGTTAGATTTTAACCCATCCATTCGTATTAAACTAGTTTTATACCGATAGCTCTATCTATCGGATTTTTCTAAGTCTAGAAATAAGCATGGCTAAGCATTCGGTAAAATAAAAGTATCCCAAAGTCCTTAACCAGGGGTGACAATGTATAAACATGGCATCAATAACCAAGGAATGGAAATGCATACAATTGGGTAATATTGACTCTACCCATTTTTCCATTTTAAATAGACTGAAGCATGCATATAGATATTGTTTTCACAAACAAATCAATTTATTAAAAACATAGGTTCAATATGCTTAGACGCTTGCCTTGCTGCAGCGATAAGTCACGCTCAAGCTCTAGGTTAATCTCCACGTACTCCGTATCCTCAGAATCTATCGATAAGAAGCAATATGCAAATAAGAAGCAATTAAACATGTCTATGCAACATGATCAATTAATTATGAGATAAATACAGTAGGTATGGCATGTCCTAATAAGATTTTAGGATAAAGAACCAAGTCATTTGCATCCCTGGATTGGGAGATACAAAAATAACAAGGTAGAAGGGCTGAAAACGGCAAAAGCCGAAACTATAGGAAAACTCTAAGTGGAAAATAAGTGCTTGCCTTCTCTGGTAGGATTTTATGAGTGTGAGCATTTTTATGTGAAAATACATATCTTCCTGGTTCCGACAAAATTTCGTTTACTAAAATCCGATTTAAAATGATTTAGATATGAATTTTACAAGTTTAACAAAAAGAAAGGTTAGAAAATACTTTGGGCCTATTTTGAGAGGTAGTTTTGTCAAATACAAATTTTCCCACAGTAAGGTTACAATTTTCTGAGTTAAATAAAAGTGGTTTCACATTTTTAGCAATTAGGATGAATTTTCTAGAAATTTATAAACTTCCAGGTTATAAAGAGATATATAAAAAGTATTTCTATTTTTAGAGAGAAACCCTACACAGAAGTTCCCACTTTTTATGTTACAAAATTAAAGAGCACATTTTTATGAATCTATAGAAATTTGGTTCACCTCAAAAGGAGTTACAGTGAATTTTATAGAAATATTTCAAGTTCTTAAGCCCAAAATAAGTCAATTTTGCTTCATAATATTTTATGGGTATTTTCTGTACAGAAGTGGCACTATTTTATTTCACAGTATTAAAGTTCACAAATTTATAGAATTAACAAAATTGGTTTCACTCAAAAATGAGTTAAAGTGACAAAGATATAGATTTACAAAGTTGGGCTATTTTTCTGTTGGAAAAATATTTCAGTTTAACATTTTTCTTCTTTTCTTATTTCCCTTACAGCCTGGGCCCGCAGGCCAGTGAGACAAAGTGCGCGAGAGCAGGGCGCGGGCGCGAGGGCGCGACGCGGGACAAAGGAAGTGGACCGTCCGTTCCCGGAGTGTATGGTCCGGCCTGGCGAACAGAGAAGGGCGCAGGCAGACAGAGCCGGCGGGCTTCTTGGCGGCGGCGACGGCGATGGCGGCGGCGGCTATAGTCGGGCCCCAAAGAGAACAGATAGAGGAGTTCATGGCGGAGCTAAGGGTGGTCTTCTTGACACCTCGGGTCACCGGAATCTCGCCGACAGCGAGCTCCAGCGGCGGAGTGGTTCGGGTTGGCTAGGCCGACTCGGCTACGGGCGGTTTCAAGCCAAAACAAAGCATGCCTTAGCGTCTAAAGGGTACCAAGATGCTCACTAAAGGTTGTGCTGGTCTCGGTGAAACGGAAACAGCAACGGCGACAGCGAACTTGGCCCGGCGGCGGCGGAAGCTTCGGGTTCCACGGCAGCGTCTCTCTTCGCTCGATCTGCGGCCGAGGTCAGGTGTCCACCAGGTTAGGGATCTCTTAAAGATAGTCTCAGTGCAAGGAATCGAAGGATGGCTCACCCGATCAACGGGAATGGCAGCGGCGGAGCGATGACTGGAGTTGGGGAAGAATGTGTCGACCTCGAGCTTCGGGATACCACAGCTCGATTCTTTCGGTTGGCGGTCTTCTGGAGACAAGGCGATACTGGAGGCGTGGTGGCTCGGGCTGGGATCACCTGAGCTCGCCGGAACAGCGACGATGTCGCGGCGGCGCTCACTGGACCGAAGGTGAGGACGACGGCGGCTTCGGCCGGCAATTCCTAGGGCGACCAAAGACAAAATGGAACGATCAGAAGATGGAGATCATGTTCCCGAGGCTTAGAAGGGATGGAGCTCACCGGAGCTAGCTGGGTTTCTGTCGAACACTGACGGCGCCGGGGAAGATGAAGTTGCCGACGGTGATTCTTGGGAGTTTCGTGGGTTTTCTCGGTGGGAACGTGGAGAGGATGAGGAGGAGGTTCTGATGGCGAGATTAGAGATGAAGTGGTCGATGCTCTCCAAGCTAAGCTGTCCAGGGCTCTGTAAACTGAGAGGAGGGAAGGAAGAAGGAGGCAGTGACACGTTGGCTCATGTAATGATGAGTTGTCTCCACTGCTACAGTGGTCAAGGTGGGTCCCACATGTCAGGAAACAGTGTTCTACTCATATTTAGCTAGATTTACTCTATGGCTTGTGGGTCCAAGTAGTGATGGTCTAGGAGGAGTGGAGGAGTATGGGTGAATTTCTTGGTGAAACACACTGTCACATGCTGCTATGAGGCTGGCAAGTGGGCCAGGTCTTGTGGGGTCCACCTGGAAGTGAGAAATGAGAGAAGAAAGCTCTAGAGACTAAGTGTTGTGAGCTGTAGGGACAGCTGTCTTGCATCTGTGATTTTAGCAGGTTAATAAGGGATATAAATTATGGGAAAAAATACTGGAGGTAGAGAAAGATGTGTGTAACCTGCTGACCAAAATTCGTGGTTAGAAGAGGTCTGGTTCAACTCTGGTGAAAAAGCAAAGTAGGCACACTGATCCAGTTTTGCTGCAGTTTCACTTGTTTCTCCAGTGCCTTGATCTTATCATTTTATGTGTTTTCTTTGGGAGATAAATTAAATCAAAATTCCTGGTAGTGGGGTTCATGTTGGCACACACTTTGGCAAAAGGGCTCTATCTATAGTCCTCATTTTCATCTGGTGAATTTCAGAAGTAACCCAATTTATTTCAGCTAGCTTCCTAGCTTTGCTGATTTGAGGGACTTGGTTGAAGTATTAATTGAAGTGATAAAATTATGTAAAATTTACAGTGGGTTGATTTGGTGAGATAGTGCTTACAGGAATTTTTCCATGGTTTTATGTGCAACCTAACATCTTCAGAAAAATCCTTAGACTGTACCAATGCAAATGGCAAAGAGAAGGATCCAGGCTGAAACTTGTTTGGAATTTTTGAGGGGGTCTAAACTAATGAAATAAATTCTGGAAAAACTATATTGATTCATGATGAACAGGCTAGTATTTGAATAAATTATTTCCCACATATGTTTCTGTTCAATTTGATGCACTTTTTAGGAGTTGGGCTAATGTTGCCGATTAGGGTTTTATTGTATTGATGGTTTTAAATTTTGCAAACTTTATTTTGCAAGAAGTGACAAAGCAAGAATTTAGTTTGTGCACTCTAGTGGCATTAGGTCATAACCCTTATTACTTGGAATTAGATTTGGGGCTGTGACAGAATTTCTAGGCGTTATATGTGCGCTCTCCGTGCAGAGTCCCAACTGAACTGTTCTTATTGAGTGAACAAGCCAAGATGTATTATTGGCTTCTCGTCGGTTAATTAATATAGTTGGCATGCAGGCGAGCCAAGTTAGCTATCAGCAAGAAATTAACTAACTGAGACACACATGATGAGTGGATACTGACGCACAACCAACCTTACCCGCTGTGTACTCTCCCTCGGGCCTCTAATCGTCTAACATTTCTAGAACAAAATAAACCCTGGGCGCAATCCCGAAATGATATGGTTCATGGCTCTCAAACTCTCACGTGGGACGATTAGAGTGCCATGAATCCCATGATCAATAAAAAGGTTATGAGAGACATCTTTTTTGATGGGATGACCAAAGAAAAGGTCATCCAAATGTTATTAAGATTCAGAAGAAAAAAAATAGTTACAAAAACACTATCATCAATAAGAAGGTTGTCAAAATTGATTGTGCACCACAGCACACATCCAGGAACCATGCGCCAACCACATGAACATATGCTACTGAGAGGAGAGTCTAGCACCAAAACGGTCACTGATATGTGAGACGGATTGCCGCTGGGCCTACAACAACAACACAGAGTGAAATCTCCAAAAACGATGCCTCCACAAAAGTTATGATGCTAAGGACGCTGTCGTCGCCTGTCCAAGGCACTTGGATGTGGTTTTTACCTGGAGATTGTTACCGAGAGAGGGAGGAGAGAGGCACCTCGATAGTGCCCCAAAGGAGGTTCTGGCGCTAGAAGGCATAGCCACTGCTGCCCAATGAAACCCTAGGCTAAGATTTCGCCTGAAACCCCTGCAACCCTATCGCCGTGGTCTGTCACCCACCATCTTAGGTACCACCATCCAAACTGTTGGCGGCACATAGCCTCTACCACATCAGATAGACGCCCCTCTGCCGACTGACTTGCAGTCCTATCGGTAGCAAGACCGCCACTACACCTCACCGCCACTCCCCCCGTGCTAGCTCAAGCCTACTCCGTCCCATCACCCATTGGCCTCCTCGCCAGATCCGGCCAAGGAGAGCCTAGAACTAGGTGGTGCCACCTCAACAGCCCAAGCCTTTCCCTGCTGACCAACCACTGCTTTACCCTAGCTATAGAGCTCTCCACATAAGGAGGGGAGGAGCCCCACAAAGAGAGGGGGTACCCCGCCGATGTCAAGGAAGATGGCCCACCAACACCACATCCCGCCGCCAGTGCCCTCTATCCTGCTACCACTCCCCTACATGCTATCTTAGGCCTCCTCCGCTATGTCGCCCCCCGGCCTCCTCACCGGATCCGGCCAAAGAGAGCTCAGATCTAGGCGCCGTCGCCTTGGTAGCCCAAGCCTTCTCCTGTTGTCCAGTCGCCACCTGCACCCTACCTATGAGGCTCCCTACAGAAGAATGGGAAGAGCTCCAAAGAGAGAAAGGGTGCCCAGCTGGCATCAAGGGAGACGACCCGCTATTCTCCATGCCGACCTGGCATTGAGAGAAACATCTGGCCAACCAGAGCTAGCTAAGGCTGCATTCGAAGGTACTGATTTGGCTTAGATTCTCAGTGCATGCAAATGAGACAAACTATTAGTACATGATTAATTAAGTTTTAATTATTACAAACTTTAAAAATAGATTTATTTGATTTTTTAAAGTAACTTATATATAGAAAGTTTTCGTACGAAATGTACCGTTTAACAGTTTGAAAAACGTGCTAACGGAACTAAGGAAGTAGCTCAACCACTGGGTAGAAAGGAACGCACCCTAAGAAGCCCTAGCTAATTCCCGGCCGTTCCTACGACGACGTTTACAGGTTGACCGCGAAAATTCGAATGGACTTTGCACCGCGAATGCAGAGGAAATTTCCACAAGTGAATGGAAAGGTTGAAGACTACTCCTAGTCTGCATGCATTAATTCTGGACTCTGGAAGCCCTGTGTTCTGGAATCTGGACTGTACTGTGTGTCTCCATGACCAGATCAAAAGGAAAAAAATTATTTTACTTGCTCGAACTATTTCACTAAAGCACTGAACTCTCTAAATTATTTTTTAGCCTTATTTTACACCCTAAATTATTTAAAACAATTCACTTTACTTACTAACGTTGTTTCTTTTTTTGTTTCTCTATATAAATTGTATTCTACACTGGAATTTGGTAGGATGATCTTTCCACTAATTATAGAGAAAATATTTAAAATCTTTTTTCTTTCACTATTTATATAGCTTGGAAGCACCTAAGACTAAATTAAACATTAAGATTTTAAAGTTCAAGTAAATAATCATGAAAAAATTGAAGATATTTTTTGAGAAACTGAAAATATTTTTAAAATTTGATAATGATGTCATCTACTGCTCTAAAATTTTCAGCTTAAAATACAACTAGTATAAAGAGAAAAAAAGAAAAATGCTATCAAGAGTAAAGTAAACTATTTTTAATAGTTTAAAGAATAAAATGAACTAAAAATAGTTTATGCGTTAATTGATCTAATAAAATAGTTGGTGTGATTAAAATAAACATGTTTCATTAAAAAAAGGGCACACAACACGTGCAGGCGCAGCCACAGCCCACAGACAGAACAGGGCCCATCAATTTGCGGGTCAGAATTCAGAAAGCGGAAGGCGAAGTACCAGCCCGGCCGCACGAAAGGACCAGACAGATAGGTCAGAATTTCCGCGCGCGCGTCTGCTCCCATCCAACGGCGCAGGCTGTGCGCGCCCCTTTCTCTTCTAGCAATAGGACCAAGGAACGTGATGTTATCCTGCCCGCGCCGCGCACGGTGAACTCGCCGATGATATATACCGGTAGATAATCTACTAATATATGCTACCGAGTTTGTATTAATTCAATAATTTGTTTTGTCATCAACTTTGTTCATTTTTATGATATACCACAGAATCAATTAATTTTAACTATAATATATCATTGTAATAGATATTTTCTTAAAAATACCTAAAATATCATTATAGATATAGAAGTCTTAAAATATTATGACATTTTTTAGCCTCCTTACACTTACACAAGATAGAAATATGCGTAGATGTTTAGATTTTTAATTATTACTTTTGACTTATATGTTATATGCTACTCCCTCTATCTATAGATACAAGGGATTTTAGGATTCATCATTTATCTATAAATATAAGGAATTTTAGAGCACGATCTATCATATCAATCACCCCATTAAATTTTCTTCCCATCTTAGCTCAACCATTCTCTAACCCTTAACCAACCCTTATTTAATGAGGGGTATCAAAATGTTTTCTCTTCTTCCTTAATCTCTTTAGAAGTGCTCAGCATCCCTTATATTTGTGGAATACTTTTGTTTTGTTTTTTTTTATAAATCATCTTGCATATGTTACACAAAATATTTTTTACTATTATCTTTTGCGCAGGTGATTCCTACATCATATGCCACACCAAAATAATTTTAAAAAAACTTAGAAATTTTTAACGAGACAAATTAATTGTCAATCTTGTTTATCTGTAAGGCATTTTAGAAATTTTTAAGAAAATATCTACACCATCTATCCGAAAATATAGCTATATAAGAGTATTTTGGGAACTAAAAATTAGGGTAAAAATTTAATATCCCCTTATTAATGTATGGTGATGTGATATGAATTAAGAATAGTATGGATAGAATGCGAGTCTTAAGAACTAGTAACATAATAAGTCTCACTAGAAATAGCATAAAAAGTAATAGGATAAAAGTTATTTTTTATAAGTAATAGGATAAAAGTTATTTTTCATATATCGTAGCTAGTTAGATTTTGGACAAAATATGGATCTAAATATAGCTATACTTTAAAACATAATAAGTAACATAATGATATATTATATAAATAATTGATAAACTCAACGACATATTTTAAAAAACAGCAGGTTGATGATAAATTATTGAATCAACGTAAACTTAAGATACAATCTATATCGCCATCTCAGCTTATATTAGCCGGCGCCGGCCGCGCACGCGGGGTTTGCTGAGAACCCACGGTTGCGCGGGCGGTGTGGATAGTCCTGCTGTTTGGATGGATCGTCTTGCAGTTTGAATTGTCGTGCTCTCCTGGACAGCTTCGATAGGCGGCACCGACACATCAACGTTCCCAGTACATCATCTGTAGCTCCGTGCTCCGAGAGAGATAGATGTCATTGTAGGATCCGTATCGTTTGTCTTTTGAGGCTAACGGCAAACTTTGCCATTGTTCCATCTAAGCCATTCATCACTTAATCAATGGTTTCATAGCTTGGCCCTACTTAATAGATTAAGCAATAGCCAATTAATTCATAGAATTAGTTATTTACTCTTTGAAAAAACCAACAAAATAAGCATACACCGTTTGCTTTTTGTGCCAAAAGAAAAAAATTTGGATCTACATCTAATCTATATTTATTCAGGAATGAGAATGAAGCAACTAGAAAGAAATTTCTCCATTGATGTAACAGCAAAAAATTTTTAAAAATCCTACCACTTATCAAATTATCGCCAAGAACCCGTGTTTGGTAAACCCACAATTTTTTATTTTATCTAGACCTGTACTAATATATGGATAGTGTTCTCAAATAGGCAACCTCCAAACATGTAGTCAAACTTCAAAAATGATAAATCATCAATAGATACACATATATTAGAATTTTTATATGTGAAAATAATTTTGGTAGATCTATCGTGAAAACATTTTCTTCTAGTTATATTTTTAATATTTTTATATTATTTAGTTAGAAAAAGATAATTATGAAATGCATGTATTGAAGGCTATATCAGTGTCCAATACAATAGGTAAAAAAATAGAGGTAGTAATATTTAGCAAAAGAATATTAGGGCATCTCTTTTGTTTATTGTAAATACAGAACAAAATGGCACAGTTAATTATATCCATTAATTGACTGTTAAAGTGATTTAGCATAGCAGATTCATTGAATTAGTTGACTATTAATTAGTCCATGACGTAGGCCAAGCATGGAAAGGTTGATTGAGTGATGAACCGTTTGGATGGAACAAACGGTAAAGTTTGCCGTTTACCTCAAACGCAAACGATATGGATCCGTTATTGTAGGCCATATATATGTACACAGCCATGTCACACGGTCTCTCGTCATTTTTAATTTCCTAATAACAAAAATATAAGAGAAAATTCCTTACTGTCTTTGAGATTTTGCTCACTTCTGTGCTTTTGAATTTTTTCATATCTCCCTATATATACCTGAATTTTCATTTTGATCCCGTTATATCTATGTCGGTAGTTGACCGTTACATTTTTTCCAAAAATGACTATACTGGCCCTCTCTTATACAAATGTGCTAGTTTAGTGAGAAAAAATAAAATTCTTAATATGGAAAAAGATTCATTTATAAAATAAAACAAAGGGGATAGAATTGTTTAGCCACAAATTTAAAAGCTAAAATTTAAAATGACTTTTAAATAATATTAGATGATTTTTTTACAAAATTTTCACCAACATTTAAGGACGAAGAAAAAATAATTTCGGTTTTCAATTTCTCGGCGAACTCTTGTATGGATTTAATCAAGTATTTAAAAATTGTTTGAAAAAATAAATTTGTTTTTCAAATTTGTGGTGAAATAATTATATCCCCTTTGTTCTTTTTTAAAATAAATTCTTTTCCATATTTATAATTGTGTTTTTCTCCCTAAATTAGCATATAAGTATGAGATAGATGCAATATAGTTATTTTAGAAAAAAAATCTAACGGTCAACTATACAAAGGGGATTAAAATAAAATTCAGGGACATGCAGGGAATGAGGCAAAAGGGGGCACGAAAGGGATTAAGAAAAATTCCAAGGACATGTATAGAATTTTCTCAAAATATAAACACTATACACGTTGAATAGATTAACTTGATAGGTACATATGAATCAAACAGTAATCGACTATTGATGGATGTTTTCACTTTATTTAAAAAATTCAACAATATTTTAGTATTTGTCGATATGTGAGATTCCGACTATGATATTTATGGATGTAGGGATTAAGTGGTAACAAAATATATATAAAGACGCCGCAAGAAGCAAGACACATAAATTTTTTATACAGATTCTAACCTCCCTAGTGTGGATAATAGTTCTACTGCCATAAATATTTTACACTATGAAACAGAGGGAGTATAATGTATATTGATGGGCAAGAGAAAATAAGTAGCAAGTGAAAGGAAATGACAAACAAACTACACCCATATGACCTTCCAGCACCCAACACACCACTGCTGATCACGACTAATTAATCGATGCAAGTCGTCCCGTTTCAAGTGTACAGTACGGAAACAATTCAAACCGTCCAACACTATGTGAACCCTCTAGACTCAACCCCCTCCAAAACCTTCTTAAAACCTCACAATTCCCATCACTGCAGCTTCGAACCTTCATTCAAACCCCTCGACGAGCGTGAACGGCGCAGCCACCAACCTCCGCCTCTTCTTCCTCGCCACGAGACACACAGGGAGGAGGCCACCATGGGTACTATGGTTGGCCACGTCTTGCCCGGCACCGCCTTCCTCACCTTCGGCCTGTGGCAGCTGTTCAACCACATTTGGTTGTTTGCGCTGCGGCCGAGCTCTTACAGGGCACCGGTGTGGTTCCCGGTGCGGAGGGTCCGCCACCTCGAGCTCATACTGGTGATCGTTGGCATGGCTATCGCCATCCTGATGGAACTCATCATAGGGCCGGTGAATCACCAGCTGTTCGATGACGACGGGACTATACCCTCCAACCATCTCCACAACTTCGAGCATGAGTCCATGTCGCTTGCTATGCTTGTCTACGCTGCAGTGACCATCCACATGGACAGGGTCAGGGCGCCCATGCGGGACACCATCTCACAGCTGGTCTTCGCCACGGCGTTCGCGCAGCAGCTGCTCATCTTCCACCTCCACTCGGCCGACCACATGGGCATGGAGGGGCAGTTCCACTGGCTGCTGCAGACGATCATTGCCGTCACGCTCGTGACCACGGTGCTCGGGATCCCCTGCCCACGGAGCTTCGCCGTCAGCCTAGTCCGATCGACGAGCCTCGTGTTCGAGGGCGTCTGGTTCATTGTCGCGGGCATCATGCTCTGGACGCCGGCGTTCATCCCCAAGGGGTGCTTCCTCAACTTCGAGGGAGGCCACGACGTTGTCCGGTGCCGCACCGACGAGGCGCTCTACCGCGCCAAGTCGCTTGTCAACCTGCAGTTCAGCTGGTACCTCACCGCCACCATGGTGTTCGTCGTCGTGTTCTACCTTCAGATGATGAAGTTGTACCCCGAAGGACCACGGTGCGTGCCGCTGGTCAAGGGAAGCGGCAACAATGATCGCGGCCAGTTCAACATCAGAGACGACGAGGACGATCTCGAGGCCGCGAAAGGTGGCTTCGGACATGTCGGCTCCATGTCTTGAACACCGAAACCTAAGGTAGTTATTGTATAAATAGTTGGCGCACACACAAACATAGTTCATAATCATTATCTCCATCATGGTTTATGAGTCTTACAATACTTAATATTGCAAAGGTTGCCAGCATAAGACCCAAATAGATGATCAGGTCAATTACATTACACTAGTAATATAGCAAAGGGTTGCCTTAATATTTTCATAATTTCACGTTACATCTTGCTTCATCCAACAGTGGACTTAATATGCATAGAAAGTGGTCCATTTCCATTCAGAAACAGAATAAGAAATCAAGCTTCGTCCACGGTTTCCTTTCATACTTCAATGCATATAACCACAATACAATAATACACATGGAATCCAAATGTCATCCACAAAATAAAGAAAAATAGGATCGCCTATTAGTCAAACGTTTAAAAAAATGAATCTATTAAACGATTTTTTTCTACATCTAAAACCAAGATATAAATTGTTAAATACAGTTACATATATTTGTAACTGAGTTATACAAATTTATAACTAAAGTTATACCAATCGATAATGACAACTACAATAAATTAAAAGTACAACTACAACAAGTTAAAAGTGTAACTTGAAACTCATTTTTTCCATCCCAAATCTTAAAGTTCTATTCAATAACCAGCGTTATTGTTTGATAGAATCTAAAAAATCAAACGTTTGATAAATAACAAATCTAATGAAAAAAAGTTTGGACTGTCTTGAAGACAAAGATTGTTTACAACTTCCTTTTATTCAAGACCGATCATTACTTGTACATACTAAGAACTAAACATAGCTAGTTCATAACCTATCCTAATTACAAATTTTTACATCATTAATAAGAAAAAATAACTAAAAGTTGAACTCCTCACTCGGACAAACTATAAGCGGATCCTATTGCTAATATGCCCAATGCCTCAATCTGTTACACATGTTCTCAGCAGATGCTCATTGTCAGTTTATCATTGGAACATTACTTATCAATGCTGGGTTACCTATCTATATGCACAGTCAATAGCTTCTCTTTATGTCATTTTAAAAATATCAATGTTTTTTACCCCTAATTCATGAAATCTACCAAATCAGTTAGCATGAGTTGTGATTGCATAAAACTGAATCTGATACGTGTCTAACAAGAGGAAATTTTAGGCTAGACAATTCTGGATATGAATATATGGCAGCAAATTTTAACATGAAAATTAACCACTTACATATGCTGGTTACTGATTTATCTGGATGGTCGATAGCATATGTTCTCTTTCTATCATCTTAAGGCTATAAAATTATGGATATGAATATATAGTAGCAAATTTATAGCAGGAAATTTAATCATAGGAAACTTTTAACTGCCATAAAGTTCTTTAAACATTGTCTCAAATGCAAGTTGCACCATACGAGACATGTCCCTCAGCGTGCTCAGTACTTCATACTGTCGAGCACACTTTCAGTTATTATGAATATAAGCTTGTTTCCTCCTCCCATTTCTGCTCACTCGCAGGGGCGTGACTACCTCGAAAAATTGTATGAATATAAGCTTGCTTTTACTATAGTAATAGGCCCTAGCCCACTCTACTTGACTTGAGAACTTATCTATCCTTCTTCTCTTCCCTATGGAAATAAGAAAACATTGCCTTAGCAGTCTCTCATTAGAAGAAAGGCTTAAATTTTTGGATCTAGCTAATTAACCAGTCGTCTATTATTATCCAACTTGTATGGTAAAAAAAGTCATACTTGAGTGCATACACAAGTTCTAATTATTACATGGCATAATGAGCCAACAAAATAGTTTGATCAGTGATCACCAGGTTTATTAATAGGTCAAGAAAAAGTCCAGTGTTGCTTTTCTATTCTGATTTTCTCTAGACTTTCCTGCAAATTCTATGCCCATGCTATTCTAATTATATCAAGCAGTATGTGGAGGAGAAAAAATAAAACCCGCAGACCACTGCTATTCTATTCACATGCTAGAGTGACAGAAAAAAAATAGGCGATGCTCAATATAGCCGACTTCCATATATGATTTTGGGTGATGAGGCACCATAGGATCCACGGATTCTGGTTTAGGCTCCCTATAAAAGAAAGAAGGGACCTCAGTGGAAGAAATATGGAAAATAGTCACCATGATTGACGGAAAGGTGTGGGGACCATTCACACAGGGTCCAAACGTCCCACAACATATGTAATCGCCCAGGAAATTTAGTTACGCATAGAATGATACAGAAACAGAACTTTGATTAATTATACAAACCGACAAGGTTCTAATACAACTCAGACTCAACACACGCACACAATGGGCCTACGGCCATACATGTACAACCAAAAGATGCAACTCTACACCACAGGAACGGCTTGAGTGTAGAGTCGACCTAGAACTCGAAACCTTTGTCTTCGTCCCAGTCCTGTGGATTGACGGCTTCTTCGACTTCACTTGCAACCTCTTCCTGACCGGCTGAAGCCCAAAAATATGCAAGACTGAATACACAAGTACTCTACAAGCCATGCAGGAAAACTTATACTAATGCAAGATATAATAAGGAAGGGAATAAGCTTAATTCTAAGCCTTATTAGTAGTTCACAATCATCCCATTTCATAAACAAGTTTAATCTTAAAGGGTTCATCATTTCATGTCATTATACCTCAAATTCAAACTATTCTTTCAAGCCTACTTATGCCATTACTCTAGATTCACCCATAGACATAACTCCATTAACCGGGAGCACGTCGTATTCGAATACCAAACGACTCTGCAGTGTCTGTCCAGTTTTACCCGCAGGATACCACAACTTGATCAGGGTTGAGATAACAAAGTATACCACTGCTCCAAGCGCATCTCTGTTCTGCCTAGCGGGTTAAAGGACAAGGCACCTGTTGGCCTCAACTTGGCCTTCGCGAGAGTGTGCACCAACCCGACGACTCGTCCACCTACTATTGCACGACTAGGAGGAACACGTAGTCCTCAAAGACCGCAAAGGGCATCGCAGCACCCACACTCACATATTTAAACAATCTCACCTCACTCAATGGCCATTACACACGTTAAAGTCCAAATTGCCAATACACCAAAAGGCTGTAGAAGTTCAATTCACCGGAGCAGTATACACTAAGTCTGAATACCTCAATAGTGCAGATAGGCGCCAACTATGTCACTTATACTGGCACAAGGGGTTATATCCTTAAAAACTTTAAATAAACCATTTACTCCCAAATTAATCACATAAAATAAAATGATAGCTCACAAGATAATTAACATTCTCGTAATAAACAAGATTAAACTAGGGTTATCGAAGGTATATAATAGGCTCAATTCAAGGCATGGCAATATATTTATAACAACATAGAATAAAAGGTGTTCTCCATTTCGAAATACTTTAGAAAAATAAACACATGCATCCTATTTAAGTACCTCAAGGTGGTACTTTACCCAAAATATGACCTAGCTCTAGATTGGGTTCAATTATTGTTCAAAAAATGCATGACCTGCCTTCGGGGTCGGCGTAGTCGTACCACTCGTCTCCTCCTACGGTTGCGAAGGTGTACGCGTCAATGGCGAACTCGGACTCCTCGATCGGATCTGCTGCGACGTATTCTATCGATACACAAATAAAAATGTTGGACACAACCCCATCAGACAGTCCCTCCTTCAGAAGGCTCAAGACCGAAGACACCTAACGGAGCCTCTTCGGCGGCCTAAGACCGAAGGCATGAAGGTGAAGGGCCCAGCTCGAAGGGGAAAGGTGCAGCGCACTTAGCGAAGACGAAGGGCTCTAGGACGGGGCGCTGAGGCCGTTGGCAAAAGATCCAGGAGGGCCGAAAAGACATCCCAACGGGCGAAACCCCGTGGTGCCTGTCTCGACTAAGGGGCAAGATGGCCAAAGAGGCCGAAAGGCCCATCGGGAGCCCGACCCACGTAGCAGCCCCATGGCCCATGTGACGGCTCAACAGCCCATCATGAACCTGCAGACAGGAATACCCCTGTAACTGCCCCTATCAAGGGGCTATGATGTAATACACCTGTAAATGAAACCCTAGAGCCTGTAATTGTACCCCTGGGCCTATAAATATGCACCTAGGACACTGTAATGGCAATATTTTTGAGATTAATATAAAAGATTTACTACTACAATCCACTCTCAATTTCCACTGTTGTTCTTCGACAACAATTGGTGTCGTCTGTGGGGAACCTTCCCTAGGTGAGAAGCCAAAGACAAGATGCCTCCGAAGAGGAAGTCAACGAGGAGACGAACAACCCCATGCCGCTATGGAGAGGGAGAGATCGATCAACCCGAAGACCCTCAAGTCGAAGCACAGGAGGAGCAAGCCGAAGAGGGAGCGCCTTCGGTTCCGGCGACTGTGCCAAATGGGAGCGAGGACGCTATGGCGGTGCCGAGGACAAAGTACGAGGCCATGAAGGAAAGTGTCCAAAGGCTACAGGACATGGTTCGCCAGATGCAGGAACAGCAACAACAACTGTAGGTGCAGTCCCAAGCCTTCGGACTCCACCAAGCTCTGGCCTCATCTTCTCAGGTTTTCGGGCTCCACCAAGCGCCACCTCCGCCCATTTCAGCCCTCAAGCCTTCGTTCTCCCTCCATCGTCGTTGGTCCCGCCCGGCTTTGTCCAACTTCAAGTGCCCCTCGTGATGGCACCACGGCCAACGGCTCCAATAGCAACCCCTTCGCCAGCTCCAACTTTAGTGCCACCCCCGTCAGCGCAGTAGCCTTCCCAACCTCCTTTAGCAGCTGGGTTGACGTCGTCCCTCCAAGCACAGCTGCAAGCTCTCTTTCAACAGCTGGGCGCAGGGGGCCAAGGCGTTCTTTCTTCGCCACCGCCCATTGAAGTCACCCCTACTTTAGGGGGATGGGTGGCCCCCGTCGTCATGCATCATCAGCCGACCCAGCCAACGCAAGCTTCGCCTATTTTCGGGGTCCCTTACCCCTGCGTTGCTCCTTCGCCAACACCTTCGCTGCATGTCGTGCCGGTGAACGACAAGAAGTCGCCGCTAAGCTGGGGGCTTCAAAGCCACCCGATCCCACCTCAATTCAAGAACCCTTCGATCGTCAAGTACGCGGGTGACTCAGACCTAGCGAATTCCTCTTCGTCTACGAGTCCGCGATCGAAGCGGCCCACGGTGATGAAAACACCAAGGCGAAAGTCATACACCTCGTGTTGGATGGCTTCGTGCGGTCATGGTACTTTAACATGTCCCCAAGTAGCATATACTCTTGGGAGGAGCTGCGCGACATCTTCGTCACCAACTTCCGAGGTACTTACCAGGAGCCGAAGACCTAGCAAGAGCTCTTCGGTATCAGGCAGAAGCCAGGGGAATCCATCCGCGAGTACATTCAGAGATTTTCCCAAGCAAGATGCCAAGTGCAAGATATCACCAAAACATCGGTCATCAACGCTGCCTCTACCGATCTCCTTACATGCCCCCTTACCGAGAAAATAACAAGAAAGTAGCCGAAAACGGTGGTTGAGTTATTTCGCATCATCGATGGCTATGCAAGGGGCGAAGAGGACACCAAAAGGAAGAATGAGATCCAAGCCGAACTCAACCAGGAAGGTGTACAAGCCTCGGCAGGAGTGGGGCAGGCTAGATCGATATCTTCGCAATGCCCGCAGTCGGCCTAGAAGAAGTTCCGGGACGAAAAGGGCAAGCAAGTGATGACTGTCGAAGAGTTGAATACCCTTCGGCAAAACTTCAAGAACTCTCAAGGTGGATCGGTGAAAAAGAAGTCAAAGAGGGAGAAGGACAAGTTCTGTGCCTTCCACGGCAAAGCTTCACACACCACCGAGCAGTGCAGAAACATCCAGCATTCGAGGAGCGTTGGTCGAGGGGACCAGGGTCCTCCTCAACAAGAGATCACCCCAAGGGAAGCTGCAGACCAGTCTGAAGAGAACAGACCGCTTCAGATAGAAGCATCTCAGGACGAGTAGCAGAGGGTGATCACAACGATCATCGGGGGCTCCTCGCAAAGCTTAGAGTCGAAAAGACAGAAGAAGGCGCATGAGAGGGCGATTAACCACATCGCCACAACGCCCTAGACTAAGCCGCCCCCTTTCGCCTCAATATCAATCACCTTCGGCCCAGAGGATGCAGAAGGCGTTTTCTTTCCATATCAAGACCCCATTGTCATCTCCGCCGACATCGCCGGGTGCGAAGTGCGTCATATCCTGATCGACGGAGGGAGCTTGGCAGACATCATCTTTGCTGACGCTTTCCGATAGATGGGAATTCTAGAAGCCGCACTCGCCCCCGTCGCAATCCAGCTGCAAGGCTTCGGTGGAAGTTCAGTTCATGCACTGGGACAAGTGCAACTCCAAGTATCATTCATCGAATGCGGTAATGTCCGGACCGAACAGATAATCCTCGACATCGTGGACATCCCATACCAGTACAACGCCATCCTTGGCCGCTCCATGCTTAATAAATTCAAAGCTGTGGCGCATCACAACTACCTACGGCTAAAGATGCCAGGGCCGAATGGTGTGATCACGGTTCGCAGCAACCAACCGTTGGCAAGGGCCGCCGGACAAGCAGCAAAGAATGTGCATGAGATACACAACGTCCAGGATGATCGGCAAGGAGCAGCGAGGGGCTACACCTTGCACAAGCCTTTGCCCCAGGGCGAAGTCAAGAAGATCCGAATTGATCCTGCCAACCCATCAAAAGTCGTGTCCGTCGGCGGAGATGTCAACGAAGTGCTAGCAGCCAAGATGCTAGAAGTCATCAAGCTGAACCTGGACGTCTTCGCCTAGGGCCCAGATGATTTGTCGGGCGTAAGCCGAAGCCTTATCGAGCACCACCTTGCTGTCAAGCCCGCCGTCAAGCCAAGGAAGCAAAAATTGCACAAGATGTCGATCGAGTGTCAGGAGGCGGCGAAGGCAGAAGTCAGCAAGTTGATCCAGGCCCGCGTCATTTGTGAGGTGGAGCACCCAGAGTGGCTGGCTAACCCGGTGTTGGTCAAGAAGTCGAATGGCAAGTGGATGATGTGTGTCAATTTCATAGATCTAAACAAGGCATGCCTGAAGGACGATTTTCCACTCCCGCGAATCGACCAGCAAGTCGATTCTACTGCCAGCTAGTCGATTCTACTGCCAGCTGTGAGTTGATGAGCTTCTTGGATGCCTACTCGGGCTACCACCAAGTTTTCATGGCCAAAGAGGACCAGGAGAAGACCTCTTTCATTACCCCCTTGGCAGATACTGCTACATCCATATGCCCTTCGGCCTGAAGAACACCAGAGCCACCTTCGCCCGTTTGGTCTACAAGGTGTTGAAGGCGCAGATCGGCAGGAACATCGAGGCGTACGTCGATGACAGAGTCGTCAAGAGTAGGAAAGCAATTGACCATGTCATGGACCTACAAGAAACCTTCGACAACCTGCGCAAGGCGAAGGTCAAACTAAACCCAGAGAAGTGCGTCTTCGGTGTTCACGCTAGCATGTTGCTTGGGTTCCTAGTGTCCGAGAGGAGCATCGAGGTGAACCCTGAAAAAATCGAAGCCATCCAGCAGATGAAGCTACCCAAGATCGCTCATGAAGTACAGATGCTGACGGACCGCATCGCAGCCCTCAACCGTTTCATGGCGAAGTCGACAGAGAAGGCATTGCCATTTTTCAAGACTCTGCGAGGGGCCAACAAGTTCGAATGGACGGCCGAATGCCAGGCAGTGTTCGAGTCCCTCAAGGAGTACCTCCAGGAGGTACCAAGGCTCACCAGCCTGAAGGCAGGAGCCGAACTACTGGTGTACCTAGCGGCCTCGCTGGTGGCAGTGAGCGCGGCCCTAGTGCATGAAGGCGAAGGCAGACAAACACCTGTATACTTCGTCTCTGAAGCACTACAAGGGGCGAAGCTCAGATACTCGGAGATCGAGAAATTGTCCTATGCCCTTGTCATGGCCTCCCAAAAACTCTGGCACTACTTCCAAGCGCAGAAAATCACAGTGCCATCACAGTATCCCATAGTACCCCATTGGAGAGGTGCTCCGAAAAAAGGAAGCCACAGGCCACCTAGGCAAGTAGGCTGTGGAGTTGGCCCCCTTCGACCTACATCACGTGGCTCGAACAGCGATCAAGTCACAGGTCCTTGCCGACTTTGTCACGGAGTGGACCTTGCCTGCAGACAAGGTAGTCCCGCCACCGAACGAGGATTGTTAGTCAATGTTCTTCGATGGCTCGAGGTCACACGCCGGAGCTGGCACGGTCACAATCCTCATTTCGCCCGGGGGAACGGTCATTTGCTATGCGACAAGGCTACAGTTCCCCACCACCAACAACACCATAGAGTACGAGGCAGTCTTCCTTGGGCTACGCAAGGCGAAGGCATTGGGGGCTCAGCGATTGGTAGTCAAGACCGACTCCAAGCTAGTTGCGGGCCACATCGACAAGACCTTCGAGGCCAATGACGAAGGGATGGCGAAGTACTTGGAGGCCATAAGGGCCATGGAGAAGGCATTCGCCAGCATCACGGTGCAACATCTCCCTAGAGGAGAAAATGAAGAAGCTGACACGTTGGCGAAGGCCGCAGGCACTGGGGGTCCATTCCAGCTTGGAGTTTTCTTCGAAGTGATCTACACGCTAAGTGCGAAGCACAAAGAAGACTTGCTGCAAGTGATGGACATCAACCAAGGCATACAAGACTGGCGAACACCTTTTGTACAGTTCCTTTCCAAAGAAACGCTCCCCAACGAGGGAGCCGAAGCAAAACGGCTGCAAGCAAGAGTGTGGCAGTACAAGGTCGTCGATGGGCAACTATACAAGAGCAAAATCCTGGAGCCGCTCCTTCGGTGCATCTCCGAAGCTGAAGGCGAAGAGATGATTTAGGAGGTGCATGAAAGTCATTGCGACGCGCATCAGGCACCACGGGCAATAGCAGCTAAGATACTTCACCAGGGGCTATATTGGCCAACAATCCTACGTCGGTGCGAAGAACACATCAAGAAGTACCCAGGATGCCAAAAACATGGTAGGTCCTAGAATGCACCGCAGTACAAGCTGCAACTGCTTCCCCCAGTATGGCACTTTGCCAGATGGGGATTGGATACAACAGGGCCGTTCCCTGTGGCCCAAAACAGCTACAAGTTTGCTATCGTGGCAATGGAATACTTTTCATGCTAGATCGAAGCTGAGCCATTGGCCAGTATAACCTCAGCGGCGGTATAGTGATTCGTGTGGAAAAACATCATCTGCCATTTCGGCATCCCAAGAGAATTCATCACCGAAAACGGGAAGCAGTTCGACTCAGTGAAATTCAAAGAGATGTGCGAGGGGCTGAATATGCGAATCAACTTCACATCTGTTGCACACCCGCAGTCGAACGGAGTGGCCGAAAGGGCGAACGGCAAGATCCTTGAGGCCCTCAAGAAAAAGCTTGATGAAGCGCCAAAAGAAAGATGGCCTGAGGAACTCACATCGGTGCTCTGGGCGCTTCGCACCACCCCAACGCGGCCGACAAAGTTTAGCCCATTCATGCTCATATACGGCGAAGAAGCCATGACCCCGAGTGAACTGGGTGCAAACTCGCCCTGGGTCACGATGTTTGGAGATGAGGACATGGGGCGAAAGGCTGCCTTGGAGCTGCTCGAAGGGGTGCAAGTCGAGGCATTGCAAAACATGGCGAAATACTCCACCTCGACCGCAGAATTGTACAACAGGAAAGTGCGGCCGAAGGAGATCTTGCCGGGGCACATGGTGGTCAAGAAGAAAAATAACCCCGTGGCAGTAGGCAAACTCAAGTCGAAGTGGGAAGGACCACATCTGGTGGCTCGCAAGTCACACGAAGGGGCTTACAGACTGGTGACCATGGAAGGCGAAGAGCTCGACCATACATGGAACGCCGCTTTGCTGAAGCATTACTACATGTAATGAACATGTAAAAAACTAAAGTAGGGTTATTATCCACAACGGAGGCCCGAACCAGTATAAAATTTCCTATGTTTTCGCATTTGTCGCAAGTGACCCGAAACGACAACGCCTGATTAGTGCTCTGTCGAACGGGGGAACCGGAAAGATCGAAGCATTGCTCGATCAAACGTTGAAATTGTGTGGCGTCATCCAAGCGCATAGCGCGAAATATAACTTACTAGACAAGCGCCAAGTAATAACTTGGCACCATCTGTTGAAGGTAGGGGACGGCGAGCGGCTGAAGCATCGTTCGGCTGTAGAAAATGCTACAAACGCATAGCGTGAAAAGCTAACCCACCAGATAAGCGCCAAGTTATTACTTGGCGCTATCTGTCGAAGGTAGGGGATGTCGAGTGGCCAAAACATCGTTCGGCCACAGAAACATAAGGCACACGCGAAGCGCGAAAGCCAACCCGCCAGACAAGCGCCAAGTAATAACTTGGCGCTATCAGTCGAAGGTAAGGGACGGCGAGCGGCCGAAGCATCGCTCAGCCGAAAAGGAGAACGGCGAGCGCATAACCCAAAAACGAAACGAATCACGAAGTCCATCCTAACAACGAGCGCTTAGTACTAACTAAGCGCTATCCGTTGAGGGTAAGGGACGGCGAGTGGCCGAAGCATCTTTCGGCCACTGAGCCACGATATAGGCACATCGAATTTGTTGGGTATCGAACGAACGTTAACTCTACAACAATCGAAGCCATATGATGTCGAAGACGGCAAGGGTGGTGGGAAAATAATAAAAATAAATTTTATTCTAAAAAAATGTCGAAGTACAAAGATTACACAATACATCAAACTGCAAATACAAATGTTACACATGTCTATTCCGAAGAGGACAACGCCTTGCTATCGGATAAACTATAATCTATAGGGCTAACTAAAGTCCCAGAAGGACTGGGAGTAGACAATCTTGGCTGGAGAATGTAGTCGTCCGAAGCTCCTCCGTCGCGTGAAGTCGAGTCGTCACGGGTGATATTGATGACCGGAGAATCACGAGCAGTCGCTTCGCGCTCCGCCGAATCGTCACTATCCAGAATAACGATCGGAACCTCACGGGCGGGGGAGTTACCAGGGACGAATGCATACTGATGGTCTCGAACCCCCTGCTGACGGGCCGACATCTGAAAATTTAGCCAGAACTCCACCATATCGCCACGGCGAAGCTAGTAATCCTAGTCGAAGTCGAACACGTCGCACCCAGGGTTTTTCCGTAGCCACTTCGCCATAGAGCGAAGGGCGTAGCTCCGACCGTTAATCACCACGGCCGGAACACAGTCTTTGGGGCCTGGGTACCTCATCTTCCCAGGTGGCCGAGACGCGAAGAACTTGAAGTTCAACGCTAGCTGCAGATAGTCGAAGCGAGGTAAACAAAGCTTTTGGTTATGTGAAACCTGATGTATGAAAGATGTTTTCATTCATAAGCAAACGTGGGGCCAAAGGCCTTACAAAAGCAAATTTACAAAAGGCAGGTTTTCGGCAAAAATAGCTATTGTAAACTATCAAAAATAAAACAAGCCAGGCTAGAGGGGCCGTCACACCTGCGGCAGCGCCTCGGCCTCTAGCATGTCTCCACCGATATCCGGCAGCGTCTTGGCGGCCTCGTGCGCCCTTCGCTTCTCCAACTAATAGAGGAGATGCTCGGTGGCTATCTCCTTGCCCTTTGGCACCCACCAACCTTTCTGGAAGGATCGGTAGTGGGACGGAACGTCATCCCCGCTCTCCCACACACTGTTATCTTCGACATCGCGGGGAGGTCTTCGAGATGGTTGCAACCACCGGTGTGGAGCGCCGAGAGGATGCCGTAGCCCGCTGTCCGGAAGACTCCGGAAGCGTTGCCCACCGCCACTCCGGCCACGACGCACCAATCGGTGAACGCCTCGGCGAGGGCATCATCCTTGGGCAGTGGCGGGGGAAGGCACCCATCCTTGTGAGCGCCACGCGCAGTGTACGGCTGGTGTCGAGGGCCGAAGCCCGAGTGTCGGCCTCTACCTCTTTCGCCTCCGTGAGCTCAACGCGAAGACATTCAAGCTCGGCTTCGTGGTCGGCGAGGTGGACTCGGAGCTGATCGGCCTCGGTCCTTAGGACAGCGTTCGAAGCCTTGGCATCCTTGAGCGCCTTCTTCAAGACACTCTGCTCCTGGGCCAGTCGTTCCGCCTTTGACGCCTCCTCCCGCTGACGGCTCTTAAGGCCGTCTAAGCGAGCGTGCGTCATACGCTCGTAGCACCCCGCAAAGCAGAGCGCCTGAAATATGCGAAGCTAGAAGATAAGCAAAGCAGGATCGAAGACCCAAAAGATGGGTCGAAGAAAAAAACAAGGGGGAGCAACCAACCTTGGTCAGTAGGCTAGCCTTGTCGAGGTCGAACCGGTCGTCGACAATCAGCTGAACAGCCAAGGGCGAAGCCAAGGAACTAAGGCTTCCAACAAACGAGCGGAGCTCGTGGCGGCAGGCGAAGTCCTCGGCGATGAAGCTTGGCGTCGGAAGGACGTTGTCGGAGGCGGACAACATCGCGGTCGGTTGCCCACTGGCCTCCATGGCGCCTTGTCCGCTGCTACTGGCAGGCTTCGACAGGCCTCCGGCCAGCACGTCCTCCGCTGCGTCGTTGCTGTTGTCGTCCACGACGACTTCTTCCTCGACGGGCGGAGGGGAATTCACTCTCGCCCTCTTCGCCACCGGGCTCTGGTGCACCGGGGAAGTCGACTTGGAGTCGCTGAACGCCGAGCCCAGCACCACCAGCGCGAACTGAAAGTGGACCCAGGACGAGCGGGGACTGCCAAGACCCGCGTGCGGGCGAAGGCCCTATTCTCGCTCGGCCGTTGACAAGCATCGCAACGTTAGGGCTGGGGATTCGACCGACGGCTCCAAGGTCTGTATCCCCTGCATCGCCATCCTCATCGCCGTCATCAACAGCAGGCGGCGGTGAAGAATGGATGGCTCGAAGAGGCTAAACCATCCTCGGCATCATGCGACTGGGCCCTGTAGCGTCGCCAGCGGTTTTCTTCCTTTTCTTCCCCACAGCGTCCCCGCCATCATTGCCCTAAGGCTGGACGGGGTTTTCGCGCGGGGGAACCTTCTGGCGAAGCTGCATACATACGCGGTTCACCCTTCCCCCTTTGAGGAACTTCATGATCTCCCTATACTCCTTCGGAGTCATATCCCAGACAAGGCACTTCGCCAGTCTCTCCGCTTCACCCAAGGAGATAACTACAAACCGCGCAAAGTCGCCTAAGTCAGAACATGTCAGAGCGAAGCTCAGTAGGCGAACGAAGGATCGAAACAGATGAAAGGGAGCATACTGAGGTGGTCGTCGGGGACGGCGATGGCGGGGAGATCGCAAATCCGGTTGTCGCGGTCGATGGTAATATTCCACAACCGCGTCAACGGGGTGACGCCCATCATCAGGTATTCCTCAATCAGGTCCCAAACACTGAGGTGGCTCGCAATCGCTCGAAGGAGCTGGTGACGGGCCTCCAATATACCTGTCGAGGAGACCTTCAGGTGGGCGTCGAAACGGGGGACGCTCAACGATGTCCAGAGGGCCTTGACCTCACGGGAACCGGCGGCATAGGAGATCTTGTGATAAAACCACCGCCTCATCCATGACTTTTCCCACTTCGGCATCGAAGTGGGGACAGGCCACAAATCGGCTTGGTCGGGCCACGTGATGAAATTCACGCTACTGAACGCACTCTTCTTCGGTCCCGTCGGTGTCACCACCATCTTGCTGTAGAGGGAGGCCTGGTGAATGATAGTGAAGAGATCAGCCGTCGGCTCAAACTCCTGAGTCCAGTCCATCCACTCAAACATGGCGACGTGGACGAAGACGCTCGGGCTAAGCTGCGGCAGCTCCAGATTGAACAAGGCGAGAACCTCGGGGAGCAGATCGCAACAGGGAAACCAAAGCCTGGCGTTGTAGTAGGCCACGAAGATGACCATCTCATCATCACCCGACACAGGGACGACGTCTTCACCAGGCGCCTAGGCAAAACCCTCTGAAAGGGTCCCCTTTCGGCAGAGATTGTCGATGTTCGATTGGCGGATGAGCTAAAGGCCGAGATAGACGATGTTGTCGTCATCAATCGACCCTAAATCTACGCCGTCGGCCCTCGCTGAGGTAGGCTTTCGAGGAGCCATGGGCGCCAGGATGGGTGAAGAAGGCTAAAATCGAAGGTCGAAGCGCAGAGATTGATGAGCGCAGAGATCGAAGGTCAAAGCGTGGAGATCGGCGAGCGCGGATGAACATTGGAGAGCGATTTTTCAGCAACGAGACAAGAATGGCGTCAGGGGGCCGGCTGCGTCTAATATATAAACGAGGCCACCCGGCGCCAACCAACCACAACGCGCCACATGGCGCCTCAAGAAGCGAACCGCCGCGATCGCAAAAAGCAACCAATGGCAAGACAACACATGGGCGGGTTGAGAAGGCCACGCGGTGTCTTGGAAGGCGAACCGCCCCGTCTCTACATCGACCGACACATGGCGCCTCGGGAGCCAAACCGCCCTGTCGACGACTCGACTGACGCATGGCCAAGAGGGTGCACAAACCGTCGTGAGGTGACAAGTGTCGCGGCCCGAGAAAAATGCCCTCATCGCACCGCACGGTCTAAAGGCCTCACCGAAGCACAGTGAACTAGAACCAAAGGTCTTGAGCTATACTCGGCCGAAGTATGGACGGCGAGCGGCCTGCATGGCGAAGTACGTTATCCACTAGCTCGGCCAAGTCGCAGCTCACCCTTGCACGTGAGGGGCTTGTTAGAGACAGACCGTAACCCCTTCGGACAGTCCCTCCTTCGAAAGGCTCAAGACCGAAGACACCTAACGGAGCCTCTTTGGTAGCCCAAGATCGAAGGCATAAAGGCAAAGAGCCTAGCTCGAAGGAGAAAAGGGCAGCTGTCGGCGAAATGGGACCGGGGGTCCCCAGTCCCCGGGGACGCGAGGGTCTTCGGCCACGCGGCTACTCCGGGCCCACATTCTGTGCAAGAAAAGGCCGGCTACGGCGGCTAAGTCCCTAGGATCGGGCCGATCCCGAGAGCCACCTCACCGGGCCTCGAGTCCCGGGGACCATCCCGTGCCCGGAACCCGGCACCCGGTCCCGGGAGCCACCTCCCCGGGCCCTGAGTCCCGGGAACCATCCCGTGCCCGGACCTCCGGGTCCTGGGTCTCACAGCGTCAGCCCCGGGTTGCGTCCCCGGGGCACGTTACAGGCACGTTTCTGATCCCGGGCGCCGCTCCCCGGGCCCGGGACCCACGTCTTCCTTGCCCAAGGAGCTCGGCGCTGCCCCGGGCACGAGGTTGACTCGGACGGACCAACTCTCCAACCCGAGGCGACGGAGCGTGACACGCCTTCGCTCCCGTGGCGCCTGCTCCCTGTCCACAGTCAGAGCCTTTTTGACTACGGAGGCTTCTTTCACTGTACACCCGACTGTGCTGTCAGAAGCCTTTTGACTTCGGTGGTGAGAGCAAGCAGCACACGACCAAACGACCAGACGACCCGTCACATCCCGTCGCATCCTCGCGTCTCGACGACTCGGCCGCCTGCAGCAGACCTACTTCGGCTTGGGCACAGCAGGCGGGCGTGAGCGACTGGACGTTCCTCCAACTCCGGCGTGGGCGTCGCAGGCGGACGGGGCGACAGAAGAACTCATCCGGAACCCACTCTCTCTGGGTACTGGCACTGTGGACTCCCCTTCGCTGATAAAAGGAGGATCCAGGCCAATGGAAACGGCAGCTGAGGTGGAGCTTAGGTTGAGCTTAGGTTGAGCCCGGTGCTTCTTCTTCTTCCTCGGCTCCGAGCCCCCGAGTGAGGACTTAGCTCCCATGCTGCTCCCGTTTGCTCCCAGCTAGCTCCCGAGCTCCCCGAGTCTCCTTGTAACAATCATACCGCATTCACCTCCACATAGCATACACACAGGAGTAGGGTATTACGCTTCCGAGCGGCCCGAACCTGTCTAAACGCCTCCTCTCTCTCTCCCGCGCGGTTACCACGGTTCGGACGGTCCGGACCCGATTCGGACGGTCTGAACCCCTATATCTCTCAGCTCGGGCCCCCGGTTCCCGAGCGCCCATCCATCTGTTGATCCACCGGACGCCGCTTCGCCTGAGAACTACTCCCCTGGCCGAATCTCAAAGGGGGGTCTCCAGACTTCCCGCCGTCGAGGTTTCATCCTCCGACAGCAGCATACTTAGCGAAGACGAAGGGCTCCAGGGTGGGGCGCTAAGGCCGCTGGCAAAAGATCCAGGAGGACCGAAGAGACGTCCCAACGGGCGAAACCCCATGATGCCCGTCTTGACTAAGGAGTAAGATGGCCAAAGAGGCCGAAAGGCCCATCAGGAGCCCGGCCCATGTAGCACCCCCATGGCTCGCGTGATAGCCCAACAACCCGTCAGGAACCTGCAGACAGGAAAATACAAGAATACTCCTGTAACAACCCTTATCAAGGGGTTATAATGTAATACCACCTATAAATAAAACCCTAGAGGCTGTAATTATACCCCTGGGCCTATAAATAGATACCCAGGACACTGTAATAGCAAGGTTTTTAAGATTAATAAAAAAAATTTACTACTACAATCCACTCTCAACTTCCACTATGTTATTCAACAACAAAAACTAATTAAGCAAATAACTCCCAATAAATACCAAAACTCTGAAAGTGCACAGATATCAAAAAGAGGGATTATGAAAGAAATTTAGGATTTTTCTGAAGTCCCGATGAGCGAAAACCCTAGAGTCAAAATTAGGGTTGTGTCAACAGTTGCTCGAATCGCAACAAAACTAGCGTGGATAGATTTAGAATAATTCAAGGAGTTGGGAATAGGTCTCAAATTTTGATTTTGAGGTCAGTCACTGAACCAGTCAAACCAGGGAATTAAAGAATTTTATGAATTATATTTCTAAAGGAAAAGGTGACCGGTCGGTTTTTCTTTCAGTCTTCTCTGGTTCTCAGGGGGCGGTGGTCTTCAGGCGCCGGCGGCGAGGAAGGCGGCGAGGGGAGGCCGGTTCCGGGGTCCCTGAGGGGTGGTAACCCCATTCCCCCGGTCGGCTGCGACTAGGGAGACGGCGGCGAGCCTGGCAGCGACGAGCAGTAGGCGGCAGCGGTGGTGTTTCGCGGCGGTGGGGCTCCGGCGAGCCGGCGGCAGGGCGCGGCGGCTGGGGAGCTTCAGGGCGACAAGGGGAAGCCAGCGGTGGCGACGGCTTGGGCCGGGGAGGGCCGAGGCAGCGGCAGGCAGAGCACGGCGGCGCGGCACAGGCGGCGCCGACGAGCTCCCGGCGGCCGTCTCACCGGGGAAGAGGAGGGGAAAGAGGCTCCTGGACATGGGGAAGACGATGGATACCTCAATTTTAAGAGATAGGTGACGGCAGAGATGAATTTTTGAGGATTGAGCGGAGGCGGCCAGGACTAGGGTTCTGACTTCCTCGCTCCGGCGGCGGCGATTCTGGCGACGGGGCTCGGGGCGGGTTCTGCCAGGAGGTAGAGGAGATGGAGGCGACTCTAATTCGTGTTGACGGCGTCCGACAAGGTGCTGCAAAGAGAGAGAGAGAAGGAGAGAGAGAGCGGCGGCCGGAAAGCGAACACGACGTCGATGGCAGTTAGTTGAGGCCGGTTCGGGATGAGCTCGAACTGGAGCGTGGCTAGCTTGGTGGCGTGGCTAAGGTATTGTTTTGCGACGCGTGGGCGGTGAGGTGGCTCAGAAGGCAGCTGCGTGGCAAGGCGGTGAGCGGCAGCAGCATAGTGCCCTGCCTCGAGGTGAAGCAGAGCAGGGCAGAACAGAGAGGAGGCTAGCCTGGCTTGGGCCGGCCTGGGCCAGGCCGGGCCGTTCTGGATCAGAAAGAGAAAAAGGAAAAGGAAAGCGGCCCGATCAAGGGGAAAAATGGATCGGCAACAAGAGAGTGGATGGCCGGATCGAAGAAAAATGGTTCGGAATAGGGAAGATGGGTCGGCAATTTTGAGAGGAATGTGTCGATGATCCAAGGTTGTCGCGGACTCGACTAGAGAATTTAGGATGGACAGAGGGATGGATAGATTTGTACTTCCGAGTAAAAGGAAAATAAAATAAAAAGAAAACGACGAACGAAAAACGACTTTAAAAATTTAACGAAACGACAAACTCGACATGAGTTTTTAAAAATTCACAAAAATTATAAACGGTTTTAAAATTTTGGTTATTTTTAGGGATGTTACAAAAGGTCATGTTCGCTAACCAGAATCATCAATACATTTTGTAACAGTTTCATGCTTCTCCTGTGGTGATGAACAAGAGCTAACTTAAAGCTCGCAACATAAACATCAGTAATGCCTGACACTTAACTGAGAATTGAAATAACATTTTCTGCACTTCTTAGCTGACTTAACTGTGATTCAGCAAAATATACCCCTGAAAAATGATGGAATACAGAAGGCGGTGTGATTACTGATTAGACATGTTTTCATGAAGCCATGTTAGAGCTGTGCTCCATATATGTACACAACTAAAGAGGGGAACTTCATTTGGAGTAACTATTTACAAAAAACAATAACACCACCACCACCACCACCACCACCAAATCAACAGTCTCGCTCAGATCCATGAAGGTGTTGAAGTCAGTACAAGAGCTCTTCCTACATACCTCATATGTGCACGTATTTGGACTCATGGAGTCTAAAGATGGGTTTCTGTAAATAGCATTAACTGAGTTAGATAAATTAATTTAAGTCAGAATTACCAACATTGACTACTCTAGAAAAAGGAGAGGATAAGAACAGTGAAGGAACAAATCTTACCAGTAAATGTCAAAATGCTTTGTGGATTTTATCCATGGTGAGCCCTTCATTTTAAGGAAAGAACACCTCTACGCAACAGAAGAGGTCAATCCTTTGGATGTTTCAGAAAACTGATAATGCTCTAAACAAATTCATCCCTCGTCATTTCAGGGTCGCAACAGCCTCCTTTCCTTTCGCATCTTGGAAAGTACTACGAACAGAAGCATATGATCTTCGTCGACCTACAGCCATGAGTGTAAGAAAGGAGGCACCTTTTAAGCAGGAGCAGAAGCCAGAACCGCTTGGCCTCGGCATGGAGTGGTTCAGGACAGTGGCCTCAATGGTCGATCGGGCTGGGTGGCCACCTCAGTGGTGGAGCAGGCAGCAGCCTCGTCAGCGGAAGCAGTCGGATCCACTCGGCCTCGGCGGTGAAGGGGTCCATGTGGCCTCGGTGGTGCCAAAGCCCGCCCCCTCCCCTGGTATGTCCCTATTCACCGCCGTGCCGCATTGGCCTCACCGGCGCGGGGTTTTTGAGGAGGCGGAGACGGCGACGTTGATTCACGGAGGCGGCGCTGGCGATTTCGTGGGAGAGACTAAGGGAGGTGTTGGTGGCCAAAATTGGCACAAGGCCAACTGGGTCTAAACCGGTCTGACCGGTATAGATCCAGTTCGAATAGGATAAGGAATCCATATAGATCACGACTTGTAATTAGAATTCCTTGTAGGAGTAAGACCTTCTCATCCTATAAATATAAAGGGCTACGGCCGATTGAGTATCTATCCAATCGATCAATCAAAATACCTTTACTTTTTATTTTCTCTAAACCCTAGCTTTTCCAACCCCTTTACTTCTCCTTCTTCGTCTCCACGGTGATTTGGAACGTTCTAAGTGGCCTGCCGATCTCAAAACAACTCTAGGCGCATCATCCCTAACGGGGTTCCTCCCGGGATGGTGGTTCTAGGTTTTCACGGCCAGCTTCAGGAAACCGGCTTGACCTGTTTTCCAAACTGGCCTGGCTGGTTTGTGCAGGGGCTTTCCGTGAGGTGATTTCGACGACCACGCGTTCTAGCACAACTCGGTGTGTTGGTCCTAAACTGCATCAACACATTTTTGTCGACTCCACTGGGGAAGAAAGATCTGGTTGCTAAAACCGTTCTATCAAACCTTAGCTAGATGGGATCTAACACGGAACTCGACAAAAACAACATCGTCACGGCTTCTATCGAAGAGATCAGTGAAGAGGAGCATCAGAATTATTTGGCGGCGGAAGCTTATTTCAAATCTCAATTCTTGATGGGATTTAAGAAAGATCGCCAGGGCACAGTCACAAGAGTGCAAGATTTCGTGATGCCCACGTTCAAGATGAGCGACAACAAGGTTGAGGTAATAAGCAATGTAAGCAATTCATCCCCCAACACATCTGTATCTAATGTCAAATCTAATACTGTTATTAAAGGTACGGATGAACTTGTTGCAACATTGATTGAACGAAAAGAAAGATTAGAAAAAGGGAAATCTATTGAACCTAATGTTAATCTTGTTGATACTGAAACTTTCCATATTAAACAACATGAGGTCATACAACCTAGTACATCGGTTACACGAGGTATAATTCCTGAAAATCCACAGTATAGTATGCCGTTGAACTTTTTTTAGGGTCAAACATCACTAGGTCAGCCACAACTGCCGAACACGGTAGAACCGGCCAGACCGGTTCATCAAACTGGTCAGGCCGGTTCTCTAGTGGTGGTGCCCGAGCAGCCTGAACCACTTGCTATCATGCCTAGTTCGGCCGCTTATAGTCGTACTAATGAAATTGCTAATTTTGTGTCACCTTATACCACATTCACGTACACTTCACCGTCTATTCCTAATGCAAATGCATCTTATGGGGGGATACCGAATGATGTATATGATAGCTATTTAAGGCGTGCTCATGATAATCATGCACCTCATGTAAATCAGAGAGTAAATACTGCTGCTACAATGCCACAACAGCCAAATAACTCTAGTTGGAACAATAAATTTTCTAAATTTAGGGAGGATTTGGCTAGTGTAATGAAAAACAAGTTTGGTGTGGATATTGGTAACTCTAAGTTGTATCAAAAACCATATGCTGCTGAGTTTGATTTTATTCCTTACCCTACTGGTTGCGTGTTCCTGATTTTGTTAAATTTAATGGTGAAGATAATAGAACTACTTGGGAACATGTTAGTCAATACATTGCTCAGCTAGGTGAAGTAAGTTCCATTGATGCGTTGAAAGTCCGTTTATTTTCTTTATCTTTGACTGGAACTGCTTTTGCTTGGTTTTCATCTTTGCCTCCAAATTCTATTTGTTCTTGCAATCAATTAGAACAAAAATTTCATGATCATTTCTATAGTAAGAGTCCCGAATTAAAATTGACAGATTTAACATCGGTTAAGCAAGGTAGAGAAGAATCTGTTTCTGATTATATAAGACGATTCAAAGAAACCAAGAATCGTTGCTTTAATTTGTCAATTTCTGATATGGATCTTGCTGATATTTGTTTTAAGGGATTGAGATCTTCTATTAGGGATAGAATAGAAGGCGGTGATTTTCTTTCGGTTGCTCAAGTGCAAATAAGAGCTTTAATTCAGGAAAACCGAATTAAGAAAGCAAAGGAACGCTTTAAGCCTCATCGATCTAATGTTCATGTTGTTGAGTATGAATCTGATAGTTCAGACGATGAGGACAAAGATGTTTACGTTGCTGAATTTGTATGGCCTTCAAAAACTAAAACATATTCTTGTTCATCACTTAAGCTGGCTCATAAGAGTCGGCAAGAAGAAATGCGATTTACTTTTGATATTTCTAAATGTGATCGTATATTTGATGAATTGTTTAAAAACGAAAACATCAAGATATCTCATGCTATGCCTTTACCTGAGGAATTGAAGAAGTGTGCGTATTGTAAGTTTTATAATTCTTTTTCGCATGCTAGTAACGATTGCAATGTTTTCCGTCAACAGATTCAATCGGCTATTAATGAAGGACGATTGACTCTTCATGAGATGCAAGTGGACAAGACACTTTTCCCTGTCAACACCATAGATTTGCAGCAGCCCAAGTACTGGTTCAGCTACATCAAGCCGAAGCAATCGAAGGGAAGAATGTGGTCATTGGTGAAGCCAACACCGAGAGCTTAAAAGACAAAAAGTTGATGAGGGAAGTGGTGTATGAAAAAGCTCCTGATGGCAAAGAATCCTTTAAAATCACTATGAAAGCTTCTGGACATGGGGGGCAAGGACCGTCTTCGCAAATCGAGCAGAGACCGTTTGAGCCTGCTTTGCAGGACAAACCGGTTAGACCGGTTTGCGAACCCGGTCAGGCCGGTTTTAACCAGGGCCGTCCCCGAATGCTGAAACCGAAGCGTCCAGAGATTGGCACATGGAAATTGAATTCGGCAAAAGATCAGGGAAATGTTATGAAGCGAAAACCTACTTTTGATCAGCTTTTGTCCAAGTATGTCCATCAAAGGGCCGTTACATGTGATCGGCCGATAAAAAAGAGAATAAGGTCACCAATGCGTCAAGAGAGACCCAATTCACCTCCAAGGGCAGCTATAAGACAGAAGAGTGAGGTTGTGACTTTGCATCCTCCCCAAAATCAGTATCCTACCATGCTATGGGCTCCTTCAGCATCAAACTCGCAATATCCAGCGTTGGAATATAATGGGATGATGTGGATGCCTTGCTATCCTGTGCCATATCAATCTTTTCATCCAGGATGGAAGAAACCAAGGAAATCAGCTCTTGACAGGATTTCACGCCCTACACATAACCGTTTCGCACCTCGCAGATCAGGTTGGGATCAGCGGTGAAACCAGTCAGACCGGTTTCGCCAAACCGGTCTGACCGTTTGGAGCAGAGACGCAGATCATCTCCTCCAAAGCAAGTGTATCGGCCCAAGAAGAAAGAAAATGAGGTGCAGAAGGTTAATGTTGATCCGGAGAGGACTACGGCCGATGATATTATGCAGATTGGAAGCATGTTAGTCCCTAACAAGGATGATGGCAAAAGACCGATTGTCATTGGCGATTCAGTTGATACATATTTCCAAAAGACTCCTGCAACCAATGATCATGAAGCCAGCACCAGTGGTTCTACTTCTAAGTATTTCTTGCCAAAGTGGTGTCCTCTGGGCTTGACTCGCACTCAAAAGAGGAAATTACAGAGGCTTCGCTTTCAGGAGAAAAGGGAACAGGAGCATGAGAAGCAGAGAGATGAGTACTTCAACAAATATAGGCCCATGATCCCGCAGAAGGAGTGGAAGATTAAGGTTGATTGTAACGACCCGCTTTCCTTTTCCCTGTTGTAACTGGTTTTCTGATCTTAATCTTTTCCTGTCCTGTCAGCTGTGCCTCCGTTTTCCCTCTCCCCGGCCAGCCGACTACCTTCTCTCTTGTGCCGAGTAGAGTTGCTACTCAGTCCTTGTACCCTGCCCTTGTCCTTGTCTTACTCGGACCCCTTTGCTGCCGAGTGAGCACTGTGATGTGGCCGACTACCTTGTTGAGACCTGTTGCTTCTTTGTCCCCCGAGTTGCACCCACCCGTTGGACGCCGACTACCGAAGTAGTGAAGAATCAATCTTCACCTAACCGCAGCATCGCTTGGACCAGTGGTTAGTCCGAAGCCCGGTCAGTGAGATTTCTCCAACCTGTCCTAGCCTTGACCTTAATGTCTCGTCGCAGCTACAGTGCCTGCCAACTCCTCTGACCAGTTGGACTCCAAAGTCACTTCCTGTCATATCCCTGTCAGTTCATCTTGACTTCCTTGCTCCACCCGTTGCCCAGCTCCACCGTGCCTCAACCTTGCACGTCGGCTATATATATGGCCAACCGTGCCCCCTTCTTCCTTTGTTTTGCAAACCGGCCAGCTCCAGCTCTGCTAAGTTTTCATCCTCTCAAGCTTTGGAGCTCTATCGCCTAGTTCGCAAGCCTGGTTCAGCCGACTGCCCCCTTTTCTGCAGCCGACTACTTCTTGATCCTTTTTCTTGGTGTTTTACTTCTCCTGCTTATCAGTGTTTCTTTCTGCTTGTTCAGAACCTGAACCGGTGGACGATCCCGAAGCCACCTTCGCCGAAGAAGACCCCTCCTTGGAACAAGGCAAGCCTCTTTGATCATATTGTTTCCCATATATGCAAAACTATGTTGTTTGGAAAATATATGCATGCTTAGTTTACACCTTTTTAAACTGTTGGCCTCGGTTATGCAAGCGCAACCGATGGACCCGCCCAGTAGTAGCACTTATTTGGTAGGATGTTGTTATATTTCTCCCTTGAAGAGCCCCACAAATGGCACGCTAGCATCCTATCTGAGGATACGATGCCGAGTAGAATGGCTTAGCCCTGCAACGTTGTTTGTCATTGGGAAAAATGATGGGTTTTACTAAACAGTTTGGAAAACCCGATACCTTGTGTATCGGCGTGTTTTGTGAAATAAAGGAAAGATTTGTGAAAATCTTGATGTACAGAGACAGTGCCTGTGTGGCTTGGCTATGTATTATCATTAAGGATCGATTCCCATGGCGTAGATTTGTTTGCCAGTGATTTGTGAAAAGTGTTTGATGGAAAGGGAACCGTGACCTGAGTTTGCCGAGTAAGCAAACGGAAAGCCTGTGTGGCCAGAAACGGATCTGTGTGGTCCGGGGTGTTAAGCACCATAAACAAGTGTATGAAAAGTAAACAGGATGAAGATCATGCTCCCGGGTTGTAGCCAGGGCAGCAAAGTTTAAGCCCCCGGGTTGTAGCCAGGGCGGCAATTCAGTCTTCGGGTTGTAGCCAGAAGACGGTGATGAGCACGCTCCCGGGTTGTAGCCAGGGCAGCAGTGTTTTAGCTAGCTGGTTGTAGCCAGCCTAGCGGGCATTCAGTGCCATGATCATGCTCCCGGGTTGTAGCCAGGGCAGCGATGATGAGCCCCCGGGTTGTAGCCAGGGCGGCCGATTAGCTAGCTGGTTGTAGCCAGCCTAGCGGGCATTTAGTGCCATGATCATGCTCCCGGGTTGTAGCCAGGGCAGCGATGATGAGCCCCCGGGTTGTAGCCAGGGCGGCCGACTAGCTAGCTGGTTGTAGCCAGTGTAGCGGGTGTAACGACCCGTTTTTCTTTTCCCGCTAGTCTTCTTTTTCCCGAGCTCCCCTCCTATCCTGTCAGCTGTGCCCCAGTTTTCCTCCCTGGCCAGCCGACTACCTTCGCCCTTGAGCCGAGTAGATTGCTACTCAGTCCTTGCATCCTGCACTTTTCTTTGTCTTACTCGGACCTCTTTGCTGCCGAGTGAGCACGGTGATGTGGCCGACTACCTTGTTGAGACCTGTTGTTTCCTTGTCCCCCGAGTTGCACCCGCCGTTGGACGCCGACTACCGAAGTGGAGAAGAACCAGTCTTCACCTAACCGTAGCATCGCTTGGACCAGTGGTCAGTCCGAAGCCTGGTCAGTGAGATTTCTCCAACCTGTCCTAGCCTTGACCTTAATGTCTCGTCGCAGCTACAGTGCCTGCCAACTCCTCTGACCAGTTGGACTCCAAAGTCACTTCCTGTCATATCCCTGTCAGTTCATCTTGACTTCCTTGCTCCACCCGTTGCCCAGCTCCACCGTGCCTCAACCTTGCACGTCGGCTATATATATAGCCAACCGTGCCCCCTTCTTTCTTTGTTTTGCAAACCGGCCAGCTCCAGCTCTGCTGAGTTCTTGTTCTTCTCTCAAGTTTTGGAGCTCTGTCGCCTGGTTCGCAAGCCTGGTTCAGCCGACTGCCCCCTTTTCTGCAGCCGACTACTTCTTGATCCTTTTTCTTGGTGTTTTACTTCTCCTGCTTATCAGTGTTTCTTTCTGCTTGTTCAGAACCTGAACCGGTGGACGATCCAGAAGCCGCCTTCGCCGAAGAAGACCCCTCCTTGGAACAAGGCAAGCCTCTTTGATCATATTGTTTCCCATATATGTAAAACTATGTTGTTTGGAAAATATTATGCATGCTTAGTTTACACCTCTTAAAACTGTTGGCCTCGGTTTTGCAAGCGCAACCGATGGACCTGCCCAGTAGTAGCACTTATTTGGTAGGATGTTGTTATATTTCTCCCTTGAAGAGCCCCATAAATGGCACGCTAGCATCCTATCTGAGGATACGATGCCGAGTAGAATGGCTTAGCTCTGCAACGTTGTTTGTCGTTGGGAAAAACATTGGGTTTTACCAAACTGATTGAAAAACCCGGTACTCCGTGTATCGGCGTGTTTGTGAAACAAATAAAGTTGTGAAAATCTTGATATACAGAGACAGTGCCTGTGTGGCTTGGCTATGTATCATCATTAAGGACCGTTTCCTTTGGGAATTCCATCCGAGCATCTTACAGTGCGACCAGACGGGTATTATGGGATGCCCCTGGCCGAGTAAATAGTAGGTTTAGGGAAGTTCAGTGCCGACCACTGAATCCTGTGTGGATCTTTCGGCTGGCATTGGATGACTCTAGACTGGCTTTGGAAATGGCCTTGTCACGAATTTCTGGGTACAGGCCAGTACTCGGTGTAATTTTCGTGTCGGATGGGTAAAGCGCACACCCTCTGCAGAGTTTAGCAGAACTGTTCGAACAGCCGTGCCCACGGTTAAGGGCGATGCAAGGTGATTCCCATAGCGTAGATTTGTTTGCCAGTGATTTGTGAAAGTGTTTGATGGAAAGGGAACCGTGACCAGAGTTTGCCGAGTGAGTAAACGGAAGGCCTGTGTGGCCCGAAACGGATCTGTGTGGTCCGGGGTGTTAAAGCACCATAAACAAGTGTATGAAAAGTAAACAGGATGAAGATCATGCCCCCGGGTTGTAGCCAGGGCGGCAGTTATACTGATGTCTTCGGGTTGTAGCCAGAAGACGGATTGATCATGCTCCCGGGTTGTAGCCAGGGCAGCAGATTGATCAGGCTCCCGGGTTGTAGCCAGGGAAGCCGATTAGCTAGCTGGTTGTAGCCAGCCTAGCGGGCATTTAGTGCCATGAACAGGCTCCCGGGTTGTAGCCAGGGCAGCAGTGTTCGAGCCCCCGGGTTGTAGCCAGGGCGGCGACTTAGCTAGCTGGTTGTAGCCAGCCTAGCGGGCATTTAGTGCCATGATCATGCTCCCGGGTTGTAGCCAGGGCAGCGATGATGAGCCCCCGGGTTGTAGCCAGGGCGGCCGACTAGCTAGCTGGTTGAAGCCAGTGTAGCGGGCATCAAGTGCCACAGCTGAGATTTGGTTGTAGCCGAGTCTCAGGGTCAACGAGTGGTTGTAGCTACTCGGGAAGTACAGGACCAGCAAATACGAAGTAAAAGATGATAAGAACATATATGATTATGCTTGATTTGTTAAGTGGCGAGTTGTTGAAAAGCAACTTGCGGAATGGATAGAGGCGTGAGCCTCTGTCCGACAACAAAAATTTAAGCTCACTAGTGTTTGCAAAGAAAAGAGTTTAATAAGGCAGTCTTTCGCAAATGAAACCTTTAGCCTTTTTGTCTGACCGACATGGCATCATTCCCGGCTTGCTGAGTACGAAAGTACTCACCTTGTTCATATATATGTATAGTAGGTTTTGGAGAGGAAGACGAAGATCCGACTGCTGCCGAGTTCTTCCAAGACCAGGCCGACTACGAAGACTTCTGAAGGTTTCGAGCCTAGTTCCCAACCGAGCCTGTGGAGTAGTTTTTGCCCAGCTTCCGCCCTGTTCTGCTGTTTCGTTAGTTTACCTGTTGATTATTTTGCCCATTCCGGGTCTGTCCTGGATGGATCTCCTTGTACATATATGTAAGTACTCTGTTTATGTATTATTGTAACTCTGTGTTGTATCATTGTTGTGCGTACCCGACTACTGATCCTGGGATCGGGTGCCTTATGCACATGGTGGCCTTCCACCTAGTCGGGAGGCGCCACAGCGGTGGTATCAGAGCAAAAGGTTGGCCCTAGGAACGAAACCCCACCCGTGTAGACGTCTTTGAGGATCTTATTTTGAAAACTATACTATTTGCAAAAGACTAGGACTTGTCTGGGTACCTCTCTCTGCTTTGTAGAATTTTGAAAAAGTTTCTAAACTCTTGGCTATCTCCCTACATTGGCTCCTGCGTGGATCTTTGGTATTAGCCCTTAGGTTCCAGTGCCCTATCTGTCATCTTTTCGTTGAGGCTGGGTTCCCGAGTATATTCCTTGTTCTGCTGCTTGAATCCATCTTGCTAATCTTGTTGCTCCTTCATCCGTTCCATCGGTTTGGTTGCCGATATCCTTGCTGAGCCCCTCTTCCTTTGGTTGCCCTTTTCTAGGACCCGATGGCAGAACGTCAGCGCCGGAATGTTCGTGCTCCAGCTCGCCTGGGTTTTGAAGACCAAGGTCCAGTCCGCAACAACCTGCTTACTGCCGCAGAGGAACAGGAAGTGGAGCAGACTCATGATCGGATGTCCGGAAATGTCCGTGCAGCCGGCCTTGGTACCTTCGACGCTGCAACAGCAAACCCTGGTGGATTGCCTCAACCTCCTCACCTTCCAGCAGACCCCCAGCAGCTTATGGCCATCCAGACCCAGATCTTGCAAGGCATTGCTCAGAATCTGGCCGCAATGCAGCCTCTTCTCCATCAAGCTCCACCAGCACAAGCTCATGGACGCTCCAAGCTCGCCGACTTCATGAGGTCCCGTCCAGCCGAGTTCTCTCAGACTGCTGAGCCAGTAGAGGCTGACGACTGGCTGAAGGATATGGATAGAAAGCTGAACCTAGTGCAGTGCACACCCACGGAAAAGACCCAGTTTGCTGCACACCAACTACATGGACCAGCAGCCGATTGGTGGGAGAACTACTGTGCTGCCCATCAAGATGCCGCCAACATCGCCTGGCCCGAGTTTGTTGAAGCCTTTAGAGCCGCACATGTCCCAGAAGGAGTAATAGACATTAAGAGAGAAGAATTCAACAACCTCAAGCAGGGACATTCCAGCATCAGCGAGTACCTGAGCAGGTTCAACCATCTAGCTCGCTATGCACCCGAGGACGTGAACACGGACAAGAAGAAAATCAGAAGGTTTCTGAAAGGGATGAATGTGGCAATGAAGATCCAGCTTATTGCCCATGACTTCCCTACTTTCCAGCACATGGTCAACAGAGCCCTAGTAGTTGAAGACGCGAGGAAGGAGATCGAAGTTTTTCGCAAACGCAAGGCCTCCCAGATGCAGACTCGTAGTGGTCCGAGTACCAGGCCCTATCTCCCCAGTCCTTCCCGTCAGTTTGCCCCATCCCAGTTTCAAGAGCGGGTGTTTCGCCCATCTGTTTCTCGCCCGGCTTCTTCTGTTCAGTCCCGACCCCTCAGTGCAAATACCGGTGCAAGTCGCCCTACCTCAGCCGGCCTTCAGCGGAAGAGTATTCCGAGTGCCCCGGGAAGCCGATGCTACAACTGCAACGAGTTGGGTCACTTCGCCCGACACTGTCCCCAGAAGCCAGACCCTGCAGTCCCTGGACGCCCTAACGTCAGCGCTTCAAGAGCCCCTGTGTTCAGTCGAGGACAGCCGACTACACATACTAATGGATCTGCCTTCCGTGCCCCTCCGACCTTTGGACGTGGTCGAGTCAATCATATCCAGTCGGAGACAGCCCGAGAAGCTTCAGATGTGGTAATGGGTACGTTTCTTGTCAACTCCGTACCTGCAGTTGTTCTGTTTGATTCTGGAGCATCGCATTCCTTTATTTCTCAATCTTTTGTGGATAAGTATGGTTGGGATGTTCAAGGTCTTAGGATACCTATGGTCATACACTCCCCTGGTAAGGAGTTTAGGTCAGACCAATCTTGCCCTGGAGTTACTTTGGTAATTAAAGGAGTTAGTTTCTCAGCCAACCCCATTGTCCTGGAATCACAAGGCTTGGATTTGATTCTAGGCATGGACTGGTTAGCTAAGCATAAGGGCCGAATAGACTGTGCAACCAGCACCATAACCCTGCAGTGCCCTTTTGGACAAGAAGTAAAGTTTGCCTCCCTTGGAAACCCTAAGAACCGACCCCTCCTGAGCTCGGTGCAAATAGTCCCTTTGGAAGAAGTGCCGGTGATCAATGAGTACCCTGATGTCTTCCCAGACAGTCTACCCGGAATGCCCCCGGATAGAGAGATTGAATTCTCTATAGAGTTGCTACCCGGCACAGCACCCATATCCAAGAGACCCTATAGAATGGCGGCTAATGAGTTAGCCGAAGTGAAAGAGCAGATAGAAGAACTTGAGAGCCTAGGTTTTGTGCGACCTAGCACATCGCCTTGGGGAGCTCCAGTGCTCCTAGTGGAAAAGAAGGATAAGACCAAGAGGATGTGCGTTGATTATCGCGCACTGAATGGAGTAACCATCAAGAATAAGTATCCTCTACCAAGGATTGACGACCTGTTCGACCAGCTGCAAGGAGCTAAAGTTTTCTCTAAGGTTGACTTGAGATCAGGATACCACCAGTTGAAGATCAGGCCTGAGGATATACCCAAGACAGCTTTCTTGACCCGATATGGATTATATGAGTATACGGTGATGTCCTTTGGACTCACTAATGCTCCAGCTTTCTTCATGAGTCTTATGAATAAGGTATTCATGGAATATCTCGACAAGTTTGTCGTAGTATTCATGGATGATATCCTAATCTTCTCCAAGGACGAGCAAGAACATGTTGGACATTTGAGAATGGTTCTAGGAAAGTTAAGAGAGCACCAGTTGTTTGCCAAGTACTCGAAGTGTGAGTTTTGGCTAGACCGAGTTGCTTTTCTCGGGCATGTGGTCACTGTCCAAGGAGTAGAAGTGGACCCGGGGAAAGTGAGAGACGTGCTTTCTTGGGAATCCCCGACTACGGTCACGGAAGTGAGAAGTTTCCTAGGTTTGGCTGGTTATTATCGGAGATTCATTGAAGGATTTTCAAGGATTGCCAAACCCATGACAGAATTGCTAAAGAAGGAAAAGAAGTTTGAATGGAGTGACGCCTGTGAGAAAAGTTTCATGGAGTTAAGGAAAAGGCTGACTACCCCACCTGTGTTGATCCTTCCGGATATCAGGAAAGACTTTGAGGTATACTGTGATGCATCCCGACTAGGCATAGGCTGTGTGCTTATGCAGGAAGGAAGAGTGGTTGCGTATGCCTCAAGACAGTTAAGACCCCATGAGCTGAACTACCCGACCCATGACCTAGAGTTGTCAGCAGTAGTGCATGCCTTGAAGATATGGCGACATTACCTAGTCGGAAATCGGTGTGAAGTATACACTGACCATAAAAGCCTGAAGTATATCTTCACTCAGACGGAGCTTAATCTCAGACAAAGAAGATGGCTTGAGTTGATTAAGGATTACGACCTTGGAATACATTACCACCCTGGCAAGGCAAATGTTGTTGCCGATGCCCTCAGTCGGAAAGTCCATTGTAATGCCATCTTGACCCCGCCCCTTCAACCCGAGCTAAGTCGAGAGCTGGAAAAGCTAAGGATAAATATGGTCAAGCCAGGAACGCTGGCGACTTTGCTGATTCAGCCTACCTTGGAGGACCGGATCAAAGAAGCTCAAAAAGTAGATGAAAAGATTGTATCTCTAAAGGAAAGCATGACCCAGGGAAAAGCCCCCGAGTTCTCCATCAACAGCAAAGGAACTGTTTGGTTTGGGAAACGCATTTGCGTGCCCGACAGAAAGGAAATCCGAGACTTGATCTTGAGAGAAGCCCATGAGTCCGCTTATTCCATCCACCCAGGAAGTACCAAGATGTACAAGGATATTAAGGATCATTACTGGTGGCCTGGAATGAAGCGAGATATTGCCGAGTATGTCGCAGTTTGTGACATTTGCCAAAGGGTTAAAGCAGAGCATCAGAAGCCAGCAGGATTGCTTCAGCCCTTAAGGATACCCGAGTGGAAATGGGAAGAAATAGGAATGGATTTCATCGTTGGATTACCTAAGACCCCGGCAGGACATGATTCCATCTGGGTAATAGTGGATCGACTGACCAAGGTCGCCCACTTTATCCCCGTCAAGACAACCTACCCGGCCAAGAAGCTAGCCGAGCTGTATCTGACCAAGGTTATCTGCCAACATGGAGTCCCAAAGAAGATAGTGTCTGACCGAGGAGCTCAGTTCACCTCCCACTTTTGGCAAAAGTTGCATGAGGCAATGGGCACTAATCTCAATTTCAGTACCGCATATCACCCCCAGACGGATGGACAAACCGAAAGAGTCAACCAGATCGTGGAAGATATGCTAAGAGCATGTGCCTTGGATTTTGAAGGAACCTGGGATCTCTGTCTGCCTTATGCCGAGTTCTCCTACAATAACAGCTATCAAGCCAGTATCCAGATGGCCCCCAATGAAGCTCTATATGGACGCAAGTGTAGAACCCCACTCTGTTGGACAGACGTAGGAGAAAAGATGATTTTTGGACCAGACATTTTGAAAGAGGCAGAAGAGCGAGTTAAGGTTATCCGAGAGCGCTTGAAGACAGCCCAAACCCGGCAGAAGAACTATGCAGATAATCGGAGACGAGAGCTCGAGTTTCAGATAGGAGACCATGTGTATCTCCGAGTATCACCCCTACGAGGAACAAAGAGATTTGGAATGGGTGGAAAGCTAGCGCCTCGCTATATCGGACCTTACCCTATTGTCGACAGACGCGGAGTAGTGGCGTATCAACTGAGGTTACCCGAAGAACTCTCTGACGTCCACGACGTGTTCCATGTGTCCCAGTTGAAGAAATGTCTTCGCATCCCAGAAGAGCAAGTTCCGTTGAAAGAGATCGACGTACAACGCAACCTCACCTACAAGGAACGCCCTATTCGGATTTTGGAGACAAGGGACAGACGTACCAGACGAAAGACAATCAGATTCTGCAAGGTGCAATGGAGTAACCATTCGGAGGATGAAGCTACATGGGAACGAGAAGATCGCCTTCAAGCTGAGTACCCGGAGCTCTTCGCCGAGTAGCGGAATCTCGGGACGAGATTCTGTTAAGTGGGGGAGGTTTGTAACGACCCGTTTTTCTTTTCCCGCTAGTCTTCTTTTTCCCGAGCTCCCCTCCTATCCTGTCAGCTGTGCCCCAGTTTTCCTCCCTGGCCAGCCGACTACCTTCGCCCTTGAGCCGAGTAGATTGCTACTCAGTCCTTGCATCCTGCCCTTTTCTTTGTCTTACTCGGACCTCTTTGCTGCCGAGTGAGCACGGTGATGTGGCCGACTACCTTGTTGAGACCTATTGTTTCCTTGTCCCCCGAGTTGCACCCGCCGTTGGACGCCGACTACCGAAGTAGTGAAGAACCAGTCTTCACCTAACCGCAGCATCGCTTGGACCAGTGGTCAGTCCGAAGCCCGGTCAGTGAGATTTCTCCAACCTGTCCTAGCCTTGACCTTAATGTCTCGTCGCAGCTACAGTGCCTGCCAACTCCTCTGACCAGTTGGACTCCAAAGTCACTTCCTGTCATATCCCTGTCAGTTCATCTTGACTTCCTTGCTCCACCCGTTGCCCAGCTCCACCGTGCCTCAACCTTGCACGTCGGCTATATATATATATGGCCAACCGTGCCCCCTTCTTCCTTTGTTTTGCAAACCGGCCAGCTCCAGCTCTGCTGAGTTCTTGTTCTTCTCTCAAGCTTTGGAGCTCTGTCGCCTGGTTCGCAAGCCTGGTTCAGCCGACTGCCCCCTTTTCTGCAGCCGACTACTTCTTGATCCTTTTTCTTGGTGTTTTACTTCTCCTGCTTATCAGTGTTTCTTTCTGCTTGTTCAGAACCTGAACCGGTGGACGATCCAGAAGCCGCCTTCGCCGAAGAAGACCCCTCCTTGGAACAAGGCAAGCCTCTTTGATCATATTGTTTCCCATATATGCAAAACTATGTTGTTTGGAAAATATTATGCATGCTTAGTTTACACCTTTTTAAACTGTTGGCCTCGGTTTTGCAAGCGCAACCGATGGACCTACCCAGTAGTAGCACTTATTTGGTAGGATGTTGTTATATTTCTCCCTTGAAGAGCCCCACAAATGGCACGCTAGCATCCTATCTGAGGATACGATGCCGAGTAGTAGAATGGCTTAGCTCTGCAACGTTGTTTGTCGTTGGGAAAAACATTGGGTTTTACCAAACTGATTGAAAACCCGGTACTCCGTGTATCGGCGTGTTTGTGAAACAAATAAAGTTGTGAAAATCTTGATATACAGAGACAGTGCCTGTGTGGCTTGGCTATGTATCATCATTAAGGACCGTTTTCTTTGGGAATTCCATCCGAGCATCTTACAGTGCGACCAGACGGGTATTATGGGATGCCCCTGGCCGAGTAAATAGTAGGTTTAGGGAAGTTCAGTGCCGACCACTGAATCCTGTGTGGATCTTTCGGCTGGCATTGGATGACTCTAGACTGGCTTTGGAAATGGCCTTGTCACGAATTTCTGGGTACAGGCCAGTACTCGGTGTAATTTTCGTGTCGGATGGGTAAAGCGCACACCCTCTGCAGAGTTTAGCAGAACTGTTCGAACAGCCGTGCCCACGGTTAAGGGCGATGCAAGGTGATTCCCATAGCGTAGATTTGTTTGCCAGTGATTTGTGAAAGTGTTTGATGGAAAGGGAACCGTGACCAGAGTTTGCCGAGTGAGCAAACGGAAGGCCTGTGTGGCCAGAAACGGATCTGTGTGTCCGGGGTGTTAAAGCACCATAAACAAGTGTATGAAAAGTAAACAGGATGAAGATCATGCCCCGGGTTGTAGCCAGGGCAGCAGAACTGAGTTTAAGCCCCCGGGTTGTAGCCAGGGCAGCAATGATCAGTTCGGGTTGTAGCCAGGGAAGCCGATTAGCTAGCTGGTTGTAGCCAGCCTAGCGGGGTGCCATGAGCACGCTCCCGGGTTGTAGCCAGGGCAGCAGTGTAGCCAGGGGCGGCGACTTAGCTAGCTGGTTGTAGCCAGCCTAGCGGGCATTTAGTGCCATGATCATGCTCCCGGGTTGTAGCCAGGGCAGCGATGATGAGCCCCCGGGTTGTAGCCAGGGCGGCCGACTAGCTAGCTGGTTGAAGCCAGTGTAGCGGGCATCAAGTGCCACAGCTGAGATTTGGTTGTAGCCGAGTCTCAGGGTCAACGAGTGGTTGTAGCTACTCGGGAAAACAGGACCAACAAATGCGAAGTAAAAGATGATAAGAACATATATGATTATGCTTGATTCATTAAGTGGCGAGTTGTTGAAAAGCAACTTGCGGAATGGATAGAGGCGTGAGTCTCTGTCCGACAACAAAAATTTAAGCTCACTAGTGTTTGCAAAGAAAAGAGTTTCTAATAAGGCAATTTTCGCAAATGAAACCTTTAGCTTTCTTGTCTAACCAACATGGCATTTCCGGCTTGCTGAGTACGAAAGTACTCACCTTGTTCATATATATGTATAGTAGGTTTTGGAGTGGAAGACGAAGATCCGACTGCTGCCGAGTTCCTCCAAGACCAGGCCGACTACGAAGACTTCTGAAGGTTTCGAGCCTAGTTCCCAACCGAGCCTGTGGAGTAGTTTTTGTCCAGCTTCCGCCCTGTTCTGCTGTTTCGCTAGTTTACCAGTTGATTATTTTGCCCATCCCGGGTCTGTCCTGGATGGATCTCCTTGTACGTATATGTAAGTACTCTGTTTATGTATTATTGTAACTCTGTGTTGTATCATTGTTGTGCGTACCCGACTACTGATCCTGGGATCGGGTGCCTTATGCACATGGTGGCCTTCCACCTAGTCGGGAGGCGCCACAGCGGTGGTATCAGAGCAAAAGGTTGGCCCTAGGAACGAAACCCCACCCGTGTAGATGTCTTTGAGGATCTTATTTTGAAAACTATACTATTTGCAAAAGACTAGGACTTGTCTGGGTACCTTTCTCTCTGCTTTGTAGAATTTTGGAAAAGTTTCTAAACTCTTGGCTATCTCCCTACCTTGGGTTCCTGCGTAAGCCTTAGGTTCCAGTGCCCCATCTGTCATCTTTTCGTTGAGGCTGGGTTCCCGAGTATATTCCTTGTTCTGCTGCTTGAATCCATCTTGCTAATCTTGTTGCTCCTTCATCTGTTCCATCGGTTTGGTTGCCGATATCCTTGCTGAGCCCCTCTTCCTTTGGTTGCCCTTTTCTAGGACCAGATGGCAGAACGTCAGCGCCGTGCCGTCCGTACCCCGGCCCGCTTGGGTTTTGAAGACCAAGGTCCAGTCCGCAACAACCTGCTTACTGCCGCGGAGGAACAAGAAGTGGAGCAGACCCACGATCGGATGTCCAGGAAATGTGGCCGTGCAGCCGGCCTTGGTACCTTCGACGCTGCAACAGCAAACCCTGGAGGATTGCCTCAACCTCCTCACCTTCCAGCAGACCCCCAGCAGCTTATGGCCATCCAGACCCAGATCTTGCAAGGCATTGCTCAGAATCTGGCCGCAATGCAGCCTCTTCTCCATCAAGCTCGACCAGAACAAGTCAGTAGCCGCTCCAAGCTTGCCGACTTCATGAGGTCCCGTCCAGCCGAGTTCTCGCAGACTGCTGAGCCAATGGAGGCTGACGACTGGCTGAAGGATATGGATAGAAAGCTGAACCTAGTGCAGTGCACACCCACGGAAAAGACCCAGTTTGCTGCACATCAACTTCATGGACCAGCAGCCGATTGGTGGGAGAACTACTGTGCTGCCCATCAAGATGCCGCCAACATCGCCTGGCCCGAGTTTGCGGAAGCCTTCAGAGATGCACATGTCCCAGAAGGAGTAATAGACATCAAGAGAGAAGAGTTCAACAACCTCAAGCAGGGACATTCCAGCATCAGCGAGTACCTGAGCAGGTTCAACCATCTAGCTCGCTATGCACCAGAGGACGTGAACACGGACAAGAAGAAGATCAGAAGGTTTCTGAAAGGGATGAATGTGGCAATGAAGGTCCAGCTTCTTGCCCATGACTTCCCTACTTTCCAGCACATGGTTAACAGAGCCCTAGTGGTTGAAGATGCGAGGAAGGAGATCGACGTTTTTCGCAAGCGCAAGGCCTCCCAGATGCAGTCTCGTAGTGGTCCGAGTTCTAGGCCCTATCTCCCCAGTCCTTCCCGTCAGTTTGCCCCATCCCAGTTTCAAGAGCGGGTGTTTCGCCCATCTGTTTCTCGCCCGACTTCTTCTGTTCAGTCCCGACCCCTCAGTGCAAATACCGGTGCAAGTCGCCCTACCTCAGCCGGCCTTCAGCGGAAGAGTATTCCGAGTGCCCCGGGAAGCCGATGCTACAACTGCAACGAGTTGGGTCACTTCGCCCGACACTGTCCCCAGAAGCAAGACCCTGCAGTCCCTGGACGCCCTAACGCCAGCGCTTCAAGAGCCCCTGTGTTCAGTCGAGGACAGCCGACTACACATACTAATGGATCTGCCTCCCGTGCCCCTCCGACCTTTGGACGTGGCCGAGTCAATCATATCCAGTCAGAGACAGCCCGAGAAGCTTCAGATGTGGTAATGGGTACGTTTCTTGTCAACTCCGTACCTGCAGTTGTTCTGTTTGATTCTGGAGCATCGCATTCCTTTATTTCTCAATCTTTTGTGGATAAGTATGGTTGGGATGTTCGAGGTCTTAGTATACCTATGGTCATACACTCCCCTGGCAAGGAGTTTAGGTCAGACCAATCTTGCCCTGGAGTTACCTTGGTAATTAAAGGAGTTAGTTTCTCAGCCAACCCCATTGTCCTGGAATCACAAGGCTTGGATTTGATTCTTGGCATGGACTGGTTAGCTAAGCATAAGGGCCGAATAGACTGTGCAACTAGCACCATAACCCTGCAGTGCCCTTTTGGACAAGAAGTGAAGTTTGCCTCCCTTGGAAACCCTAAGAACCGACCCCTCCTGAGCTCCATGCAAATAGTCCCTTTGGAAGAAGTGCCGGTGATCAATGAGTACCCTGATGTCTTCCCAGACAGTTTACCCGGAATGCCCCCTGATAGAGAGATTGAATTCTCTATAGAGTTGCTACCCGGCACAGCACCCATATCCAAGAGACCCTATAGAATGGCGGCTAATGAGTTAGCCGAAGTGAAAGAGCAGATAGAAGAACTTGAGAGCCTAGGTTTTGTGCGACCTAGCACATCACCTTGGGGAGCTCCAGTGCTCCTAGTGGAAAAGAAGGATAAGACCAAGAGGATGTGCGTTGATTATCGCGCACTGAATGGAGTAACCATCAAGAATAAGTATCCTCTACCAAGGATAGATGATCTGTTCGACCAGCTGCAAGGAGCTAAAGTTTTCTCTAAGGTTGACTTGAGATCAGGATACCACCAATTGAAGATCAGATCTGAAGATATACCCAAAACAGCTTTCCTGACCCGATATGGATTATATGAGTATACGGTGATGTCCTTCGGACTCACTAATGCTCCAGCTTTCTTCATGAGTCTTATGAATAAGGTATTCATGGAATATCTCGACAAGTTTGTCGTGGTATTTATGGATGATATCCTAATCTTCTCCAAGGACGAGCAGGAACATGTTGGACATTTGAGAATGGTTCTAGGAAAGTTAAGAGAGCACCAGTTGTTTGCCAAGTACTCGAAGTGTGAGTTTTGGCTAGACCGAGTTGCTTTTCTCGGGCATGTGGTCACTGCCCAAGGAGTAGAAGTGGACCCGGGGAAAGTGAGAGACGTGCTTTCTTGGAAATCCCCGACTACGGTCACGGAAGTGAGAAGTTTCCTAGGTTTGGCTGGTTATTATCGGAGATTCATTGAAGGATTTTCAAGGATTGCCAAACCCATGACAGAATTGCTAAAAAAGGAAAAGAGGTTTGAATGGAGTGACGCCTGTGAGAAAAGTTTCATGGAGTTAAGGAAAAGGCTGACTACCCCACCTGTGTTGATCCTTCCGGATATCAGGAAAGACTTTGAGGTATACTGTGATGCATCCCGACTAGGCATAGGCTGTGTGCTTATGCAGGAAGGAAGAGTGGTTGCGTATGCCTCAAGACAGTTAAGACCCCATGAGCTGAACTACCCGACCCATGACCTAGAGTTGTCAGCAGTAGTGCATGCCTTGAAGATATGGCGACACTACCTGGTTGGAAACCGGTGTGAAGTATACACCGATCATAAGAGTCTGAAGTACATCTTCACTCAGACGGAGCTTAATCTCAGACAAAGAAGATGGCTTGAGTTGATTAAGGATTACGACCTTGGAATACATTACCACCCTGGCAAGGCAAATGTTGTTGCCGATGCCCTCAGTCGGAAAGTCCATTGTAATGCCATCTTGACCCCGCCCCTTCAACCCGAGCTAAGTCGAGAGCTGGAAAAGCTAAGGATAAATATGGTCAAGCCAGGAACGCTGGCGACTTTGCTGATTCAGCCTACCTTGGAGGACCGGATCAGAGAAGCTCAAAAAGTAGATGAAAAGATTGTATCTCTAAAGGAAAGCATGACCCAGGGAAAAGCCCCCGAGTTCTCCATCGACAGCAAAGGAACTGTTTGGTTTGGGAAACGCATTTGCGTGCCCGACAGAAAGGAAATCCAAGACTTGATCTTGAGAGAAGCCCATGAGTCCGCTTATTCCATCCACCCAGGAAGTACCAAGATGTACAAGGATATTAAGGATCATTACTGGTGGCCTGGAATGAAGCGAGATATTGCCGAGTATGTCGCAGTTTGTGACATTTGCCAAAGGGTTAAAGCAGAGCATCAGAAGCCAGCAGGATTGCTTCAGCCCTTAAGGATACCCGAGTGGAAATGGGAAGAAATAGGAATGGATTTCATCGTTGGATTACCTAAGACCCCGGCAGGACATGATTCCATCTGGGTAATAGTGGATCGACTGACCAAGGTCGCCCACTTTATCCCCGTCAAGACAACCTACCCGGCCAAGAAGCTAGCCGAGCTGTATCTGACCAAGGTTATCTGCCAACATGGAGTCCCAAAGAAGATAGTGTCTGACCGAGGAGCTCAGTTCACCTCCCACTTTTGGCAAAAGTTGCATGAGACAATGGGCACTAACCTGAATTTCAGTACCGCATATCACCCCAGACGGATGGACAAACCGAGAGAGTCAACCAGATCGTGGAAGATATGCTAAGAGCATGTGCCTTGGATTTTGAAGGAACCTGGGATCTCTGTCTGCCTTATGCCGAGTTCTCCTACAATAACAGCTATCAAGCCAGTATCCAGATGGCCCCCAATGAAGCTCTATATGGACGCAAGTGTAGAACCCCACTCTGTTGGACAGACGTAGGAGAAAAGATGGTTTTTGGACCAGACATTTTGAAAGAGGCAGAAGAGCGAGTTAAGGTTATCCGAGAGCGCTTGAAGACAGCCCAAACCCGGCAGAAGAACTATGCAGATAATCGGAGACGAGAGCTCGAGTTTCAGATAGGAGACCATGTGTATCTCCGAGTATCACCCCTACGAGGAACAAAGAGATTTGGAATGGGTGGAAAGCTAGCGCCTCGCTATATCGGACCTTACCCTATTGTCGACAGACGCGGAGTAGTGGCGTATCAACTGAGGTTACCCGAAGAACTCTCTGACGTCCACGACGTGTTCCATGTGTCCCAGTTGAAGAAATGTCTTCGCATCCCAGAAGAGCAAGTTCCGTTGAAAGAGATCGACGTACAACGCAACCTCACCTACAAGGAACGCCCTATTCGGATTTTGGAGACAAGGGACAGACGTACCAGACGAAAGACAATCAGATTCTGCAAGGTGCAATGGAGTAATCATTCTGAAAACGAAGCTACATGGGAACGAGAAGATCGCCTTCAAGCTGAGTACCCGGAGCTCTTCGCCGAGTAGCCGAATCTCGGGACGAGATTCTGTTAAGTGGGGGAGGTTTGTAACGACCCGTTTTTCTTTTCCCGCTAGTCTTCGTTTTCCCGAGCTCCCTTCCTATCCTGTCAGCTGTGCCCAGTTTTTCTCCCCGGCCAGCCGACTACCTTCTCTTGTGCCGAGTAGAGTTGCTACTCAGTCCTTGTATCCTGCCCTTATCCTTGTCTTACTCGGACCCCTTTGCTGCCGAGTGAGCACTGTGATGTGGCCGACTACCTTGTTGAGACCTGTTGCTTCTTTGTCCCCCGAGTTGCACCCGCCCGTTGGACGCCGACTACCATGGTAGTGAAGAACCAATCTTCACCTAACCGCAGCATCGCTTGGACCAGTGGTCAGTCCGAAGCCCGGTCAGTGAGATTTCTCCAACCTGTCCTAGCCTTGACCTTAATGTCTCGTCGCAGCTACAGTGCCTGCCAACTCCTCTGACCAGTTGGACTCCAAAGTCACTTCCTGTCATATCCCTGTCAGTTCATCTTGACTTCCTTGCTCCACCCGTTGCCCAGCTCCACCGTGCCTCAACCTTGCACGTCGGCTATATATACATATGGCCAACCGTGCCCCCTTCTTCCTTTGTTTTGCAAACCGGCCAGCTCCAGCTCTGCTGAGTTCTTGTTCTTCTCTCAAGCTTTGGAGCTCTGTCGCCTGGTTCGCAAGCCTGGTTCAGCCGACTGCCCCCTTTTCTGCAGCCGACTACTTCTTGATCCTTTTTCTTGGTGTTTTACTTCTCCTGCTTATCAGTGTTTCTTTCTGCTTGTTCAGAACCTGAACCGGTGGACGATCCCGAAGCCGCCTTCGCCGAAGACGACCCCTCCTTGGAACAAGGCAAGCCTCTTTGATCATATTGTTTCCCATATATGCAAAACTATGTTGTTTGGAAAATATTATGCATGCTTAGTTTACACCTTTTTAAACTGTTGGCCTCGGTTTTGCAAGCGCAACCGATGGACCTACCCAGTAGTAGCACTTATTTGGTAGGATGTTGTTATATTTCTCCCTTGAAGAGCCCCACAAATGGCACGCTAGCATCCTATCTGAGGATACGATGCCGAGTAGAATGGCTTAGCTCTGCAACGTTGTTTGTCGTTGGGAAAAACATTGGGTTTTACCAAACTGATTGAAAAACCCGGTACTCCGTGTATCGGCGTGTTTGTGAAACAAATAAAGTTGTGAAAATCTTGATATACAGAGACAGTGCCTGTGTGGCTTGGCTATGTATCATCATTAAGGACCGTTTCCTTTGGGAATTCCATCCGAGCATCTTACAGTGCGACCAGACGGGTATTATGGGATGCCCCTGGCCGAGTAAATAGTAGGTTTAGGGAAGTTCAGTGCCGACCACTGAATCCTGTGTGGATCTTTCGGCTGGCATTGGATGACTCTAGACTGGCTTTGGAAATGGCCTTGTCACGAATTTCTGGGTACAGGCCAGTACTCGGTGTAATTTTCGTGTCGGATGGGTAAAGCGCACACCCTCTGCAGAGTTTAGCAGAACTGTTCGAACAGCCGTGCCCCCGGTTAAGGGCGATGCAAGGTGATTCCCATAGCGTAGATTTGTTTGCCAGTGATTTGTGAAAAGTGTTTGATGGAAAGGGAACCGTGACCTGAGTTGCCGAGTAAGCAAACGGAAGGCCTGTGTGGCCAGAAACGGATCTGTGTGATCTGGGGTGTTAAGCACCATAAACAAGTGTATGAAAAGTAAACAGGATGAAGATCATGCTCCCGGGTTGTAGCCAGGGCAGCAAAGTTTAAGCCCCCGGGTTGTAGCCAGGGCGGCAATTCAGTCTTCGGGTTGTAGCCAGAAGACGGTGATGAGCACGCTCCCGGGTTGTAGCCAGGGCAGCAGTGTATTAGCTAGCTGGTTGTAGCCAGCCTAGCGGGCATTTAGTGCCATGATCATGCTCCCGGGTTGTAGCCAGGGCAGCGATGATGAGCCCCCGGGTTGTAGCCAGGGCGGCCGACTAGCTAGCTGGTTGTAGCCAGTGTAGCGGGCATCAAGTGCCACAGCTGAGATTTGGTTGTAGCCGAGTCTCAGGGTCAACGAGTGGTTGTAGCTACTCGGGAAGTACAGGACCAGCAAATACGAAGTAAAAGATGATAAGAACCTATATGATTATGCTTGATTCATTAAGTGGCGAGTTGTTGAAAAGCAACTTGCGGAATGGATAGAGGCGTGAGCCTCTGTCCGACAACAAAAATTTAAGCTCACTAGTGTTTGCAAAGAAAAGAGTTTCTAAAGGCAATTTTCGCAAATAAACCTTTAGCCTTTCTGTCTGACCGACATGGCATCATTTCCGGCTTGCTGAGTACGAAAGTACTCACCTTGTTCATATATATGTATAGTAGGTTTCGGAGAAGAAGACGAAGATCCGACTGCTGCCGAGTTCCTCCAAGACCAGGCCGACTACGAAGACTTCTGAAGGTTTCGAGCCTAGTTCCCAACCGAGCCTGTGGAGTAGTTTTGTCCAGCTTCCGCCCTGTTCTGCTGTTTCGCTAGATTACCAGTTGATTATTTTGCCCATCCCGGGTCTGTCCTGGATGGATCTCCTTGTACGTATATGTAAGTACTCTGTTTATGTATTATTGTAACTCTGTGTTGTATCATTGTTGTGCGTACCCGACTACTGATCCTGGGATCGGGTGCCTTATGCACATGGTGGCCTTCCACCTAGTCGGGAGGCGCCACAACTCCATTCCCAAAATTGCCAAATTTATATATATTTCTAAAACCCTCAAATCCCAAGAATTAAATTCAAATTCTAAAATCCTCTCGAGATCTTCAAATTCTAATCCATTGCAAAAATTTCCCAAAATTCCCAAGTCACGACCCCAAAACTTGAATTAAAATTGAGCCCGGAGCCTCTTTGAAACCCTCTCTTAGTTTCTCTCTCTCATATATATATATATATATATATATATATATATATATATATATATATAAATCCCTAGTGAAATCCCCTTGTTTGAATTCCAGAGAATATTATAAAAATCAAGCACCAAATTCCAAATTTAAAATCCCCTTCCAAATCCTTCAAAACCTCCCCAAAACAATTCCTGAGAAAATACTAAGCACTATCGTTCCTATCGGGCCATTCTCTTCCTTTTCTCGGCCCAAACCGAACCGGCCCACGCTAGCCCGTGCACGCGCCTCGGCTGCCAACAACTGGGCCCCAGCGGCCAGTCCCTCTCCAGCTGTGCTGCGGGCGCTGACACACGCGTGCACCTGCGCTCACCACCTCAGCTCCTGCCGGGCCCCACTCGTTAGCTCTCCTCCCGGACGCCATCTCCCCGACACACGGACCCCGCACGTCAGACCCGTCCCCTACCTCGCGCCCCTCTCTCTTGCCCGACCCCTGTTCGGTAGAATGGCCACGAGGAGCACGTGTCACCGCCGAGCAAAATATCTCCCTTCCCATGCACCTCCAAGGTCAACCTCGCCTCACCGTCCCGTCGCATCAACCTACCGTGCCTATTCCCCTCAGTTCCCCTTTTTCCCCTTGGCACTAGTGATGATGCCGGCCATAGCGCACGACATGGCCCCAAGCTCCCGTCGCGTCGCGCCTTCTCTGCCATAGCCATGCCTTGTTGCCGCACCGACCTTCTTCGTCGTCACGACGCGCCTCCTCCTGCCTATAAACCCGCTGCCCCAACGAGCCCTTGCTCCAAGCCAAGCCTAAGCCTCCCTCTCCGCAGCGCCATGTTTTTCCCAAGCCCAGCTCAAGCTCTATGAACTGGTGTTGCCGCGCGACGTCGCCCTACCGACGTGCGAGCGCCTGTCCTGCTACCGCTCGGGACCATACCCGATTCGTGCCGCCGAGCTCCAAATCGAGCTCGAGCTCGAACCAGGCACCATAGCCACCGCTGCCATTGTCCGTTTGCCTCTTCCCCGGTGAGCTCCTATTCCCTCCTCTCTTCTCCATTCATTTTTCCCCGAGGAATCGAGGTCCCTTCCGAACCCCGCCGCCGGTGACCTCGTTCCCCCGTCGCCGCGTGACGCCATCATCTCCCCTCCGATCTCGGGACCTCACTGCCAGGCGCCATCACGCCCTTCCCCGCCAATCCAAACCGGTCAACACCTTCCCCCTCTCCTCCGCTCTCCACCGGTGCTCTCCGCCGTCGCTGGCTCGCCGCCGATGACTGAAGCCGCTCGGTTGCCGCGAGCTGTTGATCCTCCTCGTCGGCCTCCCCTCTCTGTCTATGGAGCCCCTTCTCTCTCGGTCACCGACCCATGGGCCCGCTTGGTTAAATATATGACATGTGGGGCCCCGGATAAAGAACCAAAGATTTAAATCAATAAGCCACTTACAGGCGGACCCCACCTTAAGCCTTTTCCTATCCCAATGACATGTGGACCCGTCTGATAAGTGTACAGTGATATTATATTATTACTCCCTCCTTATCACACTGACAAGTAGGCCCCACTATTTAAAAAATTCCTAGACCAGTGCTCCAATGGCATATGGGCCCCATCCATTTCTCTCTTCCCTGTACCAATGACATATTGGGTCACCCTGTCATTCTCTCTCTCCCTATCTCACTACAGGTAGGCCCCCTCCCATTAGCTCTCCTATATGCATGACATGTGGGACCACCATGTCAGTCCCTTGCCCTTCCACTGCCATGTGAGCCCTCCCTGTCATTTAGCTCCCTCTCTCTCTCTTCCAAATGCCATGTGGGCCACTGCCTCCTCTCTCTCTGTGCCCTTGACAAGTGGGCCAGCCCTCAATTTCTCTCTCCCAGTCACTGACCAAGGGCCCCACCTGTCAGCCACTATTCCTGAAATACTTCTTTTTCCAATAATTCAAATAATCCTTTTCTTAATCCAGAAAATCCTTAAAACTTCAAAAATCCATATCTTTTAATTCGTAACTCAGATTGAGCCCGTTCAAGTCTCCAAATTTTTCTAAACATGATATATACCTCATGGCACTATTAGTTAATAATAATAGTATTTTATTTCTAGGGTTTTGTGTGTTTTTCTCTCATTTCGCGCGTAGTCGACGCTTCGGAAATTCTCTCAGACGTCGGATTTTCGTGAAGTTTGAAGATGAAGACTGAGGCACATCACTCCTTGACCATATTGCTCCTAAATTTAAAATGTTTTGTTTGCAAAATTGCATGGTTAGTGTGCACGTTAAATTGATCGGCCTCGGTTTGCATGTCGAACCGACGGACCTTCCCAGTAGCTGCATAAATCCCTAGGATATTGGTATCCGACTCCTTGTCGCTCCACCCCATGGTACCTCGGTGACCGTGCTCTCTGAGCATAGAGTCCGATGGTCCCACCTCCAGCACAATTGTTTGTCGATATGGGAAAGTAGGGTTTCCAAAGATTTAAAAACCCAACATACGATGTCAGTGGAATTGCGAAACAAAATCGTTTGCGAAAATCCGCGGTGCAATGTGATCACCTGTGTGGTGGCACTTCGTATTCGCATATAAGGACCGTTTCCTTGGGGAATTTCATCCGAGCATCTCATAGTGCGACTACACGGGTGGAATGGGATGCCCTTGGCCGAGTAACTAGTGTTCCCAAGATCGTTCGGTTGCTAATAAATGTGGGAGCGGCTGGGTACCAAGAGGGCGATATACCCCTGTCCCTGAGTACAGGAAATGAGTTCCTGGCACTTGGTTTGAGAACCCATTTATAGGGCAATGTACTATCTTGGGTGGGCTTTGAAAAGGCCTTGTCACGAACCTTCCCGCTGACGAGTGTGGGTAAAGCGTGCACCCTTTGCAAAGGTTTATAAACTATTCGAACAGCCGTGTCCACGGTTACGGGTGAATGTGAGATGATTCCTCTAGCGTAGATTTGATTGCCAGTGCTTTGCGAAAGAGGATTTGTGGTATGGGAGTCATTTCCAGAATTGGCCTTAGTGGTTGATGTATGACCTGAGTGGTCTGAAACGGGTCTGTGTGACCCGGGATGTCGAATGGCATCATAGATTAGGTTTCCCGAGCGGGAGCAGTATGTGATTTGAGATAAGTGGATGGCTCGAGGAGCCCCTGAGATGAATTATGGGTTGGGATGATGTCCTAGATAGGACGAAAGTGAAAGAAAAATTATAGAGGAAAAATAAGATTACGTCCTGGAGAGGACGAAAGTGAAAATAAAGTAATAGATGAGAATACAGTGAAAAGCTGCTTGAGGGCAGACCCACTGAACCGCTGTCGTGACCCGACAAGCGAAATAGGAATAAACTTGGCTAAAAAAACAATTAAAATTTGATTCGTCCGCTTGAGTTGTTGCAAAGCAATTCGCGGACAGGATTGAGGTAAGAGCCTCCTTCCAGTTGCAATGAGAGAACTCACACTTAGAATTTTGGAAAATGATTTCAAAGTAAAATGTTTGTGAAATAAACCCCAGCCTTTCTTTGGTAGCCTGCATATCTCACTTTTTCTATGACTTACTGAGTACGTATGTACTCAATCCATCTCCATTTCCCCTCTTTTAGGATGATTGAAGTTGAAGTGAAGATTATGGTTTCTTTCCTAATTCCAAGCCGTTGCTTGTGAATTGGGTTCCCGCTGTGTTGTCATTCCGTTGTTGCTATTTTATTTGCAGGTCGTTGCTCAGGGCTCGTCCGAAGTCGCAACTTATAAAGGTATAATATATATTTATTTAGTTAACTACTGTGGTACATCTCCATTGACCGCGGGTACCAGCAAGGTTTCTTGGGACTGGTGCTGGCATCGCGGTTCCATGGGAGTTGGTTCACACCAATCTCCTGCGGCGCTCCCTCTCTGGTGTCATTGTAGGTGGTGCTAGGGCGGGGGCGTTACAATCAGTATCCTTGTCTCTATAATATAGTAAGGCACAAACAATCGACCATCTCACAAATCTTCCAAACCAGCCCACCAACCTTTTCATGGAGAAGGGATTTAATTGGAGCTAAATTAGTGGTGTGGAATAATTTATTGCCTCACATCGCTAATCTGGTGTTGACTTAGCAACAAGATGAGTTTCGCTGGAATCTCACCCCAAACGGGATCTTTTCGGTTAAGTCTCATTATTTAGCCCTGATTCATACTAGTGTTCCAAATATAAATAAGTGCATTTGGAAGCTAAAGGGTCCTTTAAAAATTAAGATTTTCCTTTGGTATTTACGTCGCAGGGTAGTTCTTACAATGGATAATCTAGCTAAGCGAAAATAGAAAGGTAGCAAGTCTTGTTGTTTTTGTCATAAAGTGTCATCTAGCTCGTTTGGTGTGGTATATTACTCACATAGCTTCAAATTTACAACCGCCTCATATTATTTCTAACATGTTTGGGAGCTGGCTTATACGCGTTCCCAAAGATATGAGGAATCTTGTACTGTTAGGAGCAACGGCTCTTTGTTGGTCCTTATGGCGCTGTAGGAATGGTATTATTATTTTTACAACAAAAGTATGTCTTCTCCTTTGCAGGTTATCTCCTTAGTTACCCGGTGGCTTCGTTCTTGGGCTATCCTCCACAAACCGGGACTACAAGATTTTATTGCGGTGGCTTTGCAACAATTGGACCGTGTGACAATAAAGTGTTTTACCCAGGAGCATGGGTGGTGATCTAGTCTACGGATTGATAGCCATTAAACATATGTTTCTGTATTTTCTTTTATCAATTTGGTTTTGGGCGTGTTTTTGGCTGTATGCATCCTAGTTATGCAGAGCTCAGGAGTGGTTTGTATCGTCTTGATGTAATTGATTGAGATCAATAAATCTTCCATTATCTAATAAAACAACTATCTCAATTGTAGCCCTTTGCATAACATCACTCTCAGAGACGTTTAACTATTTGATCGAAGATAAATCAAAATTATTAATGAGGAAAAAAAACAAAATCTAGTTAAAAAAACGTGCAGAGCCACAGGCTAGTGTTGGCCAAACGGGCGGACCAGGCCGGCACGGCCCGAGGCACAGTCCGGCACGGCCTGCAATGGCACGGCCCGTTTAGGCACGGTCCCTGTAGCGGGCCGTGCCGTGCCTCCCCCCCGGCCCAGGCAAGGCACGCCGAGATCGTGGGTCGTGCCGTGCCGGCACAGCCCGTCGGTGGCCCACCGTGCCCGGACCGGCCCAATCCACTGTAGCAAGCACTTAACCGATGCCGCCGTCTCCCTGCCTGCGCGCCTCCTCGGCCTCCACCGCCTCCCGCGCCTGCCGTCGCCGCTTGCTGCTTCTCCTCCCCATAGCTCCTCCCGGCCGTCGACGCCTGCCGCGGCCTTTGCTGCCGCCTCCCCGCCTGCGCGCCTCCTCGGCCTCCGCTGCCTCCCACGCCCGCTACTGCCGCCTGCTGCTTTTCCTCCCCGTAGCTCCTCCCGGCCGCCGCCGCCCTCCACGCCCTCCGCCGCCGCCTCCCCGCCGGCACGCCTCCCCAACCTCCGCTGCCTCCCGTGCCCGTCACCGCTGCCTACTGCTTCTCCTCCCCGGAGCTCCTCCCGGCCGCCGACGCCTGCCGCGGCCTCCGCCGCCGCCTCCCCGCCTGCGTGCCTCCTCGGCCTTCGCCGTCTCCTGCGCCCGCCACCGACGCTTGCTGCTTCTCCTCCCCGTAGCTCCTCCCAACTGCCAACGCTTGTCGCGGCCTCCGCCGCTGCCCTCCGCGCCCTCCGCCACCGCCTCCCCGCTTGTTGCTTCTCCTCCCTGTAGCGGGCCGGCCGTGCCGGGCCGTTACCATGCCGGCCCTCTACAATCCGCGAGCCATGCCGTGCCGGCCCAGTCATGGCACGGCACGGCCCACGGTCACCCGTACCAGGCTGGCCCGAACATGGTTACTGTAGCACCATGCCCAAGCCGGCCCAATAAGGCATGGCCCATTTGGACAACTATACCACAGGCTCCTCCGCAGCAACCACCACCACCACTGCCGCGGCGCTAGATTTGACCATCGACGGCAGCAAGCCAATGGACGACCTTCACTGGTGCTCACGATTTGATTCACCACCTCACTGTCACCAGATCCATGACCTCGAGAACTGCCAAGACCAGCAAGCTCGAGGAGAGCTCCCTAGTGCAGCCGGCATCAGTCTCTCTTTCCTAGCTCCAACTTGGTAGCAGAGCCTGAGCGACAGCAGCAGCAACAAGAGAAAAAAGAGCAGAAGCAACAGAAGAAGAGAAGAGAGGAATGAGAAAGCAAGAAGGCAGAGGAAATGCGATCCTTGACTGTTGGCCGTGGCACAGAGGAGGAACGGAGCATGCCTGCTCCCAAATCCAAGCGAGGCGAAAAAGTGTGGACTAAAACTACGGATAGCATAAGGCACTGGAGTGAAATATTTTTTTAGTGGAAGTCTGGACAGATGCAGGCAGCTTTGACCGCTCTCTAAGGATCCGTTTGGTTCATGAGCAAGTTTGAAAGGGGTACGATCTTCATGTTTATAGAGGGGCTATTTAAGTTAGGTGTTTGATTACATGGATCCGATGAGCTAATTTTTTTTATTCGATGGATGAGGGTGAATGAAATAAGCATAGTTAACTATCAATTAATAAAAAATATGAAATTGTTATTAATTTTATTATAATCAATATTAATTACCACAAAAAGTTAATTATCCTTAATCAACACTAATCTTGACAAGAAAATTACTAATTAACACCAAAATAGACTAATTATCACTAATCACTTACTAACGATCAAGGTTAGCAAAGGCATATGTCCTCATTCGGTTAAATTTACCAGATGGCCACATCCAGCATCATAACGGAATATTTTTTATATTGGCTGTCCCATCCATCCTCGTACACCAACCAAACACACCCCAACTTTCAATGAAAGGTGGAGTGCATGGACAAGTCACTCTTCAGTTCCTCCCTTAATAAAACAAGATAAGTACGCGGCAAAATATTTGTTCCTTTTCTCTTAAGTAGTACTTTCCTCCTCCACAAATATAAAAGATTCTAAAGATTTTAGAGAGATGGAGCGAAAAGAATATAACATCCCTTGGTTAAGAGATGGTTGGGAAGTAGAAGTGTGATCGGGGATAAAATGGGAGAAAATTGAATAAGGGACGATTGATGCTACAAGCAATACTCCAAAATCACTTGTATTTGTGGACAGAGAGAGTATAATAGATTATCGGGGGCACGCTTCATAAGTTTACAATTTTTCCAAAAAACATTTATCATCATTTTTTGTAGAAAGAATTTAAAATTAACTTTGTTGACCATTAATTTGGTCAGCAAGTTGGTTGGGAACCTCAGCTCTTCCAGTGCTTGTTTTGGTTCTGATATGTGCTTTTTCCCGCCATCCCGGTAATGTTTCATCCACTAGTGTGATTGCCGACTCTCGCCTTTTTCTCCTTTTGCCTTGCTCCTTGCCTCTTCACTTGGGTGTCTCTAGTCGCATCGTTCAGCGGCTCTCCCTCCTCCTTTGAGGCTTTCCATCCCCCAAAGGGCGTCGGTGGGCATTGAATTGGCTAGGAAATTGTAAAGCCGGATTGAAGATGACTTGATACGGGCGGCCTATGGATGCATTCTTCAGTGGCCTCTGTAACACCCCCGCCCTGGCACCACCTACAGTGACACCAGAGAGGAAGCGCCGCAGGAGATCGGCGTGAACCGACTCCCACGGAACCGTGTTGCCGGTACCAGTCCCAGGAAATCTTGCTGGTACCCGCGATCAACTGAGATGTACCATAGCAACTAAATAAATATTTGTATATTATACCTTTATAAGTTGCAACTTTGGACAAGTCCTGAGCAGCAACCTGCAAATAGAACAGCAGCAGCGGAACGACAACACAACGAGAACCCAATCCACAAGCAACGGATTGGGATTAGAAAAGAAATCCTAATCTTCACTTCAACTTCACTCTTTCTGAAGGGGAAAAAATATAATGAATTGAGTACATACGTACTTAGCAAGTCACGAGAAATGTGGGTTATGCAGGCCACCAAAGAAGGGCTGGGGTTTATTTCGTAACATTTTATTTTAAAACATTTTCCAAAACCCTAAGTGTGGGTTGATCCAGTTGTAACTGGAAAGAGGCTCTCGTCTCGATCCTGTCCGCGAATTGCTTTGCAACAACTCAAGCAGACGAACAAATTTTTAATTGTTTAAAATTTGGCCAAGTTTATTCCTTTACCGACTGTTGGATCATGACAGTGGTTCAGTGAGTCTGCCCTCAAGCAGTTTCCACCATATTCTCATCTATTACTTTATTTTCACTTTCGTCCTCTCTAGGACGTAATCTTATTTTTTCCTATTATTTTTCTTTCACTTTCGTCTCATTATCTCAACTTCGGCTTCCAGAGCCATCCATAATCTCCATCTTAAACGCACACTGCTTCCACTCGGGAAGCCTAACTATGATATCATCTAACATCCCGATCCACACAGGACCGTTTCACACCACGTACTGGTCGTCCATCAGCCGACCTGGCCGATTCTGGTAACGATTCCCAAATCCAAAAACCACTTTCGCAAACATTTGCAAACAAAACTACGCTAGAGGAATCACTTCACATCGCCCTTGACCGTGGGCATGGCTGTTTAAACAGTTCGATACTTTGCAGAGGTGTACGCTTTCCCCACACGACGCGAGCTTATTTCCCCTATTTGTCAGCGGGGAAGGTTCGCGACAAGACCTTTCAGGAGCCATCCTAGAGTACCTCATGCCTGATAGATGGGCCAAACTCAGTCAAGTATTCAGCTTGCAAATAATCCCCAAACTCCTAGACCAAGTACTGGGTAAGCTTTCCTTCCTTGCTCTACTCTGGAACCCGGAGATACCCCTAAACACCTTATCCCGACGTTCCATATCTACTGGCATGTGAGGTAACCCTGTTCTGGCTGAATACTTAGCCAAGGACGTCCCATACCGCCCGTGTGGTCGCACTGTATTATGGTCAGTGCAATTCCCTAAGGAATCGGTCCTTATATACGAATACAAAGCATCCCTACCCAGACGATCACTTTACATCATGACTTTTCGCAAATATTTCTTCATTTCTCAAGCATACCGACACCGCGTGTCGGATTAAAAGAGTTGGTAAACCCTGGTTTTCCCAGTTCGACAGCACATGTGATTTGGGTGAAACCGTCGATACCCATACTCAGAGAGCATGGATGCCGAGGTAACACTAAGGTGGAGCGACAAGGAATAGGGTATACCAAACCTATGGGATATTGCAGCTACTAGGTGGGTCCGTCGGTTCGTCGCGCGAACCGAGGCCAAAACAGATTTAACGTGCGCACTAAAATGCAATTTGGCAAATAAAATATTTTATAAACTAGGAGCAATATGTTCAAGGAATGACTTGCCTCAGTCTTCGTCTTCAAAATCCGTGAATTCCGACGTTTGAAACAATTTTCGTCGTCGTTGACTACGCGCAACGACAAAAAACACACAACAACTCTTGAAATAAAATATTATTATTAATAACTAATAGTTCCATGAGGTAGATCTCAATTTTAGAAAAATTTTGAGACTTGAACGGAGTCGATCGGAGTTACGGATGAGAAGATATGAATTTTTGAAATTTTAATTGATTTTCTAGGAATAAAAAGGATTTATTAAATTTTGGAAAAGAAATATTCCTAGGAATATTCTTGGCTGATAGGTGGGGCCTATGTCAGAGAGAGGGAGAGGTGCTGAGAGGTAGGGCCCATTGGTCAGTGACACAGAGAGAGAGGGGCAGGGGGTCAACATGTCAGAGGGGCCCACGTGTCATTGAGATAGAGAGTGAACAGACGGGTCCCACATGTCACGCACAGTGGTGAGTATAACATAGGGGTCCCACATGTAAGTTATACACAGGGATAAGACGGTGGGTCCCAGATGTAAGTGACCCACTTATTGATAATAGGGATTAATTATTTTTCAATGGTGTCGGGCCCACATGTCGGGCACTATGAGGGAGGTGGTGAGGGGCCACTGGCAGAGATATGAGAGAGGTGGGGGCTACATGTCGGTGACCCTGGCTGGGCAGGCCCGTTTGACAGAGGAAAAACGGGAGAGGAAGAAAGAGAGACCCGGGGAAATCGACGGCGCTTGGCGCCCCGAGCGGCGGTGAGCCGGCGGCGGCGGATCCTCGGGGTAGAGAGCGGGAAAGACGGGGAGCAAGTTGGTCGGTTTGGATCGGGCAACCGGGGCTCGATGGCGGCCGACGACGCGTGGCACAGAAAGTAGGGGAGAGAAGAGAGCGCACGGCGGCGGTGGGATCACGGGCACCGGCAGCGAGGTCGGATGAGGGCCCTGGGTTCTCGGGGCGAATTGGGGCACGACAGCTCGGGATCCAGAGGGGAAAGGAGAGAAAGAGGTAGTAGCTCACCGAAAAAAGAAAAGAAATGGCTGCGGCGGCGCTCCAAGCTCGGTTCGGGCGCAGCGAGGCTGAGGGACAGGGAGGAGCGGGCTATGGCGGCTATTTATAGACACGGGGTGTCGCAAGGGGACAATGGAGAAGGTCGGTGCGTGCGGAGCGAGGCATGGCAGTGGCGCGAAGCTCGGGTGGCGGCAATGGCGGTGGCACGGAGCTCGGGACAGCGGGACGGCTACGCCGACCGAGGCGAGGAGCGGCTTGCGGTGGGGGCGCGGAGCACGGGGCGGGGCGGCGGAGGACGGCGTGTAGGCTGAGACAGTCGGGCGGCAGAGAGCCATGCACGGCACGGCGGCGACGGTGGTGTGGCCATTTGGCCGAACACCTGGCGTGCACGCGCGAGGGAGAGAGAGAGGAATACGACGACGCTGGCACGTGGGCCTGGCTGGCGAGCGGGCCCGAGCTGTTGGCACGAGCGTGGCCACAGTGCGGCGGTGGGCCCCGGTTGGCAGCAGCGCGAGCGTGGCGCGAGCGGGTCCGGCCTGTCGGGCGCGGCGCGGCGCGGTTAACACGTGCCTCGGCTGCTGGGCGCGGCTGTCAGGAGGGGCGTGCAGGGTGACTCGGTGGGCCGAGCGGCTTTCTGGGCCGAGGGAGAGGGAGGGAAGAGCGGACCATTGTGAATAGTGACTCCTATTATTTTTCCAGGGATTTTCAGGGTGTGGTTTCAAAAGGAGTTTGAATAGGTATTTTATTTCAAAATTTGGTTTTGAGTTTGCAAAAATTCTAAGGATTTTAATACAAGGCTTCCTGGCTTGAGTTCACACACACACACAAACATATATATATATAGAGAGAGAGAGATGGGCTATGGTGCTTCATGAAGCACGGAGGAGCCCGTGCTTCATGCTCCGGTCCGTCGGATCGTCCCGATCGACGGTCCGGGGGCGTTCCCGGGCCCCGGGTCTTATATATATATATATATATATATATATATATGACAAGGAGTTTCTAAGATTCAAAGGAGAGGAAAGGGATTTCAAATCAGGGATTTTAAATTTTTAAAATTTGGAAATTTGGCCCTGCATGGAGAAGAGGTTGAATATTTGATTTTTCCTAGGAGAATAGAATAAAGAAAATTTTTATGGAAGGACTTCGAGAGGGAAATTCGAATTGCAAAATTCAAATTCGAGATTAAATTTTGGATTTGGATTTTGATCAGGGAATTTGAGAGAAATCTCGGGGCTTCAAGGAGGGGATTAAATTGAGATCCGCAGCACTTAGTCATTAGGTTCACACACAAAATATCAAATTTTTGAAACTAGGGTTTTATTAAAATAGTTTTTAACGGCCCGAAAAATCGAGGCGTTATAGCCCCTGTGGCGCCTCCCGACTAGGTAGAAGGCCACCATGTGCATAAGGCACCCGATCCCAGGATCAGTAGTCGGGTACGCACAACAATGATACAACACAGAGTTACAATAATACATAAACAGAATACTTACATATACGTACAAGGAAATCCATCCAGGACAGACCCAGGATGGGCAAAATAACCAACTGGTAAACTAGCGAAACAGCAGAATAGGGCGGAAGCTGGACAAAAGCTACTCCACAGGCTCGGTTGGGAACTAGGCTCGAAACCTTCAGAGGTCTTCGTAGTCGGCCTGGTCTTGGAGGAACTCGGCAGCAGTCGGATCTTCGTCTTCCACTCCAAAACCTACTATACATATATATGAACAAGGTGAGTACTTTCGTACTCAGCAAGCCGGAAATGATGCCATGTTGGTCAGACAAAAAGGCTAAAGGTTTCATTTGCGAAAGACTGCCTTATTAAACTCTTTTCTTTGCAAACACTAGTGAGTTCCAAATTTTAGTTGGCAGACAGAGGCTCACGCCTCCATTCATTTCGCAAGTTGCTTTTCAACAACTCACCACTTAAAGAATCAAGCATATGTATAAATATATATCATCTTTTACTTTGCATTTGTTGGTCCTGTATCTCCCGAGTAGCTACAACCACTCGTTGACCCTGAGACTCGGCTACAACCAAATCTCAGCTGTGGCACTTGATGCCCGCTACACTGGCTACAACCAGCTAGCTAGTCGGCCGCCCTGGCTACAACCCGGGGGCTCATCATCGCTGCCCTGGCTACAACCCGGGAGCATGATCATGGCACTAAATGCCCGCTAGGCTGGCTACAACCAGCTAGCTATTCGGCCGCCCTGGCTACAACCCGGGGGCTCATCATCGCTGCCCTGGCTACAACCCGGGAGCATGATCATGGCACTAAATGCCCGCTAGGCTGGCTACAACCAGCTAGCTATTCGGCCGCCCTGGCTACAACCCGGGGGCTCATCATCGCTGCCCTGGCTACAACCCGGGAGCATGATCATGGCACTAAATGCCCGCTAGGCTGGCTACAACCAGCTAGCTAAAACACTGCTGCCCTGGCTACAACCCGGGAGCGTGCTCATCACCGTCTTCCGGCTACAACCCGAAGACTGAATTGCCGCCCTGGCTACAACCCGGGGGCTTAAACTTTGCTGCCCTGGCTACAACCCGGGAGCATGATCTTCATCCTGTTTACTTTTCATACACTTGTTTATGGTGCTTAACACCCCGGACCACACAGATCCGTTTCTGGCCACACAGGCCTTCCGTTTGCTTACTCGGCAAACTCAGGTCACGGTTCCCTTTCCATCAAACACTTTTCACAAATCACTGACAAACAAATCTACGCCATGGGAATCGTTCCTTAATGATAATACATAGCCAAGCCACACAGGCATGTCTCTGTACATCAAGATTTTCACAAATCTTTCCTTTATTTCACAAAACGCGCCGATACACAAGGTATCGGGTTTTCCAAACTGTTTAGTAAAACCCATCATTTTTCCCAACGACAAACAACGTTGCAGGGCTAAGCCATTTTACTCGGCATCGTATCCTCAGATAGGATGCTAGCGTGCTATTTGTGGGGCTCTCAAGGGAGAATATAACAACATCCTACCAAATAAGTGCTACTACTGGGCAGGTCCATCGGTTGCGCTTGCAAACCGAGGCCAACAGTTTTAAAAGGGTGTAACTAAGCATGCATATATTTTCCAAACAACATAGTTTTGCATATATGGGAAACAATATGATCAAAGAGGCTTGCCTTGTTCCAAGGAGGGGTCTTCTTCGGCGAAGGTGGCTTCGGGATCGTCCACCGGTTCAGGTTCTGAACAAGCAGAAAGAAACACTGATAAGCAGGAGAAGTAAAACACCAAGAAAAAGGATCAAGAAGTAGTCGGCTGCAGAAAAGGGGGCAGTCGGCTGAACCAGGCTTGCGAACCAGGCGACAGAGCTCCAAAGCTTGAGAGGATGAAAACTTAGCAGAGCGGGAGCTGGCCGGTTTGCAAAACAAAGGAAGAAGGGGGCACGGTTGGCCATATATATATATAGCCGACGTGCAAGGTTGAGGCACGGTGGAGCTGGGCAACGGGTGGAGCAAGGAAGTCAAGATGAACTGACAGGGATATGACAGGAAGTGACTTTGGAGTCCAACTGGTCAGAGGAGTTGGCAGGCACTGTAGCTGCGATGAGACATTAAGGTCAAGGCTAGGACAGGTTGGAGAAATCTCACTGACCGGGCTTCGGACTGACCACTGGTCCAAGCGATGCTGCGGTTAGGTGAAGATTGATTCTTCACTACTTCGGTAGTCGGCGTCCAACGGGTGGGTGCAACTCGGGGACAAAGAAGCAACAGGTCTCAACAAGGTAGTCGGCCACTACACAGTGCTCACTCGGCAGCAAAGGGGTCCGAGTAAGACAAGGATAAGGGCAGGATACAAGGACTGAGTAGCAACTTTACTCGGCACAAGAGAGAAGGAAGTCGGCTGGCCGGGGAGAGGGAAAACGGAGGCACAGCTGACAGGATGGGAAAAGATTAAGATCCAGAAAACCAGTTACAACAGGGAAAAGGAAAGCGGGTCGTTACAGCCCCTATCTCTGCTTTGGGGATTTCCATCCCCTAAAAGGGCGTTAGCGGACATTGATACAAACAGCAACATGATAAAGTCGGGCCCTTGGGGTACCTCCTTTAGGCATAACAAGTGGATGTCATCAAGCTCAAGGCTAGCATTAGTTCTGTTTTGGTGTTTGGCTCCGTAATCTTGTAGGTGGAAAAGGTCATAGCATCTCTTTTTCTCTCTGTCTTTGGTGCTCTTTGGGAGGATGAGGCGCTCCTTGTTATCTCTTCCTTGTATTCCCCCATGTATTCTCTTTGTCCTCCAGGGAAACTGTGCCTGCGCAGCTGGAGTCTGCCCTATGTAATTCTATTTGATGTAATATATTCAGGTGGGCATTTTGTCCCCGATGACTGTCACACTCCGATCTGGCACCGCCGTACAACGGTACCAAATAGGACGTGTCACAGGAAAACAGTACGAACTGCCTTCCCGCATAACCGTGATATCAATACCAGTCCTAGAACGCAGTACTGGTATCCACGGAAATCAGATATGCATCATCGCGAACCTTAAATAAATAGTAGCCATATACCTTAACTTACGTTGCAGCTTCGGAGCAAGCCGGAGACAGCAACGAACAGCACGGAGGCAGCAGTAGCAATGGAACAGCGGATTAAGTCCCAACACACAGGCAGCGGCTGGGAACCATGTAACGACCCGTTTTTCTTTTCCCTATTGGAATTCGTTTTTTCTGAATTCTAACTCCTCTCCTATCTCGTTCAGCTGTGCCCCAGTTTTCTCTCCCTGGCCAGCCGACTGTCTTTTTCCCTTGTGCCGAGTAGATTCCTACTCAGTTCTTGAATCTTGCCCTTTTACCTTTGTCCACTCGGCCATCTTTGCCGCCGAGTAAACCTTGCAATCGTCGACTACCTTGTTAACCTGTTCTGTCTTGCCACCCCGACTGCCGAAGTGGTGACGTAACCCGACTTTCACCTGCCCGCAGCCCCGCTCGGACCAGCGGACAATAACCCACCGCACCTCAAGACCCGTTTGGACCAATGGTTAGTTAGAGGCTCTGTCTGCCAGTCTCACCAACCCGTCCTTGCCATGACCTGTATGTCTCATCGCCGCTACAGTGCCTACCAACTCCTCCAGTCATGCCCAATCCCTAAGTCAATCTCTGCCTTGACGTCACATCACCCTAACCAGCTAGCTATAGCCTTGCCAGCTTATCGTGACTCCTTTTCTCTACCTATCACCCTGCACCGCCTTGTCCCTGCCTCGCACACCGGCTATAAAAAGTCATCCATGCCTCTTCTTTCCCTGTTTTGCAACCCAGCCGTCTTTGCCAAACCGCCATCACCAGCTTCACCGCTAAACCCTCATCTTCCTCCTCCCCAGCCCCCGAAACCGTTCTGCCCCACGAGCTCCATTGTCGCCGCTCGTCGCATCGCCCCTGTGTTCCTCCGGTGAGTCTTGTTGTCCAGTCCGCAAGCTTAACTCAGTTGTCTACGATGAACCTTCATCCGGCTACCATCCATCCTCAGTCGACTGCTACCCTTCTGCAGCCGACTACCGCGATGTTCTTTTCCTAGTGTTTTACCTCTTTTTCAGCGTATCAGTAATTATCTCTTCTGCGTGTCTAGACCCTGAACCGGCAGACGATCTAGAAGCCGTCTTCGCCGAGAAAGATCTCCCGCGGGAACAAGGCAAGCCCCTTTGACCATATTGTCTCCTATATGTGCAAAATTATGTTGTTTGCAAAATATGCATGCTTAGTTTACACTTTAAATTGATCGGCCTCGGTCTGCAAGCGCAACCGACGGACCTACCCAGTAGTCGCACTTATTTTGGTAGGATATTGATGTATTTCTCCCTCGATAGCCCCACAAATGGCACGTTGGCATCACATCCTTTGGGTGCGATCGCCGAGTAGAATGGCTTAGCCCTGCAGCGATCGTGTTGTCGTTTGGGAAACAGTGGTTTTTACTCAACTGTTTGAAAACCCGGTACTCTGCGTATCGGTGTGTTTGCAAAATAAATGAAAAGTTATGAAAACCTTGATGTACAGAGACAGTGCCTGTGTGACCTGGCTAGGTATTATTGATAAGGACCGTTTCCTTTGGGAATTGCATCCGAGCATTTCACAGTGCGACCATACGGGTAGTATGGGATGCCCCTGGCCGAGTAAATTGTAGGTTTAGGGAAGTTCGGTGTCGACTGGAGTGGACTCATCTGAGTTGTGGCTCGTGAGCCCTAGTGCTGACGGTGGTTGGAGCTAACCTAAAGCATTGATCCTGTGTGGATCCTTCTGCTGGCATTGGATAACCCTAGACTGGCTTTGGAAATGGCCTTGTCACGAACTTCCGGTACCGGCCAGTACTCGGTGTAAGTTTCATGTCGGATGGGTAAAGCGTACACCCTCTGCAGAGTTTAACTGAACTGTTCGAATAGCCGTGCCCACGGTTAAGGACGGTGTAAGGTGATTCCCATAGCGTAGATTTGATTGCCAGTGATTGTGAAATTGATTGATGGGAAGGGAATCGTGACCAGAGTTTGCCTAGTAGCAAACGGAAGGCCTGTGTGGCCAGAACCGGGACTGTGTGACCCGGGGTGTTAAAGCACCATGAGCAAGTGTGTGAAAAGTAATCAGGAGAAAAGTCTTCGGGTTGTAGCCAGAAGACGATAAAGAGCAGACTACCTGGTTGTAGCCAGGGCAGCGAATTTGTGCTAACTGGTTGTAGCCAGTGAAGCAAAAGAGCTGGTAACCGGTTGTAGCCGGAAATTACTAAGAGATAGCTGAGAACCGGTTGTAGCCGAGTCTCAGGATCAACGGGTGGTCGGAGCCACTCGGGAGAGCAGTAGACCTAAGGAGTGGTCGAAGGCACTCGGGTGATTGCCGAGCTATGAGGTTACTCGGTTAATTACCAGAAGATGAAAATGAAAATACATGATTCAATATGTGGCGAGTTGTTGAAAAGCAACTTGCGGAATGGATCGAGGCGTGAGCCTCTTCCCGACAACTAAAAATTTCACATTAGTATTTTTGACAAGCAAAATGTTTCTATAGGTTGTTTTTGCAAATAAGACTCTTAGCTCCCCCCCCCCTTTGTATAGCCGACATGGCACTTTTTCCTGGCTTGCTGAGTACGAAAGTACTCACCCTTGTTCTTATATTTGTAATAGGTTTCGAAGAAGAAGACGAAGACCCGACTGCTGCCGAGTTCTTCCAGGACCAAGCCGACTACGAGGACTTCTGAGGTTTCGAGCCTAGTTCCCAGCCAAGCCTGTGATATAGTCGTGCGTCGTCACCTAGTAGTCTTCCTCCCCTGCTTCCGCCCAGTCTGTGTTGTATCTCGCTAGTTTACCTTGTTTTTGCCGTTGTCCATCTGGGGCCTGTCCTGGATGGCAACCTTTTTATGTATCCCCCTTTACGTATTATATATACTCTGCTATGTATCTAGTGTACTCTGAGTTGTATCACCGATGACTATGTGTGTATCCGACTACTGATCCAGGGATCGGATACTGTACGCACATGGTGGGCTCCCACCGAGGTAGGGGTGCGCCACAAACCAGGACGAAACTCTAGTCTTCGTTTCACTGCAACTCCAACTCTAACTCCCGACGGAGAACTATATATAGAGAGTAAGGGTGAGTACTTACATACTCAGCAAGCCAGGGGAACTTAGGTGGTTGTTGCAGGCTTCAAAGAGAGGCTGGATATTTTGCAGCCAGTTTTATTTAAATTCTTTTGAATATGCTAAGTGTGTGCTTCTCATCAATCAGGGCGAGGTGGAGTCTCGCCCGATCAGAGTGAAAATGTATCAATCTTTATTTTCTCCAGTTTTCACAATCTCAAGAGTTCACATCCAACCAGCTCACAGAGCCAAAACGTTTCTCCGGACTTCCCGAGTCCTGCTGTCCACGACAGCCAAGCCATTTCATCAGACCTCCAGCGTCCTTGATGGCACTTCTTTTCCACAGTTCCCAAACCACACACACATTTTACAAACAGGGTAAAACTATACTAAGGAATCACCTCACATCCGCCTATGACTGTGGGCACGGCTATTCAAATAGTTTTGATCTCTACAAAGAGGGTACACTTTACCCACACAATGCGACTTACTCTAGCCACCAGCTCATACTGATCAGGCACGATCGATGGCATAAAGGTTTTCGCGACAAGGCATTTCCCAAGCATTCCAGGTTTTCCCATGCCAACTGGAGGGATTCGAGACCAACAATAGGGTAGGTCCAAGACCATGTTGTGCTAGGAACCCAGGAGGTAACCCCACCGCCCTCCTAGCGATCCACAGTCCAATGACATGCAGGGCATCCCTGATCGGCTAGTTACTCAGCTAAGGGCTTCCCATTCACCCATATAGTTGTACTGTCATATGTTCGGATGAAATTCCGAAGGAATCGGTCCTTAGGGCGACCACACAGGCATCACACACCGGATCGGCCTTGTGCCGCAAATCTCTATTTTTGAAACTCATTTTTCTTTCACAAGGCACTGACCTAGGTGTCGAGTTTTCCAAACGTTTCATAAAACGACATTTTACTCAAGAGGTTTCTCAAATTTTGAGTTCAAAGGTGACCGTCGGTACTCGCACAAGAGTGCACGAATACCGAGGCGCAGTAGTGATGGTTATAAGGGAACAAGGTATTGCAATCATCAAGGAAGTATTTAAATACAGCAAGTTTAAGAAGGTCCGCCGATCTAACTCGCAGATGGGACCGCACAGATCAGTGCACACCTATCGATGCAAATTTCACAATCAACATAATTTAATTTCAATTATAGGCTCGACTGATCAAAGGTGACTTGCCTTGCTCTAAATCTTCACAAGTTTTCAAGAAATCTTAGCGAAATCCGCTCCGAAACAAATTTTTGACGATCGTTTACTATGTGCAAACAATTAAAATATACACAAAGACCAAGAAAAAGACCCTATTTAGTGCTACTAATAGTGCCATTAGATAGATCTCAATTTTAGAAAATTAGAGGAGTTGGAACGGAGTCAATCGGAGTTACAGAACAAAAGATATGAATTTCCGAAGTTTATTTGGATTTTTGGATAAAGGAAAAGGATTTAAATGAATTTCCAGAGAAGAATATTCTCGGGAATATTCCCATAGTGTCACTGACAGCTGGGGCCTACTGACATAATGGGCCCACAGGTCAGGGAGTAGAGAGAGAACTGGATAGTATGGTTGCTGACATATGGGTCCACATGTAAGAGGGAGAGATGGGAAAAAAAGGAGCCATGAGCCTAGACCACGGTGGATCGGGGAGAGACGGCCCACACAGCAGTGAGTTGAGGGGCTATGGACCAAGTGCATGGAGCGATCCAGGGGGAAAAACAAGTGGCTTGGCTCACAGGCGTGAGCCTGCCGTGGACGGGTAGGAGAGGGAAAAGGAGTGGGGTGGCTGCATGGGATCGGTCCGTGGTGGACCGAGAGAATCGGGCCCACATGTCACCAGGTTGGTCTACGAGGAATGGTGCACGCGCTCGGGGAGCCGGGGCTGATGGGGCGCTCGTGTGTCGACACCGAGAATGGCCAGTGGCCTTCTTCTCCGGCCCTCACCGAGCGAGGGGAAACATAGGAGATCGAACGGCCAACGGCGGTGAGGACGATCCGGCGAACGGCAGTGCTTTGCGACGAGGGGGCTGCACTAGCGGGAAAAGGGGACACAGGGGAATCGTTTGAGCGGTTCGGATTGAGTTGCCAATGGCGGAGGACGGATGGCGATGATAAGGCAGAGGCGGCGGAGAGAGGAGGAGAGCATAGCTCGGCGTCCATGGCGGAGCAACAGCCGTGGCTGTTCACGGCAACCGAGAGAAGGAGGTGGAGCTCCAATGAACACGGAGAAAGAAGAAATGTGGTCTCTGGCCTCGGGATTTCAAAGGGGGAGCGAGGTTCAACGGCGTAGCACAGCTGCACGCAGCGGCAACAAAAGGGGAAAGAAAATAGGGGTTCCTTGCTCGAGATCACACGGGGATGGTTCGGCCTAACGTCGTCCAGAGCAAACATGGAGGCACACACGATTGCACGGGAAAGAGAGCTCACCATGGGGGGGTCGTTTTGGTGCTGGCGGTTTTGTGGCGAGGAGGAGATGAAAACGGGGCCGAGGGGGATTTCGGAGTCCACGGTGCACGGCCTCGGCTCGGGGGTGGTGCCTGAGGTGTCCTAGCTGTGGCAGAGGATGGCCAGGCTTCGGATGGGCGGCGGATGCCCAGGGTCAGCCGAGCGGCACCAGCGGTTGATGTGATGGCGTCGTTCAAGGAGTTCGAAGCAATCAAGGGGGAAAAACTCTCAAGAGGGGAGGTGTTTATAGGCAGGGGAACTCAGGCCAGGTCGGTTTGGGGCATACCCAAGATTTCCCGTGGTCGATAATGGAGGTGAGAGAGAGATGGTGCCGATGAGTTGGGCGGCGATAGGCGGTGTATCGCACGGCCTATCTTGAAATCCATGCGTGGGATCGGTCGGGGGCGGCTCAGCGCGGTCAAGGACGCGGTGGCAGAGGCAGGGTTGCGGTGAGGTGCGCGGTGCAGCCCTTTTGACCACGGGACCGCAGCGAGAGAGGGCGAAAGAGGGGGAAAAGGGGGCGGAATAGGAGTGGCAGTGGCTGTCCTCTTCTTGGCGGCTAGCTACGACCTTGGTGGGGCCGAGTGGAGCTGAGATGGCATCGGGCAGCCTCGGAGGATTTTGACCGAACACATTGTGGACGAAAGTGAGGAGAAAACGGGGGCGGAACGGAGGTAGGAGACGACCGCGAGGAAGGGATCGACGGTCGTGTGGTGCTTGGGGACACGCGGCGTGAATCGCGCGGCGCAGAGCGATCTCGTGCGGCACGAGCGATCGAGGGAAGATCGACAGCGAAGCGCGGGCTCGGGGACATCCGGCGTGATCCCAAATAGCGCACGGCGGTCCGTGAGAGCGAGTGCAGGGGAAAAATCGAGCAGCGGTGCGGTAACCCGGGGCACACGTGGCAGGCATCGGCGATGGCGGGCGCGCGAGGAGCGGAGCGGGCGAGCGGAAAGGAATCGACGGTGCGGAGCGACTTCGGCGAGGCACGTGTTGGCATCGGCAGGGCGTGCGCCTTAGGGGTTCAGGGTAAGTGCGAGCTGGGCCGAGAGAGGCGGTTGCGGCCCAGAGGGAACAATGGCATTTCTCAATTTTTCCAGAGGTTGTTTAGGAGGGATTTTGGGAGCTTTTGAATTGGAATTGAATTCAAATCTAACATTTGAGCTCAGCAAAATCCATGGAGTCTAGGCAGAGGTATCAAAAGGGGAATTTAATATTTTTGGAAGAGAGTTGCACTTGAGCCCTCAAGGTTTAATTCAGAGGAATTCCGAGAAAATGGGATTTGGATGCGAAATTGAATTCAAGGAAAGACTATTTGGACTTAGGGGAGGAGTCAAGGGGTTTCAGATGAGAGTTTTTAGCGCATATATATATATATATATATATATAGTCACACACTCACACATATAGTTATATATGGGTGGAAGAGATTTTTGAATAGAGGTTTGATTCCAAGTTGCATATTTAAACTTGGGATTTTTTCAGGGATTCAAGGGAGAGAGAAAATAAGGGGATTTATGGAGGGGGAAACAAAGGGGATATTTTTAGGGTCCCGATTTGGATATTCGGAACGGATATCGAAGCAGGAGTTTTTTGAAGGAGAAGATTGGGGAACTCGCCGTTAGGGTTTAGTGATGAGTTGAAATTGGATATTCGAGAGAGAAGTTCGAATATGGTGATTCGAACTCGGAGATTATTTTAGAACGGAGGTTTTGAGAGGTTGGATTTTGGGATGCAGAGACAAGGGAACAACTGAGATTCTGGTATGACGTACGATACAACACACAAAGATCAAAATTTTCATGGGTAGATTTTTAGTAAAATAGTTTAACGTCTCGCTGAAAGCGGGGCATTACAATGACCCGTCAAAAAATAGATTATCGGGGGCACGCTTCACAATTTTATGATTTTTCCAAAACTTTTTCATCAACATTTTTTGTAGAAAGAATTTAAAATTAACTTATTAGCTTTTTAATATTTAATTAACTCGTTTGTGCCATCGAGTAATTGCACAAACTCATCATCTATAAAAGAACATCCATCGGAAACTTAAGAACACACAAAATTCCAAATTAATATTGCAGGAGATTATGCTCACAAAATGATATGCAAGAATACTATATTTGACAAAAGTTGAATTAACTCTTAAAAAATCGTATAAAATTTTTATGTTCTAAACACACGGGCTATAAGGAGAGCGTGCCAACTAGAGCGCTAATTTTCTAGTATAAGACAATCCAAGATCCTCTAAGGCTCAATACAAATATCTCTAGGCTTGGTTTGAAGGTGTGGAAAAAGGAATAAGAAGAAAATCACGTAAAATAAGGTAAACCATTAGCGCATAATTAATTGAGTATTAGCTATTGTAAATTTAAAAAATAGATTAATATGATTTTTAAGTAACTTTTAGATAGAATTTTTTTATGAAAAACACATCATTTAGTAATTCGGGAAACGTGTTCACGGGAAAGAGGGATTTTCACCCCAACACCCAGATTCGAACGGCCCCTAAACGGATGCGTCCCGCCTCGATCTAGACCGCCCAATCCGGATCGTGCAGTTGCCAACGGGCCAAGAGGCAAGAACGACCGGTGTCTCACGCTACCGTGCCGCCGGCACTGATCCCGCCCAGCCACCCTCCCTCCCTTCCAGGAAACTCTACACCGCTCCATGACCAGTTCAACATCTTCACCAAATCTCATGTTCCGGTCCATGCTTTGGTTTGTTCCTGCTTTCCTGATGCTGTTTTTGTTCTGAAACTTTCTTCAGGTCGTCCCGGAGTTCACAAGTTCAGGCTTCAGACTTCAAGTTGATACATGGTTGACGTCTCTCCCGTGCCCGGCTGACACGAAATGCTAGTACCCTGAATCCTGATGATACATTGACCTGCACAACACTAACGTAGTAGCACAGTAGCAGCTCTGAATGAACGAATTGTTCAGAGTGCATCATTAGAACACGGCAACTTGTTCATGAAGGTAGTTTGTCACTGTCGACGAACGACGTTGTCAGCACGGAATTGCTACGACAAAAAATGTGTTTTCACAGAAATTGTCATGTTGAAAACTCGATGTAAATTGCGGGTTTTCGTCGCGACAAATAGTCCGTGTCTTCCATCGAGACCACCAGTCCACCACCCACCCCGGTGTTGTTTTTGGCCACACGCGCTGCCGCCGTCGCGCGATATGGCGACCAGCAGCGAGCTCCGGTCGCCGGTCCTCCCGCGTGGTCGACCGGGACACGCTGTCGCGGTGGCGCTCACCCTGCTGCTCCTGGCTGCCGTAGCCAGCTCAACGGCGGCGGCGGCGGCGGACGTCGTCGAGCTGACCCTCCTCACCGGCGCTCATGAGAAAGGCGCAGGTATCTTGCCTGCACCTGCAGTGAATGGTTTCTTGATGGCATCAAGCCCTCCTGAACTCATGAACTGTGTTGCATGCTTTGTAGCGTGCTTGGATGGGAGCCCGCCGGGATACCACCTGCAGAGAGGCTTCGGCTCCGGAGAACACAGCTGGCTCGTCTATCTTGAGGTGATCATCCATCGATTTTCTCTCGTCGCAGATTGCTTCATGTTCATGGTTTGCGGTCAATCATTAGATGAACCTCTTTTTCTGCATGCATGGCGGGATGATGCTTAATTAGTATAATTAATCAAGTAGTTATCAGCACAACGTGACTGATTTTGGCACTGAAAATGCTCAGGGAGGAGCTTGGTGCGACACCATCGAAAGTTGTTCCAGGCGCAAAATGGGCGTGTATGGTTCATCCAAATTCATGAAAGCAGCAGAATTCAACGGGATACTCAGCAATGACCAGCAAGTGAATTCTGGTACATGCAGATAACAGATGGTTCCTTAAGTCTCTATAACCCTTTGATATTAAAACAAAGCTTGATTTTTTCACTAATGATTTGGAGGATTTTGATGTCCTTCTACTAATTTCAATCATTAGATTTTTACAACTGGAACAAAGTTGCCATAAGATATTGCGATGGAGCATCGTTTTCTGGGGATGCGGAGGCTCAAGATAAGGTGGATGATTTTAATTCTGAAAGTGATTTTTGAAGTCGCTATCTTATTTTGTCCAACACTGTACTCCCGAAAAAAGAAAGCCTATCCAACATTATTGGCGATGGTGTAGGATGGGAGCACACTCCACTTCAGAGGATTGCGCATCTGGGAAGCAGTTGTTGATGAGCTCATGGAAAAAGGACTTGCAACTGCTAAACAGGTTACACGTTGTAGATTTTTTTTAATTCTTTCTGAACAAGAATAGTACCTTGTTGGTTTCATATGGTTTTTTGACAATAATCATTCGTGCTTCATTGGCACTCATCAAGAACCATGTCAAGATATTTCATTTTTCTGCACATTTCAGGCCATACTTTCAGGATGCTCTGCTGGTGGTCTGGCTGCACTACTGCACTGCGATGATTTTCACGCACGATTTCCTAAGGAGGTTTCAGCTAAATGCCTTCCTGATGCTGGATTTTTCCTTGATGTGTAAGCCTCTTGAAATTAATTATTAGTATAGCCCACTGGTATTGTATACTTGTACTGAAGTGCCAGTTTCTGCCCTAGTGAGGATTTATCCGGGGAGAGGCACGTGTGGTCCGTATTCAATGGAACTGTTCATCTTCAGGTAAGTCGTTGAAACATAGTGAAACCTACAAAAAAAAAATTAATTTTTTCGTAACTCTTGCGAAGGAGACCGGCAATTTATTCCAAATGTTTTGGTGCTTTGTGCCCTTTTGTACCTGTGAATATCTCAGTGAATAGAAGTAGATCTGGCAATGGTTGTCATTTTCTTTTCACGTGATTCTGTCATGCCAGCTTCCCCGTTCGTCTCATCTGATTATTCCATATTCAGCTTTACAATGCTTACTCGGTTATTTTTTTGTAATTTTATCCCAGAATGTTAGAGAAGTTTTGCCCAAGGACTGTCTTGCAAAGAAGGATCGGACGGAGGTATTTCCGTGTAGTCTAAATCAATTGTATTCCATAGAAGATCTCTCCTCTGCTCCTTGCTATGGTGTGAGTTCATTATTGACATATCGCTATTCCCACCTCCCAGTGCTTCTTTTCTGCTGAGCTTGTTAAGAGCATCATCGCTCCCACGTTTATTCTGAACTCTGCTTATGATTCTTGGCAGGTACTTTTATTCTTTATATTTGTTCCTATGACTAATATCCCTCCAATTTTTAATGTTTGTCACCATTAACTTTTAGGCATACGTTTAAACATTCATCTTATTAGAAAGATTAATTATCGTTTATTTTGTTATGATTTATTTTATCATTAAATGTACTTTAAACATGCGTTATATTATTACATATTTGTACAAAATTTATAAAATAAGATGAATAGTTAAGCTTATGTCTAAAAGTCATTGGCGTCAAATATTAAAAACCAAAAGGAGTAGTACATGAGATGTTTTATGATGATCTATACTGAGAGTAGAAATCAATCTAAACTGTCCATATTTTCTAATCAAATAGATCATATTTATTTATACTATCATCTTAATTAACAGTAGTAGAACTAGTAATAGAACTCATAAAATGATCACTTCTACCGATGGTATTAGGATGGTCCTACCGTAAAGGTCCTTTAAAAAATAATTTTTCCAGAGAAAAACAAGTTAAATCCTCTCACTGTTTTAGCTATGCTTCTTGTATGTAGATACGAAATGCCCTTGCGCCAGATGGATCCTTTCCTGGACAATCGTGGTCTGGTTGCAAAACTGACATTCGAAATTGCAGCTCCACACAAATCCAAGTACTCAATGGTTGGTTTAGCTTGTCAATCTGTTCGATTTTTCTCCACTTTTATTCAGTAAAACCAACCTGTTTGGCTATGTATATCTGTTTTGGATATAGAGACTGGGTTTTAATCCATTTTTTGAAAAAGGTAACCAACCTGTTTTCTATAAGTCAAAATTATATCTTCCTTCTCCGTGTTGTAGGATTCAGAAACAAATTTGTCAATGACATAGAGGTTGTCAAAGAAAAAAAGAACTGGGGACTGTTCATTGATTCATGCTTTACCCACTGTCAAACACCATTCAATATCTCATGGAGCTCACAGGCCTCCCCAGTACTTGGTAACAAGGTGAGGTTAAATCACTGATCAGACCTAAGTTCAGAAAATAAAACCATTGAATCGTAAGACTGTATAAGAGCAGCTACCCTTGGTTTATCTCTGATTGATGTGTTGTCATTTACATTTGTGTGAAGCAGACTGTCGCAGAGGCCGTTGGGGATTGGTATTTCGAGAGAAGCTATGAAGTGAAAAAGATCGACTGCGAGTATCCATGTAACCCCACATGTAGCAGCCAGCTGCCTACATGATGATTTACATTGGATTGGACCGAGATTACCAGCCCTCCCCTAATATTTGTGCAGCTTAGTTGATGAAGCTGCAACTGCAAATCACCTTTCACCATTTGTTCTGTGAACAAGTTAGCCATGCTTTGCTGATAACCAGACGCCTGTAATAAGCAATCAATGGCCATCTCGAGTGAAAGGAAAAGCTTTAAAATGATTACTTTCAGATAATTGTTGTATTGTGTCAGTAGAAGTGCAGATAATTGTCACTTGATCTAGTCATAAATATTTGATGTTCATAAAAGAATTTGGTCAAAATTTTTAAATTTTGACTATCGGTAACTTCTTAAATACTTACTCCATCTGTTCCAAAATATAATAATTTTTAGAGTTGAACATAATTATTAAGAAAATAGGTGATTGGTTAAAAAAAAGATAGATGAAGAAATTAATTGAGAGATAGTTGTGATTGGTTGAGATAAAAAATCAGGTAGAGAAGTTGCAATATTTCTAGGACAAATTTTGAATATTAGAAGTTACAATATTTTGGAACAAATGGAATAGTTTAAAAATGTTATGCGGAGATTTTCCTTTGAAAAGTGCTATTATAATAAATCATAAACCTGTTAGTTTTTACAAATTTATTTTAACATAAAACCAATAGTCAAAGTTTTTTAAATTTAATCGAATCTTTTCTTTAACGGCAAATATCTCTACACACGAATCACGGCCATTTTCTCGGGCTGCAAGCGCATCCACGTGGCGCAACGACGAATCAGATTTCAGCTCGCATATGAACCGTTGGATCTATGTTTGGAGCCCCAGCCGTTCGATGCGAGATATTTGGGCATAGAACAGCCTCAAAGGCTCGCGCGTCGGGCAAAATATAGGTTACCCAATCGCCGCACTCCGCTTCGTCTTCATCTCACGACCATCTGCTGTCGCTCTCCGCCGGGCTCCCCAAATCGATTCACGCTGCCGTCGCTCTCCGCATCGCCTCCCATGGGCTGGAGAGCCGCCGCCCTCTCTCCCGCCTCGATCTCTCCCTCTGCTCGCGCGTCCCCGACACCACCCTCACCGTGCTCTCCGCCGTGCCTCTACGCGGACGCTGCTGCCTCTCCGGCGGCTGCCCCGGACCCCGACCTCGACCCCGCCGCCCCGCCCGCCACTGGCTCCACGCCTCCGTCTCCTCCGGCGCCTCCCCGGCCCCCCGCCGCCCTCGACCGCTTCTCCGACGGGTACCGCTTCCTCGACCGGGGCGGCCGCCGTGAGATCCTCCGCTCCCTCGCGGCCGACTACGACGTGCCCCGCGCGCGCGTCTGTGACCTCATGCGCCAATACTTGAGCGCGGGCGCGGCCGCGGGCGGGGAGGAGGAGGAGGAGCATCCGGATGCGACCAGGGAAGAGGAAGGAGGTGGCGGCGGCTCTGCTCCTGGTGCCCCCAACGCCCCACCGAGCCTGTCCTGTGTTGTCGCCATCGCTCGAGAAAACCCGTCGCCGCGCCACCGCTGACTGCCGCTACCCCATTCCACAGATCTATCCACCCCATGCCTAAATTAGGTATTTTTTTTGTATTCAATATATATGTACACATATATTCTCGAATCAGCATAGATTTGTCACCCAATGTTGCAAAAGATTAATATAATAATCATCCCCACACACTACGAGCGAAGACTTAGAATTTTTATACATTCAACGCTGATATCGGACTTATACTAACAAAGCATTTGTTTTTTTATTTAGGCCCAGGAGAGAACAAAGAAGTAACAGGAGCAAATCAACCTTAAAGGAAAAAAAAATGTAAATACACATGTATTTATATATTTATTCATACAGTTCTATAATTTTTAAATATAAATTACTAATGAGCAATAATTATATTGTGTGGAGTGTGTCGCGTCTGCGCATAAATGTCAGTTCTTCAGATTTGCTTTGTGAATCTACTGTTTTTATTCAGCTTGATCAGTATGCATGGCCATGCCAGCTGTATCCATTCATGGACGCTCACCACCCCAGTCCTTGTCTCCATTGAGCCATCGAAGGTACCGATTTCTACAGAAAAGCAGCCACGGCTGTGTCAATGTCTCTTATCTTCCTTCTCTGCCTGTTGATTCGGATTTTAGCCTTTCAAATAAATTGAATTGTATATTGAGTCACCTGCACATCATAATGATTTAGGCTCCATGATTAGCTAGAGAGTTACACTAGATTCTTTACCATCTATTAGATGTACAGAACTCAACATTCTGTCTTAACAAGGCTTGGAACATAAGTGCCTCATTCAGCATTGACATTGGAAAAGAAATATTGTGCTCTTTGTAATATCAGTACTACATTAGGTTGAATGTAAGTACTTCATATCAAAAATTATTGCTGCTGCTGCAGGTACAGATACAAGTAGCTGTTGAGGTCTTGGGATTTGCATTGTTGGTCTTTACCAGAAGTAAATAAGCTTTCAAAAATTTGTAAAAAATGTTCATGGTTTTAATTTTCAAATCACACCATTAATCCATTATATAATCTCAAGCAACTATATATTGAGACATCTATCTCTCACCCTCTAATTAACATATTGCCGTCCATCTAGGATCACTTAAGAATCATGCACATAAGTTCTTCTTAAAAAGGTAAAAATCGGATATAATCTCTTCGACGTGAGTTTTTGTCCAATGGATACCTCCACCTTCGTAGGCTTTCATGTGGACTTTGCTTCACTTTATTATCATATATAATGGCCCAGAGATATAGGGTTGTTAAATGAGGCATCCAAAGTTACGTAAAGCATGACTATTTGGCTACTATATTAATTTCTTCTGTTAAATGAGACAAACAGTTAAATGAGGTATGTTGAGTTGTTTGGTGGCTTAACTTTCTCTTTGTCACAATGATGAATGCTGATAGTACTTTCTTACTGTTGCCCTTTTATAGATTCTGGACAAGATATTTCTTTATTTGAAACTGCAATTTTTGCCCCATTTCATACCGCAGTTGATGCAGTCTGCAAATGTTTAGTTGTAAAGTGTAGTGAAATAGATAATGATCTATGCAAATAACATTAGTACACTAAGGCCTTATATTTTCTGAATAACAAACAACCAGTTATAGCTTTTTTTATCATTACTACCTCTGTTTTTTGTACTTGTTGTATGTAATTGTCGTACTGTTACGTCTGCATAGCTTCTTTGCATTAAGGTAGAATTGGAATTTGCCCCAACCATGCAGATGTCCATTTGTTTGCCCCAACCATGAAGATGTCCATTTATTTGCTTAAACCATTCAGATGTCCATTTATTTGATGGTTCTCTACAATTGGAACTTCCAATTTTGGCTGTTACTTCTTATTTGTTACAAGTTATTACAAGGTTTATTTTATGTGTTCTTTGTATTAAAGACCTTGCGAAAAGTTCAAGAGAAAAGTAATTTCCTACGATAAAAATCACAGTTGGCAAAGGTTGAAATTCCATGACACCATAAATACATCAGGGAGAAGTTGTTGGAAGTTCAGAAGCTGTGCAGGTCAAATAATTGAATGGATTAATTTAATTTTAGTGCGGAGACTGTCCCAATTTTCTAGTAGCACAAGGCTAATTTAGTATTGTTGATATATTTGATGAAAATTGAACTAACTTTTAACAAATCCTGTAAATTTTTCAGGTTCCAAAACACGCCCGGATTGCTCGGACTCCCCTCTGCTCTCTCCCCCGTAACCCCCTCCCATCCCTGCACCCCCCCCCCCCCCCCCCTACCCAGATCGATGCTGGGCGGTGGCAAGATGAAGGGTGGTGAGACAATGGGCGGCGGCGGCAACATTAGCCCGTTGGTGTCCTTCGTGCTGGGCACCTTCATGGCCACCGTCAGTATCCGCCAGCCCAGGCCGCCGCCTCGCCGATATCTCCACCTGGAGCAGCGCTGAGGACACGCCGTTGCCGCAACCCTTGCAGGAGGTCACCGCCGACGCTGACGACTCGCTGCTTCCTTCATCCTCCCGCTCTCCCTCCTCTTCCTCGCCCACATCGCCATTTCCCACACCCTCTCCTCCCACATTGACTCCGACAACTCCACCCTCGACTCCACCGCCACCGGCACCCCCGCCCAGTGCCCCCTTGCTGTTCCTGCCAAGATTCTCGTTTGATCTATTACTGACATCTATACTCTGTTAAGTTGTCAATTTATCATATTCTGTTGTACCTTGTATAGTTTTGTTTCTTATCTCATTGTAAGCTTTGTAGAAGAGATGGACCAATTTGTGATACTTCCATGGCAGGGAATACTACTCACTATTTGATGTTTGGTTGTCAATTTATCATGGTTCTGTTGTACCTTGTATATATGCTCATTATATGTTATTTTTCTTTTTCTCTCTATGCAAGCTTTGTGGGAGGGATGGATCGATTGTGATGATTCCTGGGCAGGGGACACCACAGACTATTGAGCAGAGCCAAAAAGGAGAGAACTTGTTTGATGGTCTTTGACTGCAGAGGCTGTGAACCTATTGATTTTACTTTTGGTGATGGCTGGAAGGCTGAATCTGTAAGTTCTTCTTGGTCTTATATCACTGCAGAGTCTTGTGCTTTAGTTTTCTGATTGTTACTAAAACTGTTGATTCGAGCCCAGGATTTTGTTTGTTAGCTGCTTACATATAACGAACCAATCTTTTAAGCTTATGAGTAACAAATAATTTTTCTTTTCAGGACAATTCATATGCCATAAATGAACCCTGTTGTAGCTTATTTTACTATGCTTCTGTATCCTATGAAGAAAAGAATGCTTTAAGTACACTATAACATAGTTTGCTTCTGTATATTTTCTTTTTTTATTTTTCATTTATGTTCTAATATTTTTTAGCATATTCCTTGAAGTTTACGTGTTCATAGGATGTCTTTCTTGCAATGGGCAACAAGTTTTGTAGGAACAATTTCATGTCCTTTTGGTGTCATATAAAATGTATGTTTTCTTCTATTGTATGCAGTACATGAGAAAAGTATACTTTTAAGAAATTGAGAGGATAATCTACGGCTGGGCTCCTGCTAAGTGCTCAACCATATGTTCCTTTTAAGATATTTAAGAGAGCATAGAAGCATTAATTGGCAAAAATTACAGTATTTGACAATGTTGTCTGTACCTCAAATGCCAAACCCTGTCCAGTTATTTTGATTTACGATGTGCTTATATCCTGCAATCTTTTCTTAAGCTGGAAGGAACTTCATTTGACAGGTATAAAACCACTGTAGGCAACTTATACTATAACTGAATTGATCTTTGTTTGTAATTGTTTGATAATTTTTTCATTCACTTATCGTCGAGTTCCTTGGCAGTTCCCATCAAAAGCAAGGCTGTCATGTGTCAATATATCTTGGCTTTTTTAGGTTAGATTCCCTCCTCTGATGTCAAATGGCATCTCATTTAATAGATCTTGGCTTTTAGGCATCAAAAATTTTTTATTTCTGAGCAAATTTTTATTTCCGGGTGCAATCACCGTCAGTATGCGTTTTTATTGTTCCTAGACCATTGAAATGATGTTCTGTACATATGCATCCTTTATTGAAATGGTACCATGCGTATTTGCTTGCACCCTAAAAGATGAAAGTTATATTTCATCCTAACAAAAAATTATTTCATCCTAACAAAAATTTCTTACATCTATTGGTGTTAAGCACACAGTGCCGTCCATACTTCCATATCCCAGTTACCCATGCTTTAGATAGTACAAACAATTACTTATCTGAAAATTGATTCTAAATTTTATTTCTTTATATTCCTGAGATATGCTGACAATGGCTAATTTGTTAACTTCATTCATTTGGCCGGCTTTCATATAAGAGAAGGAAAGATTTTTCCTGTAATCAAAGGGCTTGCTTTGTTAACCGGATTTGTTGTCCATCCTAATTGCTCCTTTCGCACCAGCTTGATTTGGTAATCTGCTCTAATCCTTTCTCTTGCCCCTGATTCCATTATGTTCTTGATGGATTCAGTGCTGCACTTAGCCTTTAGTAGAGCAAAGGATTGGTCAGTGTGAGCTTAAGCATAACTGTTTTGCTTTTATTATTCTGCATGTGACATTGGATCTATTGCAGGGATCAGACTATCGAGGCACATCTCAAACAATTCAACAAGGATGATACTACAACTTACAGATTTTTTGTTTCCTGCTTCCTGTCTATGATATTCAGATGCTGATTTAGTCAATTGTTTGGCAGGAACTATCAAGTCACCTTGGTGCTTTGCCAAATGGCAGATGTCCAAAAGCGTCTCAGGTAAATAGCCCTGATTCTTCTAATTAATAACTAGAGGTGTGCCACTAATTATCTACTCTTATTGGATAAAAAAAATGCAAATTATGCATATATGTCTAATTTTTTCTATTCGGTGTCGAAACTATTAGTGGTTTAGTGGCATATGGTCTTAAAAGGGCCCCTTCGTTAGACATTTCTCTATTCTCATTGATATTGTATATGCTCACTTACCCCCTATTGTAATAACAGCTGGGCTGGACTATATTTTTATATATCACTGGATCCAATTGAGCTAGCCCATATATATTGGCACGCGGCAAAGCCGCGTGTACTTTTTAGTCTATACCGGACGGGAGTACCAGCATTGACAGCAAAACTAGGTTGAGCATCTCCAGCAATAGCCCCCTATTTTAGAGCCCCCAAATGTTAAATGGGGGCTGCCCCTATTTCCTTTGGATCCCAAAAATGCTCCGAACTCTAGCAACAGCCTCTATTTCTTAGCCCCTATTTCTTTTTCTATTATTTTTCACCAATATGCAGCTAGTAGTACTCATATATATATATGCAGCAGCAGCGCAGTGCAGGAGGCCGAGCGCGCGGGAGGCGGGGGGGCAGGAGGCCGGCAGGAGGCGCCGCGCAGGCGAGAGGCGGTGGCTCAGGCGGGAGGCGGCGGGGCAGGAGGCCGGCGGGAGGCGGCGGCGTAGGTGGGAGGCGATGGGGCAGGAGGCCGGCGGGAGGCGTGGTGGGGCAGGAGGCCGGCGGGAGCGGGAGGCGCCGCGCAGGCAGGAGGCGGCGATGCAGGCGGGAGGCGACGGGGCAGGAGGCCAGCGGGAGGCGCAGGGTGGCGCAGGCGGCGCGCAGGAGGCCGGGCGAGAGGCCAGCGGGAGGCGGCGGCGCAGGCGGGAGGCACGCAGGAGGCCGGGCGGGAGGCGGCGGGGCAGCGCAGGCGGCGAGCAGGAGGCCGGGAGGCACTGCGCAGGCGGGAGGCGGCGGGGCAGGAGGCTGGCGGGAGCGGGAGGCGGCGGGAGGCGCAGGGCGGCGCAGGAGGCCGGGCGGGAGGCTGCGGGGCTTGAGGAAATGTCGTAGGCGCCAAAAAAACGTCGATAGGGGCTGTGGTGTAGAGTCCCCAGGACTGGGGGCTTGGAGGCTGGAATTGAGGGCCTCCCATTTTAGGGGCCCTATTAGGGTCTCTGCTAGAGCTAAAATTTTTGTCTCACCGCCCAAAAACTGTTTGGGGGCTGAGTTTGGGGTCCCTGCTGAAGATGCTCTAACATTACTACTGCCACTAGTCCACAACCAATCTACCATCCCAGGATGAAACCGGTTGAAATGATCTCATTAGCTCACGTCAAGTGATACATAACTACATTCGAAGCTCATGATCTCAATGGAGTTAACCTGGACTCCAAGGCTCAATCAAAAAAGGTCCAAGGAGTAAATTGGTTCTTGATGGCAGTGGCACACTGCAGAAAGACTGACCCTCGCCGTAGACTAGTCACCCGAAAGTTTTGGATTTGGAAGTGTACTCCGTTGTAGTTACCAGTCTAGTTATCAATCTCTTCACCAATATCAGCTTCATCGTCAAGGGACATTATTCTGACCATTCTGTTGATAAGCGATGACATAATAATAAGTCTTCTCCTTTACATTTCTAGATTCGCTCAAATTCATTTGACACTGAAATACTGAATCGGTGCGCTGTTTACATGGATATGCCCAGTTCATTTTACTCGGAAAGAATTGCTGCAGAAAGAGGGGCTTTACATGATACAACACCAGTATCACCGTTTCTTTCCTTCGGGCATCTAGAAATGAACCAGAGCTCATAATTTTCAAGATTGTTTTCTTGTTTTGTTTTCGCCGGCCCGATCGAATTTTATTAAGCAAAAGAAAGAGCGCAACCTTACAAAGGGCACAACATGGTTGTTGAGGTAGCTGCCCAGCAGACCGTCCTACTGAGCGCAACCTTACATGGTGTTTGCTTCTGTCTAGCTACGAGCTTCTTCTTTGTTTTTGTTAGCACGTTTTTTAAAACGTAAAATAGTATGTTTTTTAAAAATTTTTTATATTAAAGTATCTATAAAAACTTAAATAGATTTATTTTTTAAATTTTTAATAGTTAATACTTAATTAATCACGTGCTAATGATATTTTTCGTTTTGCGTGTGGCTTATAAGTCAGCAAAAAAGCTCAATCAAACAGGTGCTTAGTTATTTTGCAAGTAGCACCGATGCAGTCATTCGCATGAAAAATAATTAATAACTCTAGAGGGAAAAATCAGTATAAATTGATGAACTGTTTGCTTGCCTGTTGTTCTTCGCATGTTGGCAAACAGATTTCAGAACAAATGGATCATATCCGAAAGATGTAGGGACGAAGCCTTTCGGACAAGACGAACCAATGAGGGAAGTAGAAGGCTACCACGAACCCAACGAAGAAACCAACAGCCGCCCCGATGCTGGATTCATCGTTGATTCTGTGCAGCCTGAGTCTCCATCTCCTTCTCCTAGGGCAGATGTTGTGCAACGGAGCACCACATAGACCTCGGTTACCAGCAAAGTTTGAAGCTGAAAAATTTTGTAATGAAGATGGAATAGGCCCTGACAGTAAATTGTCAGCAACAAGGAACAAAGTCAACTGGCTAAGCGAACTGAATTGCCTTGGAATTTCTCCGCTGAATTGGTTGTTCTGAAGGTTGAGCATGTTCAGGTATGGCATATTTGAGATGCTGGCTGGTATTGGACCCGAAAAGCTGTTGTATGAGAGATCCAAAGATGCCAGAGAGGGAAGCTGTCGCATGATGTCAGAAAGGATGGGTCCTGATAAGTTGTTACTTGACAGGTCCAGGTCAATCATGCTTGTACAGTTCTCAAGACCTTGAGGAAATTGGCCTTCAAGTCCTAGGTTATCGAGATGCAAAGAAAGTACTCTGTTCTCGTCAGGGTGCCAGCATTCCACACCGGTAAATTTGCATATGTAACCGGCGGTACCCAGGTTGGCATCGTAGAAAATCCATGAGGATGCGAGTATGCCGTTGGGATCAATCAATGATTGTTTCAGACTCTTCAAGCATTGGACATCACGTTCAGAACAAAAACACCATGATGAGCTGTTCAGGAGCAGCAACAAGAGGAGGAGCTTGGCACCCCTAGTCATTGCAGAGACGCGGACTAGAAACGGACAGTTCGACAAAGGTTGCGGCTTCTAAATTCCCGTGCTCCTGCTCAAAACTTGTGTAAAAGAGTACTTTAACACACGGCTTGTAACCAGAAGAAACGAGTGCTCAGCTGAGAGATGCCACATAGCTGCCTCCGAAAGGCATGAACAAGTAAGGTGTTTCAAGAAGATACAGTGTTCTAGGTAACTCACCGATTGATTCAGGGACACCGGCGTGCCCAGCAAAGCTTGTAGTATGAGCTGAGATTACTCTGTTACCACCATCTAGGATGCAAATCGTGGGAAGGAAAAGCTGCAGCTCATGGGCTCAATAGCTCAACGCACTGAAATGAAGGGAAAAGCTGTTACTCCGACAGAGAGTAGAGCCAAGTAGTATACATGAAGGCTAACGGGTCCATGGAAACTAGCGTCGACTGATGTATACTATTCGCCTTAAATGGCACGACGCACGCGGCAGAAGGACGGACCAGGCCGACCCTGCGTCAACTAGTCTCCGGTCTCCGTAGACTTTGCCAACAATGACTAGAAGGAAACAGAAAGGCCAAGTGAAGCAGATAGAAGTTGAAAACATTGTTCGCAGTTCTTGTGCTGGCCAGCGGCCGCATGCCACAGCTAAAAAAATTGGTAGGCAAACAAAGATGAAGCCATCTCAAGGTGGGAGGAATGGAAGAACAAGTTCAACGTAGCACCTAATTTAGCAGTTCTCAGAAGGGTTTGAGAGTTCATCAATTTCTTCGTCTGTATTCCCATGAGGAAGAGGCAATGAGCTTGTGGATATGATGGTTATTTTTGGGTTGCTCTAATCTTGCCCGTCGATTTCAAACTTGTGGTCAAGATTAAAAAAGGGCACGGTGACGTAGAAACAGCTAACGATAGAGGATACACATCCCACGGAGAGGCGGGCTGAGTCACGCAAGGCGCCAAGCTTATATCAGCGGAGTGCACTAGGGCCATAATTATTGGCACCGGACCGGCAATCCAACCAACGAGACCCTCATTTGGTGTTTTAGTGGTTTTACCGGTTGGACCACTAATCTAAAATGGTTCGATACTAAGATACCAATTAAATGAAGGACCGACTCCTTTGAAACACAAGACGAAACATAGTCTAGTGTTTCGGGTGCTCACTTGGATCCAAAGGTTCGAATCCATCTTGAGCCCCTTTTTCCTCATTTTCTCCCTAAGTCCATGCATGCACGTGCTCCCGCACATAGCAGCTAGCAGCGGTTCAACGACGGTTTTCTTAGCGGTTTTTCTATAAAAACCAACAGTCCAACGCCACCAATGGTTCAATACTGGTTTTCCGTGGTTTTTCTTAAAAACTAATGGTTGCACATATAGCAGCCAACAACGATTTTTACTGGTTTTTCTATAAAACCGACATTCCAAACGGTTTAAATAGGGTCGATTACACATGCAGTCTTTTAATTGGAACAAACGGTTCAAATACGGTCGATTGCACATGCGGTCTTTTAATTGAAACAAACCGAAACCGTTTAGGTTTATCGGGTTGATTGCATAGGTAGTCTTTTAACTATAACAAACTGGTAGAGGCTCTTGTTACACAAAAAAATATCTAGAGTTGGAGTTGGGCAGGACGTCTGAGACCCCTTCCCAAGACTTGCGACATTCAGTCACACATAGCGGTGATCTGATTGGTGCTAGTTTCTTTCATCAAGAATATATGTAGAAGTTGTCGGTATATGATGGTGTTTTTTTTTTATTATCGCTTCCCATGATGATAATATTATAGTTTTTTTCCTACTGTATCAATATAAAATATAGCACCGTCTATTGTTGTTCGTTTAAAAAAAGAATACACAACATATCAGATACAAGCATCCATGTCAAAAGTTAATAGCTCTTAAAAAAATTAGTGCACGTTGATGAAGTGTTCGTTTGGTCTCGCCAGGTCGATGGCAGGTTGGCCAATAGAGTTTCAGAACAAGTACTCCCTCCTATTTTAATTTAGTTATCGTTTTAGCAAATCTCACACTAAACTAAAAGTTATAATACATTATTACCCTTATTAATTATATTCTAATCAATTTTCTAAAATAAGCATTAAAATTTCTTACGAGAAATACTAATACTAATATCGCTGCATTGATTAAAGGTAGAAAGCAAAAGACATCACTAAAAATGCTTTGGAATGTGAGAATAATAAATATCTTGACAAAAAATTTAAATGCTAGAATGATAAGTAAATTTAAACGGAGGGAGTAGATCATATCCTATGAGCATTTACAATGCGTGGCTTGGAGTGGTAGCTTCACAGAGCCACCTAGGCTAGGCTCGGATGCCACTGTAGCAGGGTGGAGGAGGTCTATAGGCTATCAAAGTTATCTTTGCAGGGTATGAGTGCCCCATATAAAAATAGTATTCATACTAGTGTAATATTTCTAAAAATCCCAAGCCACATATGTTGGATAGAGAGTAGCCTTAAAACAACTATATGTTGGAGATTACTTTTTTTTTTTTCTCATGCCACTGCCTGCGTTGTAAAAGCCCTAAAAATATAGGGATAAAGCCTCTTAGATAAGATGAATCAGTGTGGAAAGTAGAAGGCCATCACGAACCCCACGATGAAACCAACCGCTCTGACGTTGGACTCATCGTTGATTCTATGCAACCTGAGTACCCACCAACATCGGCCAAAACCAATGTAAATACTCTTCAGTCATATATATGTTCATGCTTAGTTAGATAGAAGAAAAGGTGAAATGAGTGAAAGATAATTAGTTCTTTCTAACATTATTTTAATGGATATTTACAATATACCTACGTATGTTTTTAGATTTGTCATATATTCAGTTGATTATTTTAGTATGCTTTATTCATCGGTATCCCCTAAGTCTCCATCTCCTTCTCGTGGGGGCAGTTGTCATCCAATTAAGCACCACACAATCCTTGATTACCTGCAAAGCTTGATCTCGAAAAATTTTGTAATGAAGATGGAATAGGCCCTGACCGTAAATTGTCAGCAATATTGAACGATGTCAACCGGCGAAGCGAATTGAATTGCCTTGGAATTTCACCACTCAGTTGGTTCTGCTGACTGCTGAAAAGGTTGAGTGCATTCAGGTATTCCATATTTGAGATGCTGGCTGGTATTGGACCTGAAGAGTTGTTGTATGAGAGATCCAAGTTTGTCAGATAGGCAACCTGTTGCGAGATGTCAGAAAGGGTGGGATCAAGAAAAATATAGTCGTTAACGACCACATGTTAGTCCAACAGAAGTATCTCTTAACATGAATTCTGACGTGATTCTCGGACGGAGAGCTACTCCACGTGGCACAATCAGAATCTAAGATTATCAGAGCACATCAGCCGTTGGATGTGTCAAGTATACTAGATGTTTCAGTATCCTTCGGTGAAGCAGCCGTGAAGTCTCGCGAACATGATAAGGCGGAGCCAATCGCCGCCTCCTTGCCTTCGCCCTCATTGCCGCCGGCGCCTTGTCGCCTCCGCGTCGACCACCACTCCCGCCTCCTTCCGCATCGACCATCGCCGCCAGCACCAAGCCTCGGCTCCCGAGCAATAGCACTAGATCATGGGCCCACCATCGCCAAGCCGCCTGTGGCCCTGCCTCTGGAGTTTGGACATCGGTAGCTTAGGGCCATTGCCGATGCCTCCTCCACCTGCATCGACTGCCGCCATCACTGCCAAGCCCTTGGTTCCTATCCACCGAAGCTAGGTCTAGACCCAACCAGCCTCGCTTGCAGATTTGTAGTGCCATATAAAGAGAACAACAGCAGAAGGAGATAGAGAGAGAATGCATGTGCATTGAGGTGCAGCCTCACTCGAGGCTGGCTAGCTCGGCCAGATCCTTGATCAGCCCCGTGATGCCCTATCAATAACGACGAGCTAAATGGGCTCTGCAACACAATGGCTCCCAAAGCAAGAGGTGCTCACTTGACGGTTGCCTATATTGGTACAAAGGAGATAAAATAAAAAGAAAGAATGAAAATGCGTTCACTACGCCGATTCGCCGAAGGAGAGATAAGCCAGAGAGGAGGATGTGTGTTAGTTAGCTATCAAGAAAGACATACAGCAACACATGATATACAACCATTAGATATAGACTGACGTGGATCGTCATCCTAATGGATGGTTGATATACAGCTACAACAAACACAATGGCAACACACCACACACATGTATTAGAAGATAGAAAACCAACGTATATTAGTGTGGCCATTTAGGTAAGATATCTTAACTACGAAAACATGATACTGTACTATGTACATGAAACTAAACCAATACTAAAGTACATAGGTCATTCCAACAATTAGAACCACATGTCATAATTTTGAATGTCACTCAATAAAAAATATAGGGATTGGCTAGATATAAGGCGCCTGAAAATTTGTACTCTCTCCAGTTTTTAATAAATGATACCATTGACTTTTAACACGACATTTAACCATCGTCTTATTAAAAAGTTTAAGTAAATATAATTTATGTTGTTGTGACTTAATTTATCATTAAAGAAACTTTAAGCATAACTCATTTTTTTATATTTACATAATTTTTTAATAAGACGAATGGTCAAATGTCACGATAAAAATCAATGGCGTTATTTATTAAAAACCAGAGGTAGTAATTTTTCAGCCATCTAAAATTATACATTGCTATGACTAAAATTATAGTACTATACAATGTGCAATTTTCGGTTATTTTGACTGCAATTTTGTCATTGTATATGGTTTTACTTTATTTTTATCTCAGTTTGAACACTTTTGCACCTAATTTTGTAATTTTTTATGAATTGAAAATTTATTTTGCGTCTAGGTCGGTATAATTATTGTTTAACCTTTTATCTATAAAATAAGAGGCATTGTTTTAAATAATTAATAGTGGGAGTGATGAGAACCTAGGGTTGCTATCCAAGCAATGGACAAAGCGATTGAAATTTTTGAAATTTTCAATCACCTAAAAACTAGACACTCCCCAAAAAAATATATATGTGAACTATGAATGCATGAATGAGAGAGAGAATCCATGCTTAGGCGCTGCAACTAACAAACTTTGCAACTGAAAAGATTATACCATTATATTTGCAACACATTAAAGATGTCCATTTTTCATTCAAAACACTCTTATAGGTTAATTGAAAAGTAAAAACACATCAAAATGTCCCTTTCATTACATGATCTTTACAACAATTTAATAAAAAATTAAACTAATTCCTGTAAAGTCTAGCAAAATTTTTATATCACCCTTGAACAATATTTATGGGCTGCTAATCGGCGCGCTTATTTTCTAGTTTTAACTAAAAACTTGACATTACCTTGAAATTTGAAAAACTTATACGTTTAACCAGCTATTTATCCCCCATACATCAAACATGTCTTCTACTCTTGCCAAGTTAAGAAAAAAAACTGTGCACCAGAAATCCCTCGATTACCCGGTTTTAAGCTGAACAATTCTTAAAAGAATAACTCGGTCATTCTCTAAGTCCTGAAATATGCATACACCGCAAATTGAATACACGCATCCACGTGAAAAATATGTTTGGCCTCCTGAAGTTGATAGCAGGTCGGCAGATACAGTTTCAGAACAAATGGATCATATCTCTGAAAGATGTAGGGAGGAAGCCTTCCGGGCAAACGAACCAGTGCGGGAAGTAGAAGGCCACCACGAATCCCACGACGAAACCAACAACTGCGCCGATGCTGGACTCGTCGTTGATCATGTGTAGCATGAGTCTCCATCTCCTTCTCCTAGGGCAGATGTTGTGCAACGGAGCACCACATAGACCTCGGTTACCAGCAAAGTTTGAAGCTGAAAAATTTTGTAATGAAGATGGACTAGGCCCTGACAGTAAATTGTCAGCAACAAGGAACAAAGTCAACCGGCTAAGCGAACTGAATTGCCTTGGAATTTCTCCGCTGAATTGGTTGTCCTGAAGGTTGAGCATGTTCAGGTATGGCATATTTGAGATGCTGGCTGGTATTGGACCCGAAAAGCTGTTGTATGAGAGATCCAAAGATGCCAGAGAGGGAAGCTGTCGCATGATGTCAGAAAGGATGGGTCCTGATAAGTTGTTACTTGACAGGTCCAGGCCAATCATGCTTGTACAGTTCTCAAGACCTTGAGGAAATTGGCCTTCAAGTCCTAGATAACCGAGACGCAAAGAAAGTACTCTGATCTCGTCAGGGTGCCAGCATTCCACACCGGTAAATTTGCATATGTAACCGGTGGTGCCCAGGTTGGCATCGTCGAAAATCCATGAGGATGCGAGTATGCCGTTGGGATCAACCAATGATTGTTTGAGAGTCTTCAAGCATTGGACATCAAGTTCAGAACAAAAACATCACTGTGAGCTGCTCAAGAGCAGCAAAAGGCAGGAGCTTGCACCATCAACCATCGCAGACACGGATTAGAAACGGACAGTCCGTTTGCAGCTTCTAAAATCCCGTGTCACCTGCTGAAAACTTGTGTTGAAAAGACTTAATCACACGACATGTAACAAGAATAAGGTGGCGTTCGAACTGCCTCTCGTAAAACGAAAAATATTATTAACACGTGATTAATTAAGTATTAACTATTAAAAACTTAAAATGAATCTATTTAATTTTTAACATACTTTTATATATAAATTTAAAAAAAACACACCATTTTGTGTTTTGAAAAACATGCTAACAGAAACCGAGACAATAAGTAAAAGCTATAAACTTTACCGAACACATCCTAAGGCACCATTGGCTTCTACGGTTGGATTGAGCTGATCACTCAGATAGAAAATAAGACATATCATTTATGTGTGATTAATTAAATATTAACTATTATAAATTTAAAAAATAGATTTATTTAATTTTTTAAAAAGAAACTTCTATATAAAAAGTTTTTATATAGAACCCATCGTTTAACAGTTTAAAAAACGTGCTGATAGAGAGAACAAGAAAATAATCCAATCTATAAGGTGATAAGAACGGTGCCTAAAAATAAACTATGTACTCAGGTATAGAGATGCCACTGAGTTGCCTCTGATCGAAAGGCACGAACAAGTGAGGTATTCAAGAAGATAAAGGTGCTCTAAAAAACTCACCGATTGATGCAGTACCGGTTCCCCGATTGTAGTATGAGATTACTCTGTTACTACTGGAAATGAAAAGTTGCAGCTCATGAGCTCAGTAGCTCGATGCGATTGTTCAGCGGAAGGTTGAGCCAGCCTCGTAGTACTAGTACGTGAAGGGGAGAGCGTGAAGGCGGCCAAGGCGGCGAAAAACGAGCATCAACTAACCCGGCGTCACGCCTCCGGTCGCCATAGACTCGTCATCGGAAAATTTCACGTCGACCACTCCACCTGGGAGCATAGCTTCGGGGACTAGTAAAGCGCGAGAAGGGAACATTGGCGAACTAATACCTCCACTACTGCGTCAACTCTTTGAACTAACACGGGACATTAGGCGGATAAATTCACCACTAAGGCTGCTCTCTTCGGAAGTACCGGTTGAGAACATAAAATTTCTCGTTTTTCGTAAACACGTTTTCCGAACCGCTAAACAATGTATTTTTTAAAAAATTTCTATATAAAAGTTGTTTTAAAAAATTATATTAATCTATTTTTTTAATTTAAAATAATTAGTACTTAATTAATTATGTGCTAATGGCTCATCTTGTTTTACGTGATTTTTTTCTCATCTTTAAACTATTATTCCTAAATTTATGTGATTCCTATGTCAACTATTTAAGTGAAGAAGAAGGCTTCGAGAAGGAGGAGGCCGTGGCAACGGCGGGGTCTGTGCGTATACCGGAACTACTAGTATATACTAGTATAAAAATTTGAGATTTCTATAAAAATTTACATGGAATGACTTGATTCATGAAAATTTTAAAGGATTTCTACAATGAGGTTGGATCTCGTATTAAACTTTTTTTTTTATCTATATCTCTCCCAAAATATCACCTCAATTCACTTAAATTTGTTGATCAACTTTTAGGTGGCGTTTGTGATAGTTTATATGGCTAGCTTATAAGTCGCATATAAAACGAGAAATATTATTAACACTTGATTAATTAAGTATTAACTATTAAAAATTTTTAAAAATAAATCTATTTGATTTTTTGAGATACTTTTATATAATATTTTAAAAAAACATACCGTTTAACAGTTTGAGTAACATACTTAAAAAAAGAAAGAATAAGCAAAAGTTAGAAGTGGAACCGAACGCTAAGCCGTGCGCACGGTCACTTGTCACCTCTCTGACGGAGGTGAACAGTGAACAACGGCGTGCAAGCTCATATCAGGGCGTCCGAGGTGGAGCGCTCAACTCGCGCGGGCCCCCACCCACCATGCACCAGCAAGCCAGGCCGGCCCAGTCCAACGCAGCAGGCCAGTGTGGCCCATCTCAGGCAGCAGAGGGCATCGCGCGCCTTCGGGGTTTGGGTGTGCGCGCGAGCATCGCCGAACGCGGAGCGTGTGATGCCGTAAAACACGTTTGCGACAGAAGCGGCGGAGCACGCGGAGTCGTTCAGCGAAAGGCATAAGCCGAATATAAAACGAAAAATATTATTAATGTATAATTAATTAAGTATTAACTATTAAAAATTTAAAAACTGAATTTATTTAATTTTTAAAGATAAAATTTTTTTAAAAAATATATCGCTTTATGTTTTGAAAAACGTGCTAACGAAAACCATCACATAAATCGTAAGCCCAAAAAGAACACTATCTCATGCCGACTTAGGGTGTGTCAAAAGAGAACGACTCAAGATCCTTTGGTCATTCTTTTTAGGACAAAAATAGTAGTTGGAACAGGCCTTAATAGTAAATTATCAGCAACACTGTACGAACTCAACCAAGACAGCAAACTGAATTGCCACAGAATTTCACCGCTGAGTTGACCACGAAATCTCAACCATCTTATATTTAATTTCTTCATCTATTTTATCTCCTCAATTAATCATAACCTTCCACCATTTAAATCTACCTATTTTCTTAATTTCCATAAAAATTAATAGAAATGATTACGTCTTGGGACAGAGGGAGTATTTGATACGCTGGCTGGGATTGCATCTGAAAAGCTGTTGTACGAGAGATCCAAAGATGTCAAACCGAGAAATAGGCGTGAGATGTCGGAAGGGATGAGTCCTGATAAGTTGTTATACTTGACATGTCCAGCCCAATCATGCTTGTAAAGTTCTCAATACCTTGAGGAAATTGGCCTTCAAATCCTAAGTTACCGAGACGCACAGAAAGTACCCTGTTGTCGCTAGCATGCCAGCACTGCACGTAAGTAAAATTGCATGTGTAATATGTTGGAATCGTCAAAAATCCATGAGGATTGGAGCATACCGTTGGGATCAATCAATGATTGTTTTAGAGTCTTCAAGGCTCAAGCATTGGACATCGGGTTCAGAACAGAAACACAATAATGATGAGAATGAGCTGCTAAAATTCAGCAACCAGAGGAGGAACTTGGTATCATCAGCCATCTGCACATGCAGCTTAGAAACGAACTATGCTCACACAAAAGGTTGCAGCTTCTAATTCCCGTGTCATCTGCTCAGAACTTGTGTAAAAAAGAAAATAATTGAGCACAAGACTTGTAAGAGAAGAAACTATACATGTGCTCAAATGTAAAGATGCCACTGAGGTTCCCTTTGAAACATAAAAATGGTAAAACACTGGAATAGAAAAGGCATGATTTTGGTAAGGATACAAATGCAAAATATAGGATTACAAGACACGGCAAAAAAACACAGAAATTGCTGTTTGAATCGATCATAGAAAGAACACGGGAATTGGACGGGAGAGATAAACTTAAAGAAAAAATTTCAAGAGTTCAGACTTCTTGCTAACTTTCCTCCAAAATCTACGTGCAATGAGCCATTTTTAAGGAATTTTATAGGATCTTAGAAGTTTCAATCCTTTATTTTAAAGACCAAATAAACAAATTATTATAGGATTGAAATCCTATAAAATTCATCTATAAATCGTTTGTTTCAAAGGAGGTCTGATCTTCCTCCGAAAGGCATCAACAACTTTGATGTTTCATGCAACGTTTCTTCCTAGAGTACAGAGTTTACTTGACATCTATCTTCATTGTTCAATATGAAGATATTACTACCGATGAGCAATAAAGGCAGTGGTTAAATAGATTGAGAAAGTCAAAATTCCTTAAATTTGTAGATAAATTTTAAACCCTAAAATTCTTTGTATTTACGGATAGAGAGAGGCAAAACCTTGTCATGCAATGGTATTTTTTAGGAGCGAGAATACCATGCCACCTTTAATTGGCGTGATACTTTTAAATTTAACTTTCAGAGAGTTTATTTCTAAAATCTTATAGAACGTTGAAAAATAAAAAGAATTGAAGTTTGATCCTTTATATTTCTTGATTTGTCTGATTCTCAAGATAAATTAATATTCTTTCCATTCTCAAATAAATTATGTTTTAGAATGCACGTAATATCTGTGAAAATATTGATATTTGATTTGTGAAAATGACATGACTAGATATTATTATTATTATTACAATTATTTTTTAAAATTTTTAAATATATGATTAGAAACACAATGACTAAATACATACACCAGAGACCGTGTCGATATTGTAAACGACAAATCCAAAGAAGAAAGCGGGGTGAAGGGGATAGTAGAGGTTGATGTGTATTAATCCCTCATTTTTTAATATTTAACGTCATTGACTTTTAGAATTACGTTTGATCATTCATCTTATTAAAAAAACTCATGCAATTATTAATTACTTTGTTGTGATTTATTTTATCATTAAAGGTACTTTAAGCATGACTTATATTTTTGCATATTTGTATAAAATTTTCGAATAAGACAAATAGTCAAATTTAATTTCAAAAGCAAATACACCAAATATTAAAAAATAGAGATAGTACTTATCTTCATAGAAATACAAGCATTCACGTGTTTATTTTGGCCTCCTGAGGTTGACAGGAAGTTGTCACAATGCCACACAGAAGTTCAAGAAGATCAAATCCGAAAGATATAGGGATGGAGCCTCCTGGAGAAAACGAACCAGTGTGGAAAATAGAGGGCCACTACGAACCCCACCACGAAACCAACAGCCGCTCCGATGATGGACTCGTCGTTGATTCTGTTCAGCCTACAGTTACCCAACGGTGCACCACAAAGCCTTCGGTTACCAGCAAAGATTGAAGCCGACAAATTCTCAAAAACAAGGTGGAACAAGCCCTGACAGCAAATTGTCGGCAAAATTGAACGACACCGACTGAGCAAGAGAACATAATCGCCATGGAATTTCGCCGCGGAGTTTGTTGTGCTGAAGGTTCAATGTTTTCAGGTATGCCATATCTGTGATGTTCATTGGGATTGGACCTGAAAAGCTGTCATACGAGAGATCCAGGTAACTCAAATGGGGAAACAGCAATGAGATGTTAGAAGGGATGGATCCTGAGAAATCGTTGTTGGAAAGGTTCAGGACTTTCAGCTCAGACATCTCAGTGATGTTGGTTGGGATTGGACCTGAAAAGCTGTTGTGCGAGAGATCCAGATAACTCAGACGAGGAAGCATGCCATGAGATGTCGGAAGGGATGGGTCCTGAAAAACTGTTACCTGACAAGTTCAAGCCTTCTATCATGCTACAACCCTCAAGACCTTCAGGAAATTGGCCTTGAAGTCCTAGGCTGACGAGATGTAAAGAACGGACCGTGTTATCGTCGGGGTTCCAGCAATCCACACCAGTAAATTTGCAAATGAAACCATTGAATTGATTGTCAGAAAAATTCCATGTGGACTGGAGTTCACCACGGGGATCAACCAGCGATTTCTGCAGTGTCCTTAGGCATTGGGTGTCATCAGGAGCAACGAACAGCGGTAGCCGGCAAGCTGGTTAACAGCAGCAGCCGAACGACGAACTTGATATCATCAGACATCACGGGCATGTTATAAACGATCAGCCAAAAAAGCAGCTTCTTAACTACTTCCAGTATCACCTCAGCAAAACTCGTTAGGAGTACTTGAAAGACAGCACCTGTAATAAGAAGAAACGATATGCTCGGGCATGAAAGACACCACAGAGGCAAGAACAAGCTAAAACATACTTCAGAGAAGAGAAGGTGCTTCAGAAAACTCACCCACTGGCCACTGATTTAGACAAAACTAGAAATATGTACAAGTTTAAATAAATCTATTTTTTAAGTTTATAATTAATTAATACTTAATTAATTATATGCTAATGACATCTAGTTTAGTGTGTCGCCAATAAGTAAGCCCAAAAGCTCTCCCCAATGGTGCCAGCCGCTGACTGTACATATGGCTGCTTAAGGGAAAAAACACTGCTGTTGGAGTGCTCATTTGGCCTCCAGATAAAACATAACAAGTTAACAACCAAAGTTCCAGAACAAATAGATCACTTACGATGAATTTTGATAATATACCATTCAATTTACACATCTTTAGTTTTTTACCGTTTAATCCGTATTTTTTGATAAAATATCACCAAAGCTACGAATTTTTTGATTTTATACCATTTTCTTCACTTTTTCTCTATTTCTGAATTTTTTTTATTTTTTTATTCTCAGTTTTGTGGACGAAATTGCCCTGACCCCACACGACAGAAAATACGGAGAGAAAATCAAAATTCACGAAGAAGGAGATCGCTGCCTGCCGAGGCCGACGCCTGCCTGCCCGACCCGATGGAACGTTGCTCAGAGTGTACAATGGAACGCTGATGTAGAGTATTAGCAAGCTCATTCATGCACTGAACTCCAGAGGCATATATATCTTTGGCGTTTTCTATTCTTCTCTCCAAATGGCTCGTTCACTAGAAGAAGTTGCATAAGGCGGGGGTGTTTCAAGGGCTAGGCGGCGGCGGGAGAAGAAGCAGGGGCTCCGGGCGGTCGCGGTGGTGGCGGGGGCAAGCCGGGGCCGGGCGGCGCAGGGGCTGGGTGGCGGCGACGCAGCCGGGCGGTGGGCGCTGGCGTCGGGTCAGGCAGGCAGGCGTCGGCCTCGACAGCGATCCCCCTCTTCGTGAATTTTGATTTCTTCTTAATGTTTTCTGTCACGTGGAGGCAGAGGTAATTTCGTCCATAAAACCTGAAATAAAAAATAAAATCAAAAAAAATTTCAGAAATAAAGAAAAAGTGAAGAAAATGATACAAAATTAAAAAATTCATGGCCCCATAGTATTTTATCAAAAACGTATGGATTGAATGGTAAAAAATTAAAGACGTACGAATTGAATGGTATATTATCAAAATTTTATTGAGTCACCATAGCTTGTGCTGCAACTGTCATAAGGTACACCGCAGAGACCTTGGTTCCCAGCAAAGCATGAAGTCGAGAACTTCGATAAAGCAAGTGGAATAGGCCCAGACAGTAAATTGTCTGAAACATCGAACAAATCTAACCGAGAAAACCGAGCGAATTTCACTGGAATTGAACCGGTGAGTTTGTTGTGCTGAAGGCCGATACTGTACAGATATGTCATCTCACTGATATTAACAGGGATTTGGCCTGAAAAGCTATTCTAAGAGAGATTCAGAGATGACAAATACGGCAGCTGCAGTGAGATGCCAGAAGGGATGGGCCCTAAAAAACTCTCACCTGCAATAGATGAACTCACACAGCTCTTATTATAAGGGAGAATCCTTCCACTGGAGCATAAGCTTTTCTTCGGTTTAACACATACAGCATACTGCCTTGGTTCAGACGGCTGAAAGACTGACCGTGCTCAAGTCTTGAGTCTGAGCAGTCTCCAAACACAAGACCAACCGATGGGAATGTCTAGTGAATTTATTACTCAAGTGAATTTCTAGCCACGAGTTGGGCGGGCAGCTAAAATACATTCAAGAGCAAATACGCTCCTAACCCACTCCTGTAGGCCAGTCTTGTTAATTTAGAACAGAATCATGACTTGGTAATCAATACTTTCACTGGTATTGTGTGAGTGCATTGAGCCTTTTTCCCACGTATAATTTGAACAAGTTAAGACAAACATCTATTACTTATCGCCTAAATTCATGAGAGGTTCTGATATTTATCAGAATGTACACGGACTTCACTCTTGTGACACACAAACGACCTGCTTGCCGACATTTTTTCCACTGAATAGACCAACAAATGCAGCAGGTGCATTCTCCAACCCGATGCTCATGTCTTCTACATACACAATCTTGCCATCTCTGTAATGCTTGGCCATGTCACCAAGGAACTGTGGGAACATATGGAGGTAATCACTCTGGAGGAAGCCTTGCATTCGTATCCTTTTTGGTACAAGGCAGAAGAGGTTGTGGATCCCTACAGGATCAGTCAGCCCATGCTGGGAGACCATCCCACATACTGCAATGCGACCATGGGTCCTCATGTTGAGGAGCACAGCATCAAGCATTTGTCCACCTACGTTCTCAAAGTAGATGTCAATACCTTCTGGGAAGTACCTAGACAAGAACAAATCACAAAATAGGCTCACATTATTACTATGTTATTATGAATCATTTAGTGAGTTCGGCTGGTTGATTTCAAATAATAACACATAAGTGTATGATTCCATTTTTTTCACTCACGAATTTAGCTATAAATGGAGCAAGCTCCACATTAATTGGGTAGTTTCATCATATTGCAGTATTTTTATTATGATTTTTAGATGATCCTTATAATCTAGCTTAATTCACCAATTGTTCACTGAACCTAAATTAAGATAGTGCCTTTTAAGTGAAAGAGAAGGCCAGACCTTTTCAAGGCTGCAGTCAAGTCGGTCTCCTCTTTGTAATTGAAAGCTGCATCGAATCCAAACTTGTCCTTCAAGAGCTCAACCTGAAAAATTGCTGTAAACCCTGAATGGTGCATCTAGACAGGCAAGGAATGCAGTCATTAGTTTCGAGTTAATACTTTCTGATTTGTTCCAGCACTTCCCACAACATAGCATCCATGAAGCTTTGCGAGCTGACCAACAATTTGGCCAACTGCTCCTGATGCAGCGGAAACAAAGACAAACTCTCCCTTCTTCGGTGAGCAGATCCCATAGAAACCGGCATAAGCTGTAAAACCAGGCATGCCTGTTGGGTGAAGACAAGAGTATGGGTAAGCATGTTGGATCAATTAAAGAATATAGTTCACAAATAGCAGTATCAGAAACAATAGCTTAATGTATCAGGATGTAACAATCATTTTCAATTCATTATTAAAACCATGAAATAGATCACTCCACATTTCCCTAGCCGCAAACTAGTTTCATCACACCATTGTCAATTCACTAAAACTTATAGGAGTACACCGTTCTATATTTCCCTCCCAGCATGATCGTATGACACACCCTTTGTTCATTTAATCTCTAGACACCCTTTTCTACTTGATCACATACCACAATTTTGTGCAATCAAGGTAAGGCATTGTTATGAAAGCGCCTTCTGCTCTCATAGAGTCATTAATGGTTTATGCTTTTTTTTTTTGGAATACAAGTCTTAGGAATCAGAAGTACGATAGTTGGCTCACCAAGAAGCCCCAAATGGTAAGAGAGTGGTATGTCACTTCGCTGAATCTTGCTCAGCTGGTCAGGCTTGTTGATCAGACTGTATTCCTCCCAACAAGTCATTCCCGAGACAATGTCACCCGCGCTGAATCCCGGATGAGTGGAGTCCACCACTCTCGCCACTCCAAACCCTTCTATGACCTTCACAGATCAAACCTACCAATAAAGCAATCCTCCATACACAGGTGAAATGCGCCTATGATTTAACAGAGAGCAGGGCAGCAGACTAAGGGGATCACACTTAGAGGGAAGGGGAGGAGAAACCTACGGATCCGGGATTGAACGGCGGGATGTAGGATCCCTGGAAGTCCCGCATCCGGCCGCGCATGTAGGGGTCGCAGGAGAGGTACAGATTCTTCACCAGCACCACCGGCGCGGCACCCTCCGGCACGCGCAGCGCCACCGTGCCGCCGTCGACGAGCACCATGTCGTCCTCCCTCGGCGCCCGGCTGATGTACTCGCGCAGCACCACCTTCCTGTTCCTCGCCACAGGCGCCGCCTGCTCCTCCATGCCGCTGCCGCTCGGGACTTCGGTGGTAGGTTGGCGGCTGGCCTTCTTTTCCCGTGCGTTACGACATTTTCGGTGGAGTTTTGCGTGATTTTGAAGAGGTGGGTGAGGTGCCGGTGGTGGCGACGCCGTGGGATGAGTAGCTGCATCTGACGGCCGCGCGGGGCTCCACGTGTGAGGGCCGGCTGCGCTGCGGGCAGCGGACGCGGGGAGCCGTGTGCGTCGTACGCCACCGCCTGCGCGGCGTTGGATATAGCGTTGACGCGGCGGCGGCACACGGGAGATTTGGGCATTTCGCCGTGCCAGCACCGCGTGATTCCGTGGCTTGGATGGATGGCTGCTTTTCTTGGGAGTGGAGCCGTGGAGACGCAAGCGCCGGCTGCCGGGCCGCGGGAGCTGAGACGCTTGGGTTGCGCGCGCGTGAGTGAGGGAATTTTTACTGTAACTAATTTAATTGTTTTTTTAATTTATAAAACTAATTTTTAAATTTTTCTTTTTACAAAAGTAAACTCTTGCCGCCGTGGGCCAGGGCGGTATTTAAAAACCGCCGTGGCCCAGGGCGGCAAATGGCCTGACCATGAGGGGGGGCTAACGGCGTGGGACGCCGTTAGCCGGGGGGGCACGTGGGCTTGCTGCCGTGGCCCACGGCGGCGAATGCCTCACGGGCCCCCTCGTGAGACCGGCAAAACTACAGGGGGCAGAATGCAAATTTGCATTCGTCGCCCTGGGTGTGGCGACCTCCAACTCGGTGGAAGCCCACCATGTACATGCTGCACCCGATCTCAGGATCAGTAGTCGGGTACGCATAAATCATCGGTGATACAACCCAGAGAACAACAGATAATTACATATCAGAGTATATACATATATATTACAAGGGATTTCCATCCAGGACAGGCCCCAGATGGAGAAAAACAACAACAGGGTAAACTACAGCGAAAACAGAACGGAAACAAGGGAAACTACTCGGCAAAAGAATACATCTACACCACAGGCACGGTTAGGAACTAGGATCGAACCCTCAGAAGTCTTCGTAGTCGGCTTGGTCTTGGAAGAACTCGGCAGCGGTCGGGTCTTCGTCTTCTTCTCCAAAACCTACTATACATATATATGAACAGGGGTGAGTACTTTCGTACTCAGCAAGCCGGGAAAGATGCCATGTCGGCTAGACAAGGGGGCTAAGCGTCTTATTTTGCGAAAACAGCTTTTGGAAATATTTTTGCTTGTCAAAGATTCTAGTGTGTCAATTTATAGTTGTCGGAAAGAAGCTCACGCTTCAATCCATTCCGCAAGTTGCTTTTCAACAACTCACCACTTAATGAATCACGTATTTCCATTTTCATCTTTTAACTGAATTTCTTCACATTTGTCTATCATCCGAGTGGCTACGACCACCCCATTTGGTCTGATTTCCCAAGTGGCTACAACCACTCGTTGACCCTGAGACTCAGCTACAACCAAAACTCAGCTCTAGCATTTCTGGCTACAACCAGTTATGCCCGCTACACTGGCTACAACCAGTTAGCTCAAACTTGCCGCCCTGGTTACAACCCGGGGGCTCAAACTTGCTGCCCTGGCTACAACCCGGGAGCTTGCTCTTTACTGTCTTCTGGCTACAACCCGAAGACTTCTCCTGTTTACTTTTCATACACTTGTTCATGGTGTTTCAACACCCCGGATCACACAGATCCGTTTCTAGCCACACAGGCCTTCCGTTTACTTACTCGGCAAACTCTGGACACGGTTCCCTTCTTATCAAACGCTTTCACAAATCACTGGCAAACAAATCTACGCTATGAGAATCACCTTACATCGCCCTTAACCATGGGCACGGCTGTTCGAACAGTTCTGCTAAACTCTGCAGAGGGTGTACGCTTTACCCATCCGACACGAAACTTACACCGAGTACTGGCCGGTACCGAAAGTTCGTGACAAGACCATTTCCAAAGCCAGTCTAGGGTTATCTAATGCCAGCCGAAGGATCCAGACATGATCAATGCTTTAGGTCGGCTATAACCACCATCAGCACCAGGGCTCACGAGCCACAACTCAGATGAGTCCACTCCAGTCGGCACCAAACTTCCCTAAACCTACAATTTACTCGGCCAGGGGCATCCCATAATACCCGTATGGTCGTACTGTAAGATGCTCGGATGCAATTTCCAAAGAAAACGGTCCTTAATGATAGTACCTAGTCAGGCCACACAGGCGCTGCCTCTGTACCTCAAGATTTTCACAACTTTCGTTTATTTCACAAACCGGCCGATACGCGGAGTACCGGGTTTTCCAAACAGTTTAATAAAGACCATTGTTTTCCCAAACGACAATACAATCGTTGCAGAGCTAAGCCATTCTACTCGGCATTCGAATCCGGAGATAAAATGCCAGCGTGCCATTTTATGGGGCTGTCAAGGGAAGTACATCAACATCCTACCAAAATAAATGCGACTACTGGGTAGGTCCATCGGTTGCGCTTGCAGCCAAGGCCGATCAATTTAAAGTGTAAACTAAACATGCATATTTTGTAAACAACATAATTTTGCATATATAGGAGACAATATGATCAAAGGGGCTTGCCTTGTTCCAAAGAAGGATCTTCCTCGACGAAAACGGCTTCTGAATCGTCCAACGGTTCAGGATCTGAACAAGCAGAAAAGGTAAACGCTGATAAGCCGGAAGAGGTAAAACACTAGGAAAGAACATCAACGTAGTCGGCTGCAGAAAAGTAGCAGTCGGCTGAGGACGGGAGGTAGCTGGATGAAGATGTAGCTTGCAGATGGGGCAATAAGGCTTACCTGCTAGGAATCCGGATGGTAGACTAGCTCGACAATGGAGCTAGGGAAACAGGGAGCGGCTCTGAGGTTGGGAAGGAGGAAGACGATGATGTAGCAGAGATGGCCGGGTTGCAAAACAAGCGAAAGGAGAAGCACGGTGCTCCTTTATAGCCGGCGCGCTAGGCATGGGCGCGACAATGTGGCAAAGATGGAGGAAGAAAGTCAAGATAAGCTGACAGGGTCACAGCGAGCTGGACAGGACGACGCGACGTCAAGGTAGAGAGTTTTGACTTTGGGGCCCAACGTGGCCGGTGGAGTTGGTAGCCACTGTAGCGGCGATGAGACACTTAGGTCGTGGCGAGGACAGGTCGGAGGAGTCTCACTGACAGAGCTTCTGACTATCCACTGGTCCAAGCGATGTAGTGGGTTATTGTCCACTGGTCCAAATAGGGCTGCTGGCTGGTGAAGACTGGTTCTTTACCACTTCGGTAGTCGGCGTCCAACGGGAGGGCGCAACTAGATGAGGCGATGAGACAATGGTAGATTATCAAGGTAGTCGGCCACTTCAAAGGTTTACTCGGCAGCAAGGATAGCCGAGTGGGACAAGGGAAAGAGAACAGAGTATAGGAGCTGGGCAGGAATCTAGTTGGCACAAGGGGAAACTTAGTCGGCTAGCTAGGGAGAGAAACTGGGCACAGCTGAACTGGATTGGAGAAGAGTTCGAACTCAGGAAAAACAGATACCAACAGGGAAAAGGAAAACGGGTCGTTACACTGGGGGAGGGCGGTTTTTAGCCCTCCTCTACAAAATCCCTTTGCGTCGGCAACGACAGTCATTTCCCCCTTCTGCCTCCAGCGTTTGTCCGATAGAGCTGAGGCAAAGGAGGAGCAGTACAGCGGCGAAGCCCTCGCGGATTTTTAAGCCGAACCCAGGTATTTTTTTCTCTCCCTCCGTCTTGTAGTTAATTTTTTAGACAAGTGTTTTTAGTACTAGACGCGTAGTGTAATACCCGACATAGTATGAAAATATTAGCGGTTTGGCATAACCATCGTTAGTGTTAAATTTATTTGACCGTACTAGAAGAACATAGCGGACAGGTAGTAAATTGTAGATATTTTAGAAATAAATATGGTTCGCCATGGCCATCGTTGTTATACGTCATTTCGACACGTTAGATAAACCTAGCGTATAACTTTATTAACGCCGCTAGGTTAGTTTGTAAAATGTAAAAAGGGTAATGGTTTGACTCATACCTATAGCCTTTTTATGGAACAAATATTGATTAATACAGATTAATAACTGTAGTGAAAATCTTTTTTGTCAACAGAAATGGCAAATAGAGTTGTATTCGCGATATATCACGGTGAAGTAAATGTCAGAGAAGGACAATATGGAGTAGATTTATCGGAGTTCAACTAGCACAAAAGGGAATTATAGCTCCAGCTGAGAAAAGTTTTGCTAGAGTTTACAATTGGTTAATGAGGGGATTCGGAGTAGATCCTCAAGCAAATACAATTACGGGATATGCACTAGTTAGCTGGGCTATGGAAGGTTTTTGGTGGGAATTGATGTCAATAGATTCAACGGCCAGCTAGGTATTTTTTGTGGAGAGTGCACTGCAGCGAGGATTGGCACCTAGCATCCTAGTGGTAGTGCATGACAGGGTCAGCATTGATCAGGCTGGTCCAAGTACAGCGGAAGGGCCCGATGAAACAGGGGAGCAAAATGAGGCAGAAGACGAGGGTGCCGGAGAGGAAGGAGGCCAAGAAGACATGGGACCGGGGGGGTTTGCAGATGAAGGGGAGAGACACCCAGGTCTAGTACAGGAGATAGAAATTGAAGACTCAGAACCTGAGCATATGGAGGATGATGATTCTTCGGAGGACGATGTATACCTAGCAGAATAGGACAACGAGGACTTTTCCGGACTCGTTGTCTCAGAGGGGCACACCGTGCCATGGGAGTATCGGCAGAATGAAGTGGTGCAAGGCGCTAGATACGCCGAAAAAGTACAGTTGACAGAGGCTGTGAAGATGTGGGCTGTATCACTTGGGAGGGAGTTCTGGGTATCAAAATCCACCAGATCACTGTATGAAGAAATATAACGACTATTGGTCCGTGTCAATCTTGACGAAGCACAACTACCATCTTCCGGGTGTTCAGAAGTACCACAGGAACATATCATCTGTATTTATCGCTTCAGAGCTGTATTATGCTGTTGTGGAGAACCTCCGGTTCGAGCCCAAGGCAATTGTCAGGCGCATCGAGGAGAAGTACAAGTACACCATTACATATGCCAAGGCATGGAGGGCCAAACAGAAGATAATTGAAAGGAGATTCGGCAGTTTTGAAGCTTCGTACAATAATTTGCCTCGCCTACTGGAAACCATCTGTGCGAGGAATCCTGGCAGCTACTCGGAAATCAAAACTTTCCCATCGTTAGCAAATCCTGGGCAGAGCGTCCTTTAGCGGGTCTTTCTCTCTCTGCAGGCGTGCATGTTTGTATTTCTTCATTGCAGGCCCATTCTCTGCATCGATGGCATGTTCCTAACTGGAAAATACAGAGGACAAATGTTGACGGTAATCGGAGTAGATGGGAACAACCAAGTGTTGCCCGTGGCCTTTGCCTTCGTTGAGAGCGAGAACACAGAGAGTTGGTATTGGTTTCTGAAGCTGGTTAAGGAAAAGGTGGTGGGGATGAGGCCAGATGTATGTCTCATACATGACCGTCATGCAGGGATGCTGCGTGCAATTGAGGAGTTGCGAAACGGCTACGCAGACAAGGGATACCCTTCGGTGTGGAAAAATGTGAAGAGCAGATGGTGCATGCGTCATATGGGCGCAAACTTTTATAAGCAGTTCAGAAACAAGGAGCTGATGGCCATGTTTAAACGTTTGTGCGCCCAGAATCAACAGAAGAAGTTTAATGAGCTGTGGAGGAGACTTGATGAGCTGGCAACCAAACATAGAGGCGAGAGTTCTACAAGACCCGCAACTAGAGGTGTTGACAGCCCTAAAGCTCTAGGTGCACTTCCTACCGATGACGGTACATTCAGAAGAAGGCCCGGTTCCTCGGTTAGCAGATTTTCGCAGTGGATCGAGCACGAGCCGAAGGAGAAATGGGCATTGATGTATGATGAAGGTGGAGCAAGGTACGGCATAATGACCACGAACCTTGCAGAGGTCTACAATTGGGTCATGTGTGGTGTGAGGCAACTCCCCCTTGTTGCCATCGTGGAGTTCATCCTACATGGAACACAAACGTACTTCCACGGCAGATGCAGACGATGCTAGGCAGGTCGACACGGAGCTCGGCCTACTGTGCCAGTGCATCGAGGCTGGCATCCCTCTCACGGAACAGGAGCAGGCGTCCTCGTTCCTCCGGATGCGCAACATGATGCGCTCGGTCGTCCGTGCTCTGACTTGTCGCCATTCCGATGCAGCCCCGCTGATGCAGATACATATGCGAGGTCCCCATGGTGAAAGGACATCGGCAGGAGCGGCAAGTTCTGCAGGGGCCAGTACGTCGTGGGGAGCAGGTCCTTCTGGTACCACCGGAGGATCGAGGACAGCAGGCTCCACGATCGGGCGAGGTTTCTCAGGTACGTCAGGTTCGAACATATTCTCCATAACTAACTGCACTTTTTATTCAGCTGACGCGAACTTTTCTTTACCAGCCCCACGCGGCGGATCTCACCACCACCTAGGGGACACTGGGCGGGGATCTGCCCGGAGCACCTCTGCTTAGATCTCTACCGAGGACGACCTCATTTCGGAGCAGGACGTGATCGGGTCGTCACAGCTCGGAGGTGCACCGGACACATAGCCGCACGACGTCGGTGCTTTCCCTACTGCTCAGACGGTCCGAGCCACCCGTGGGGTAGTGGCGGACCGCCTGACGTACTCGCGCAGGCACATGCGAGGGCAGCCTAGGAGGACGAGGAGGTGTACGGACTAGGGGCTATTGTTGTATTTATTTATTTATAGGTCTCGCATAACTTGTTGTATCGGTAAAATGTAATTGTCATTTTATCTTCGACAATAGGAAAATATTAAGAGGGTTGTCGCTTTGAATCCTAGAGTTCAAATACTAGTGCGCAAATATTCACCCCCTCTAGGCTCGATCCCACCCTTCAGATCTGACCTTTCACAAATATTTACAACGGTACTCCGTCCTGTTTGTACCATTTTAAAAGGACAAACCACTTTCGGCGCATAATATGCGCGGGTACGGACCACCTTTACTTGCATAATATAAGCCCCGCGTGCACCACAGGCTTTAGTCATGCGTCGTCACGGGCATTCTGAATACATGGTCGGCCACTTCAACCGCTTTTTGCATATGCATGCCCCTTATATTTTGATCTGTACGTCTCATAGGGATATAAACGCACGACAACCTATATAAAACCACCATCATAGTAGCAGAGGGCCTTCACCCAGCCCCTCGGGTAAACTTCGCACCGTTTATGAACTACGGCCACTACCTGCCTCACTAATTTCCTTTTCTTCTTGTAGCAGCATCGAACAATGCCTCCTACACCTCTTTTCGTGGAGGATTGCAACTGGCGATATTTAGGTTTCACTTTGGTACTGCCACCTTGGGCTGAACGCTCGATATGCCTTTGTGGTGACCATTGCCGGCTACACGTATCTCATCAGGAGGAGACTTACGGCTGGAGATACTTCAAGTGCGTGCACCGGAGTCCCTAGGTACGTGTTTCAGTCTAGTCTTTGTCATATTCGTTTTTACGCCCACGACTCTTACACCAGGACATTTACCTTAACAGACCGAGGGAAGATATTACGGCTTCATTGAGTGGATTGACAATGACAACCCGGAATATGACTACCTCCCGTTAGACGAAAGCATGGCGCAATACATGGCCAGGAGGGCGGAGCACAAACAACGTCTAGAGCTAGAAGGGGCAGACTGGAGAAATCGACCTCTCGGACTACCGCGATGGGAGGACCGTCCAACATGCGCTTGTGGTGATCATTGCCAGGTCGTCAGGTTGAGAAGGCCAGGAACTCTGCGACGCAGAAGCTTTGTTTGTCCGAACATTCTTGACGATGATATCGATGTAAGTTCAAGCCGCACCTTACTTCCTGCAGATAGTCTATCTTCACCAAACGTGACGAATTTACTAATCAAACTCGTCCCACAGGATCCTCCAAGGAGGTGTCAATTCAGACAATGGATTGACAATTTCACGCCGCCAGATCTATCACGGCAATGGAACATGCAACCAGAATCATCAGCCGACTACAGCCTGTCTAGATCGTACCATGAACGAATCGCCCGCTTTTCTTGGAACCGGTGACTAGAACGAGTGGATACATTGTACTGCTCACAAGTTGTATCCGTTGTTGTATTTCGTACTATGGGTGTCGCATTCGTCATGCCGCAATGCGAACGGCTCGCATCTAGCTAATATCACTATGCTATTGTACGTGCACTGCGTTAGGTATCGACCGAGTGGATCACGAATAATACAATATATCGTCTCCCAATGTCGAATTAAAAATCATTCAGTATGTACATTGCGCAAAAATTTGGGAAAAAATTCATAGGCCCTAACATTCTGTTCGCTCGGGGGTCCTAAGCCCCTAACATAAAACGAACCGACCTATTACCATATTATTAATTAAGTATTACCGAAAATAAACTTGAAAAAATGATCAGTACGATTTTACAAACCAACGCCCACCATCGTCGGATTATAAAAAAAACTTCAAAAAACATACCCTAAACCACGATTAAAACTAAATTTTGTGAAGCGTGTAGGCGAAAGGCGGGGAGGAGTGGATTGCGAGTGCCGATCCGGACATACGAGGAGTGGAATGCGAGTGGCGATCCAGAAATACCCTCAGTTTGACAAGTTTTCTTCACGACGTGAACAATCTATGATATTTGGTTTTTTTTTAACATCGCCCCAATAAATGCAATGGCACAATAAATAGAATTTAGGAATCTAATTTTGAGAAATAAATTTTCAAAATTTTTGGGGTTAAAAACTAGCAAGAAAATAAGGTAGGAAAAGTAGCAAGAAAATTTTCAAATTTAGTAATTTGCAAATGGCTCCAAGGGGCCGAACGCAAAAATGCATTCGCCGCCCTGGGGGACGGCGGCGAATGCATTTTTGCGTTCGGCCCCCTGGAGCCATTCGTCGCCGTGGCCCAGGGCGGCAACGCCACGTGGCCCCCAGCCCGCTGACGCCGTGGGCCACGGCGGTTTTTAAATGCCGCCCTAGTCCACGGCGGCAAGAGTCTATTTCTATAAAAAGAAAAATTTTAAAATTAGTTTTGTAAATTAAAAAAAATTAAATTAGTAACAGTAAAAAGTCGTGAGTGAGGTGGCATTGCAAGTTGCAACGCCTGGGATGAGATCGCTCGAGGGGACTAGTGTTTTGGGCCCCGCGGTGCGGGCAAAACGGGTTTTCGGTTGGATGGACTGCTCTTGGCTGCGGTTTGGGCAAGAGAGGACTCCACAAAGACGTTGTGGACCGTTCTTTGTCATTTAGAGGCTTTCTAGGCTAGGGCCTAAAATTTTTAGGCCAGGCCGATTCTTGTATGATCTAATGCAAAGCGGCTGGGGGCTGTCCACGGTAAGTACTGCTCCCTCCTTTCCAAAATAAATATAAGCACTTTTAAAATTTAAAATTTGTACTAAAATATCAAAAACTATTGGATCCGGGCGTCCAAAGCTTGTGCTCATGTCGGATGCCCCTCTACTCCATATCTTCACTTCCAATTCTTCAACCTAGAGTCTTGTACTTCTTTTTACTTGAATTTGAAACTTTTTAAAAATTTTGCTATTATACACTTGCACTGCTTGTCACTCAATGTAATAGTGTGACCAAAGTTTGCTTGGTCTTTTTGTTCTTGAATTATGATCATCATACTGCTCCAAGTTTTAAATAGTGTCCATGACTTTCATATTCTGTTAAAAAGTTTGTAATGTTGTACCGAGGACCAATATTCTTTTGAACCTTGAATTAATTCCTTCACTTAAAGCTGTTGATTGTATGAAAGGACAGAAATCTGTTTTGAAATAGACTAGTATAAATCTGTTTCTAATTTCCCACATGTTTCTCAGGAAATTGATATCATACAAATCAAAATTTTCAATCATATCTTTTCATAGGTACTCAAATTCCTCTTCTGTCAATGAGTTGTTTATGATATCATCGTATTGAGCATAAAGCCCTTTCTTCTTTTTGAACAAAGTTCCAGATCTGTTCAATGCTTTACTGACTATATAAAAGACGCAATTTCTGTGTGTAGTTTTTGGAAAAATTTGTCCTATTGCAGATCTCAATGCTCTGTCTTGATCTGTTATAATAGTGCATGGGTGTTTTTCTGACATAGCCTTGAAAAACATTTTAAAAAGTGTAATGCCCTGGTTTTCGGGCCGTTAAAAAGTTTTTTCATAAAAACCCTATTTTCAAAAACTTTCGATCTTTGTGTGAATAATTAAGGACCTAAGTGCCGGATCTCAATTAAACCCTTCCCTTGAAACCTCAAAAGTCTGATTCAAAATTTCATCCAAATCCCGAGACTCAAATTTTGGAATTTGAATATCTCTCCCTAAAGTTCCTCGAATAATTTAATTACAAGCTCCTCCCCAAATTCTCCATCGAAATTCTCTACCAAAAATTCCTGTCAAAATCAAAAAGTATCGGAGTTCGACTTTTGCAATTCAAATCTCCTCTGAAATCTTCCATAAAAAACCCCCTATAATTCGATCCCTCCAAAAATTCCAATTTCCATCCAAAAACCTTTCTTCTGAAAATCCGAGTCCAAATCCAAAATACCCTTGAGCTCAAATTCCTAGAAATTGGTGAACCCAAAACTCAATTCTTGAGTTCAAATGCCCATCCAAATTCTCCAAAAAACCCTTCTCCGGAAAAATCCCCAAAATTCTCCCAAGTAACAATCCCAAATTTAAAAATCAAATTCGAATTAGAAGCCTCTTTGAAACCCTCCGTAAGCCCCTTCCAAAAAGTTCCAAAATTCTAGCTCCTTATATGAGATCCTAAATTATGTGGACTCAAAATAATTTGAGTTCAAATATTCTTTCAATATCCTCCAAATCTTCCCCAAATAAAATCCCTGGAAATTAACAGGGCCTATTGATCCTCTAGGCCTCCTTTTCTTCTCTTTCTCCCCCTTAGGCCTAGCCCAGCACTCCTCAACCCTTCTCTCTCTTCCTCTTACCCGCACCAGCCCAGCCAACCGGCCTACACGGCCTCGGCCTGCTTCCCTCCCCGCGCCCAGCTTGCCTCGCGCGTCGCCCGCGCATAGCACGGCCACACGCACGCCCACCACGCTGCCCCTCCGCCCGGGCCCACTTGCCATCACCCGCGCCTCAATCCTGCTCTCACTAGACGATGGGGCCCACACATCAGACGCTTGTCGAGCGCCCGCGTAGGCCGCCCCGCGTGGTCATCTCCCTCCCTCAGCCTCTCTCTCCACGAGCACCACGTGCTCGATGAAATGACCCCAAACAAAAATATCTCTCTCCCTTGCCGTCGTCCTATCCCATCCTATTGCCGCACCGCCGCCTTGGTCTCCTCCGTCCCCACCATCGGATCCACGCCCAAGCCATCTCCACCGTCCCTACGCCACCCACTCCACACCCTCTCCGCGCCTACCCGGCCAAAATACCCACCGCCCCAGCCAAAATATCCAACCGCACAACAGACTTTCTTCCTTGTCATCAAGTGGCCGAGCGTGCCTATAAAACCCGAGCTCCCCTTCTCCTTCTCCCCCAGTTTCCCGCTAGTCGCGCCGATCCGAGCTTGAGCTCGCTCTGCCCACGGCCGTGTTCCTTCTCTCCGGTAAGCCCCTCTTCTCCATTCCCTCTCCTCCATCTAATAGCCATCTTCAGCCACCTCCTAGACATCATCATCCCCACAGCAACCTCCTCCCCGCGGCCATGCCCCGTCCATGCGGCACGCCACCGCCACCGCTCTTGGGTCTGTGCCGCCAACTGCCATCGCACCTCCCTCTTCCCACCTGAGCCGCTCGCCTCCTTCCCTCTTCCTTCTATATCTCAACCACCCGAAGCCCTCTGCCTCACCTCACCGCCAGTGACCTCATCCCACCACCGTCGTGCGATGGCCTCCTTCACCGCCGTCCTCTGCCTCCACACCGATGGCCGCTGTTGCGCCTCGATCCGCCAATCCGAGCTAACCATCCCACTCCCTATCCCCTCCGCTAGCCGCCACCAAGCTCCATTCCCTCTATTTCACCATCGCTCACCGGGACCTCCCTGCTCGCTGTCTGTCGCCCATCTCCCGGCCTGGCCGCCACCTCCCCCCCTAATCCTTCTCCCTTTCTCCTCTGACTTGTGGGCCCGCATAAATAAAATTCTCTTAATTCCCTCCCCACCTCGATGGCACACGGGCCCCACTAGCTAATCTTTCATTTAACTAAGTAACCACTTACATGTGGGCCCAACTGTTTAAACCTCTCTCCCTCTTCCAATGACAGATGGGCCCCATTTAATTAATCCCCTAATCAATCCCCCTCTCTCATCAGATGGGCCCAACACAATTAAAGACCTTAATTAATCTTTATTCCAAATATGTGTCACTTACAAGTGGGCCCTTCCCTTTACTCTCCCCTGCATGTATGACATGTGAGCCCTTCTGGTCAGACTCTCTCTCTCACTCTCTTTCCACTGACATGTGGGCCCATGTCTCCTTCTCTCTCCCTCACTCCCAATGGCATGTGGGCCCTCCTTGTCATACTGACTTTGGGCCCCACCTGTCAGAACCTAAGAATATCCCTAGAATATTCTTTTTTTAAAATTCAAATAAATCATTTTTTTCCAGAAAAATCCTATAACCTTCGAAAAATCATATCTTCCGAACCGTAACTCTGATTGACCCCGTTCAAGTCTCCAAATTTTTCTAAAATTGAGATCTACCTAATAGCACTATTAGTTATTAATAATAGTATTTTATTTTTAGGGTTTTGTGTGTTTTCTCTCGTTCTGTGCGTAGTTGACATTTCGAAAGTCACCGGACGTCGGATTTTCGCAAGATTTAAAGACGAAGTCAAAGGCAAATCATTCCTTGACCATATTGCCCCTAAATTGAAAAATGTTTTGTTTGCAAAATTGCATCATAGTGTGTGCACGTTAAATTGGCTGGCCTCGGTTTGCATGACGAATCGACGGACCTCCCCAGTAGTTGCATAAATCTGTAGAATGTTGGTATCCCCTTCCTTGTCGCTCCACCCGTGGTACCTCGATAACCATTCTCCCTGAGCATGGATCCCAATGGTTCCACCTCAACACTATTGTTTGTCAATTTGGAAAAAATAGGGTTTCAAAAGTTTTAAAAACCTGACACGTGATGTCGGCGGGATTGCGAAACAAAATTAGTTTGTGAAAACTCGCGATGCAAAGTGTAACGCCTCCCGCCTTGGCACCACTTACAGTGATATCAGAGAGAAAGCGCCACAGGAGATTGGCGTGAACCAACTCCCACAGAACCGCGATGCCGATACCAGTCCAGGAAGCCTTGCTGGTACCCGCGGTCAACGGAGATGTACCATAGCAAATAGCTAAATAAATAAGTACGTATAAATTATACCTTTATAAGTTGCAACTTTATGCAAGCCCTGAGCAGCAACCAACAAACAGAACAGCAGCAGCGGAACGACAGCACAGCGAGAATCCAATCCACAAGCAACGGCTTGGGACTAGGAAAGAAACCCTAATCTTCACTTCAACTTCACTCTTCCTGAATCAAGGGAGAAAAGAAATGTGTTGAGTACTTATGTACTCAGCAAGTCACGAAAAACGTGAGTTATGCAGGCTATCAAAGATAGGCTGGGGTTTATTTCACAAACTTTCTCATTTGAAAACATTTTCAAAAACCTAAGTATGAGTTGTTTCAGTGTGACTGGAAGGAAGCTCTTGCTTCGATCCTGTTCGTGAATTGCTTTTCAACAACTCAAGCGGACGAAACAGATTTTAATTGCTTTCAGGTATTCTTATACTGCCTGTCGGACCATGACATCTGTTCAATGGATCTGAACTCTAGCAACTTTCCACTGTGTCAACATCTATTACTTTATTTTCACTTTCGCCCTCTCAGGACGTAATCTCATCTTTCCTCTTATCATTTTCCTTTCACTTTTGGGTCCTATCCAAGACGTCATCTCATCTCATAACTTATCTCAGTGGCTCCTCGAGCCATTCATAAACTCATCTCAATTCATAACCTGCTTCCTCTTAGGAAGCCTAATCTATGATGTCATTTGACATCCCGGGTCACACAGCCCCGTTTCAGACCACTCAGGTCATCCATCAGCCACTAAGCCCGACTCTGGTAACGGTTCTCATACCACAAATCACTTTCGTAAAACCTTGGTAAACAAATCTACGCTAGAGGAATCAGCTCACATTGCCCGTAACCGTGGGCGCGGCTGTTCGAATAGTTCATGAATCTTTGCAAAGATTGCACGCTTTACCCACACGACGCGAGTTTACTCCCACACTGGCCAAGTGGGGAGGTTCGCGACAAGGCCTTTCCAAAGTCTTCCCAGGATAGCACGTTGCCCTATAAGTGGGTCCTCTCGACCAAGTACCAGGAACTTACTTCCTGTACTCAGGGATGAAGGTATATCGCCCTCTTGGCACCCAACCAGTCCCACATTTATTAGCAACCAAAACCATTCTGGAAACACTAGTTACTCAGCCAGGGGTGTCCCATTTCACCCGTGTGGTCGTACTTGTGAGATGTTCGGATGAAATTTCCTAAGGAATCGGTCCTTATATGCGAATACGAAGTGCCACCACATAGGCGATCACTTTGCACCGTGGAATTTTCGCAAATAAATTTTGTATCGCAAATCTGCCGACATCGCATGTCGGGTTTTTAAATCTTTGGAAACCCTATTTTCCCAGATCGACAAACAATAGTGCTGGGGTGGAATCATCAGAATCTATGCTCACAGAGCACGGTTACCGAGGTACCACGAGGTGGAGCGACAAGGAATAGGATATCAGAGACCTACAGGGTTTATGCAACTACTGGGTAGGTCTGTCGGTTCGACACGCAAACCGAGGCTGATCAATTTAGCGTGCACACTAGCCATGCAATTTTGCAAACAAAACATTTTAAATTTAGGAGCAATATGGTCAAGGAGTGACTTGCCTTACTCTTCGTCTTCAACTTTGCGAAAATCCAACGTCCGATGAATTTCCAAAGTGTCGACTACGCGCGAAACGAGAGAAAAATATATAAAACTCCAGAAATGATATACTATTATTAATAACTAATAGTTCCATGAGGTAGATCTTATTTTAAGAAAAATTTAGAGAGTTGAATGGGGTCAATCGGAGTTACGGTTTAGAAGATATGATTTTTGGAAGTTTTTGAGATTTTTCTGAAAAAGAAAAAGATTTATTTGAATTGGAAAAGAATATGCCAAGAGAATATTCTTGGTCTGACAGGGGTGCACTGCAGTGATGGAAGAGAGAAAGGCTGAGGTATGGGGCCCACATGGCAGTGGCACAGAGAGAGATTGCAAGGGGTCCCACCTGTTATGCATACCGGAGAGAGAAAAGATCAGGGCCTACTTGCCAGTGTGATAGGAGGGAGTCACTGTCCATGGGCCCACTTGCCATTGAGTCATCATTTAAAATAGAGTTTAATTAGGATTTTTTATGGGGCCGGGCCCACATGTTAATGGGTAGGAGGGGGTATAGTCACTGTGCACTTATTAGACGGGTCTACATGCAGTGAGATGGGTGAAATACTGTGCACTATTTGGTATGGGCCCATTTGTTAGAGAGAAGAGGAGGGAGTTTTAATACCACTGTGCACTTACTGGGTTGGGGCCCACTTGTCATTGAGGTAGGGTTAAATGGCTGGGCCCATATGTCAGTGTCTTAGGCGTGGGTCCTACATGTCGGATTAGTGTGAGGGCCCATAGGGTAGAGGGGTTTGCCGGATGGGGTACAGGAGCCGGCCGACGAGATGATCGACGGCTGGCGGCTGCCGAGGGGGCGCCGGCGAACGGCGGCAATGGAGGAGGGGCGAACCACGGGAACGGAACGAGGAGGAGACGGCGAGGGAGGTGGACGGCTCGGATGGATGGATGGAGGCTCGAGGGCGGCCGGCGGCGAGAGGCAGTAAGCGGCGGTGAGGAGCGGTGGTGTATGGTTGTCGCCGGTGACCAAAGGGACGGCGAAGAGAGGTCAGAAGGGGCTAGGATGTATGCGGCACCTCACGGGAAGGAGAACGGAGGGGAAATTTTGGTCTCTACCTTGTGCGACGGTGAACTCCGAAGCTTCGGCAATGGTGCGCGGCAGCAGCGAATTTTGGGGCTTTTCTCGCCCCGGTGGGGATTGTCATTAGGGAGAAGCCGAAGGGGATCGTGTAGCGGAGGGGACTTCAGCGGCGGTGGCCGCTGGGTTGATCCGGGCTCGGACGGCGAAGAAAGGGGCAGGTCTGAGCTGTATCCATGGCGGCGGTGAAGGATGAGCTCGCGGCGAGGGAGCAGCTCTGAGGAAGATGACGGCCATGTCTATGGGCCTATTTATAGGCAGAGAAGCGGCGCAAATGGACAAGGAACTAAGGCAGTGCGGCGAGATATTTCTCGCCCGGCCGAACGCGAAAATGGCGCGGAGGCGAGCTTGACAAGACTCGACGGCGGGGACAGGGTGCTTGTGTCGGGAAAGGGGAGGAAAAAGAGGTATGGGCGCGGAGTGGTGATGGGACGGGACGGGAGAGACGGGTTTGACCCAGGGAGCTCGGCCGAGATATTTTCTCTCGGGCGGGAATTTCGTCGAGCACGTGACTCGTGTGGAGAAGGAGAAAGGGGTGGCTCAAGGAAGAAGACGACGTGGCGTGGGACGCGTGTCCGTGGTGTGGGCTCTGGCTATCGGCATGCGGGAGCGGAGGCGCGGGCGGCTGGCGAGCGGGCCCATAGCTGTCGGTGCTATGCGCGAGGAGGCGGCTGGCTCGGGGACGGGCGAGAGGATTCGAGAGATGAGAGAGAACGGGCAGTGCGGGAGGAAGGAGACGAGCCTTACACGCGGGGCCCGCGTGTCGGCGTCCACTGTGGTCGGCTAGAGGCTCTACCTGGTGGGTCCGAGAGCGAGCACAGGCGCGTGCGTGAGTTGTCGCAGGCGCGGACGGCGCGTGAAGGTCTGGCCGGTGGGGCCAGGCCGTCAGCGCGAGAGAGAGGAGGCAGAGATGGGCCGGCGCGGTAGTGGGCCGGCGCGGAGAGGAGGCTGAGCTGGAGAGACAACCCAATTGAACAATGTCCCTTATTCTTTTTACAGGGGCTGATTTAAATGGATTTTGAGGATATTTGGAGGATTTCCAATAGGGATTTTGATCCAAAATTTTATATTTGGATCACAAAAATTCTGGAGACTTTATGGAGAGGACTTTTTGAGGTATTTGTCTGGATTTTGATATATATACATATATTTATATTTATATGGAAGAGATGGATAGGAATTTTTGGAGAATTGCAAGGGTATTAATTTTGGAAATTTGATGTTTGATTTTCTTAGGAATTAAATCAAAGGAATTTGAAGAGGGACTCTGGTATATTTATATATATATATACACACACATATATATATATATATATACATACATATATATATATATATATATATATATATATATATATATACATACATATACACACACACACACATATATATATATATTTGAAGGGAGGTCTAGAGAGTGTTTGTTTTTAAAGGATAATTTGGAGATTGAATCTCGGATTTGGTTCTAATTTTGAGATTTGAACTCTTAGGATTTTTGGGAATTTTGAGAGAGGAATATAGGAAGGAAGATCTTGAGGGGATTTTAGAATTGGAGTTTAATCCTTGGGATTTCTCTGAGGAGGACTTTTGGTGAGAATTAATAGGAGGTCAGGGAAGGGCTTTCAAAGGAGAATTCAATTATTTGGAACTCGATCCGAAGTTTTATTTGAGGAGATCATTTTTGGGAGGGTTCGGAAAGGATATATATAGACTTGAATTTAATTCTTGGGAATTTGAGGGCTTTAGCGGATATAAATTGGCAAATTTCGGGAAGAGAGTCCTCGATGGAATTTAGGGTTCCCATGAGGAACAAAATAAGAAGATTTAAAAGGAGGGCTTCGAAGGCGATTTCTGAGGGGTTTTATTGGAGCGCTTCGAATTGCAAAATTCGAACCCGAGTACAGAGAATTTTTGGAAGGTATTTGATTTTGGATTTTCTGAGGAATTTTAGAGAGAGACAGTCGAATTGTAAAATTCGAGTCTCGGATTTTAGGAGAGAGTTTGGGACCGAGGTTTTAGGGTTTCAAGGGAGGCTTTGATCTGAGATCTACGGCACTTAGTCCTTAAGCACACACAAAAATCCAAAAAAAATTTGAAATGAGGGTTTTTGCCAAAATAGCTTTTAACGGCCCGGAAACCGGGGCGTTAAACAAAGTGATCGTCTGGTGGGGATACTTTGTATTCGCATATAAGGACCGATTCATTGGGGGATTGCACTGATCATAGTAGAGTGCGACCACACGGGTGGTATGGGCCGCCCCTGGCTGAGTATTTAGCCAGAACAGGGTTACCTCGTATGTCAGTAGATGTAGAACTCCGAGATAAGGTGGTTGGGGATATCTCGGGTTTCTAAGTAGAGCGAGGAACGGAAGCTTGCCGAGTTCGAACCATACAATTAACCTACAAACCTATACCAATCCCAGAAATATAGTGCTGGCACAATAAACGATGGAACCGTCATGGCACAACTTGTCTTTATTAATAGACATAGTCTTACATCCAAGTTGGAACTGCGGACATACCCCAAGTTCACAACGATGCATTAGAAAAAGAGCGGAAGTGGAATCTGGCCCAAAGCCACAAGCGCGACTCGGGAACTAAGCTGAAACCCTAAAACTCCTCGAAGCCAACCTACTCCTGGAAGAACTCCTTGTCGATTGGATCCAGCTCGTCTTCCAGCACTGGGGGGGTAGATATATATAGAGTAAGGGTGAGTATTAGCGTACTCAACAAGTCATAGGAACTTAAGTGGTTAATGCAAGCTTCAAAGAGTGATTGGTTGTTTTTGTAAGTCGTTTTATTTAAAGTCCTTTTGGAGTAGTCTAAGTGTGTGCTTCTCAACAATCGGGGCGAGGTGCGATCTCACCCAGATCAGAGTGAATTGTGTCAATCTTTGAGTCAGCGCAACTCCCAAGAGTTGGCTTTCGGGATCCAGCTCCACCAGCTGATCTAACAACATCGGGCCCATGGCCCCGCTGTCCTCGACAGCGTCACCACATTTTTCGAAATCGGATTCCCAATCCACAAACATCCTTTCACAGGTAGTAGTCAAACAAAACTACGCTGAGGAATCACCTCACATCCGCCCATGACCACGGGCACGGCTTCTCAAACAGTTTAAACCTTTGCAGAGGGGGTACACTTTATCCACACGACGCGACTTAGCCTATCACCCAGCTCGCGAATGAATAGACACGACTGGTGACTAGGGGATTTTACGACAAGGCATTTCCAGAGTCCACTCAGGTTACCTCATGCCAACTAGAGGGGTCCACGACCAATCAAAGGATAGATCCTCGACCATGCTGTACCAGGAACCCAGGAGGCAACCCCGACGCCCTCCCGCACGATCCACAGTCCATTGACACGCAAGGCATCCCTAGGCGACTCTTTACTCAGTCAGGAGTTATCCCATATCACCCATGTGGTTGTACTGTCGTATGTTCGGATGAAATTCCAAAGGAATCGGTCCTTAGCTACAGTGCGGGAGACTCGTCCCACTGGCACGATCCCCGCACCGCGGTTTTCACAAACCATTTTATTTTCAAGGCACCGACCCAGGTGTCGGGTTTTTCAATGTTTTGCAAACCTAAGTTTTACCCATCGTAGTCATTTTTAAATTTGATAAGCGATCACCGGTACCAAGCCTATCGTCATAGGTACTGGGATCTGTTAAGAGAGGTGACAAGAATGTTTAAGAGGAAACACAATCAATCAAGGAAGTCATGCAACAATTAGGTTGGCGGCCTGTCAGTCGTCTCGCGACCACGGCCGAGAAACTATCTCCATGTAGCCTAGTATATGCAATTTGACAATTAAAGTACTTAGTTCCGCAAACATGGGCTCAAGATGATCAAAGGTGACTTGCCTTGCTCAAGGCCTACAGCTTCGTCTTTGAAATCCACGTCTTGTGGCTTCTCGGGTTCCGAAGCTAACAAAACAATTCAAACAAACGGCTAATATAATAGTCCTATTAGGGATTTCTAAGTGTGCTATCGGAAGGATCTCATTTTTAGGAAATTTCTGGAACTAGAACAGAGTCAATTGGACGAGCAAGGAAAAAGATACGAATTTTGGAATGGTTTGGGATTTTTCTGAATCTTGGAAAAGGTTTTAGAGATAGATTTCTCCATTTATCCCCTCCTGGGCCACTGACTCCCGGGGCCCAGTGGCCAGCCGGTGAGCACGGGGAGAGGGGCGCACAGTGGGCCGAGCCCACTACTGTGGTGGCCGATGAGAAGGAGGAGTGGGCCGAGTGGCTCCCAGCCCTGCTAGGCTCGGGGAAACTGTGCACCCTGACAGGTGGGCCCGTCTGACGAGCAGGGCCTGAGCCAGCAACGCGGTCCACTGGTGTGGCTCATGAGAGGAGTCTGACCGGCGGGCCCGGTCAGGAGGATGGGGCCCAGTTGTCGGTCGTGGGTCCACGAGGGATCGGGAGCACGGACCACGGCGCACGGGGAGACGATGGACGAGGCGCAACGGTTCGGTTCACCGTGATGAGGCAGTCCCACACGCAGGCATGCGGTCTGTGGTGGACTAAGCGTGCACGCGGCGGCAGGGAGGACAACCTCGGCTCACAGCCACGAGACGAGAGGCAGACGATGAACAGTGGTCCAATCGAACAGCCGATGGCGGCGCAACTCACCGGGACGATTCCCTGGATTTTTAATGACGGCGAGTACACCGGAGTGAAGCGGAGGTCAAGCAAAACTGGGCTAGCGGCTCGGATCCGTCGGAAAGCGATCGGGTATGGGGTATCGTGGCACCACCCATGGGCGGCGGAGGTTTAGGGATTTCCCGTAGGATGAGCCAGGGTCTGATTCCTTTCGTTGAGAGGTTCCTGAGTGATCCAAGACTTGGTTCTCGGGGTAAGGGAAGACGGAGGGCGGCGCTACACGCCGGACGATGGTGTACAGAGGAGCGGCGGCGCGGCGGTCGTGGAAACGGCGTCTACAGCAAGTAACTAGGCCCTCGAGGGCACTGGCGAGCATCCACGGGCTACAAGGAGGGATTAGGAAGGAGGATAGCGGTGTGAAGAGCGCTGTGATGATCGCCGGCGGCACGAACGAGCGAGGAAGAGGAAGCCGGCGGCATCGACGGCGGTCCTCGGGTTCTCACCGGCAAGCTCGAGAGAACGGCGGGGTTGGTCACCGAGCGGCTTCAAATGCGACGGCGGTGAAGGATTGTTGGAAAGAAGGGGCGGAGGAGCGTGGGGGCTATTTATAGCCAGGAATGGCTGCTTGGCGCCGAGGGAAAGGAAGGCCCCCTCATTGGAGGGCAATAAAGCGAGGATTGGCGTGGTGGCGTCATGGTCTCAGTCCAACGGCGGTAAAGACAGGGCATGGGGGAGGGGACGTGGTCGGGTTCAGGAGGGAAAAAGGAGCCGGGCGGAGGGAAAGAAAGGCCACGGATTTTCCATTCCGAGGCGGAGCCGGGTGGAGGAACGGCTCCATCGCTTGTCGACTTGCGGCGGTCCCCGGGTGACGCGGGCAGGCATCGGAAAAGCGGCGCAATCACTTGGAGCGGTGCAGCGGCAAGATTGGTCGCGGCGACAAAGGGCGTGACGGTGGCGTCCTCTCCGGTCGGCGACCGGGCGGGAGACGGGAGCATCCGAGGCACGTGCTGGCGGAATTTCAAAATGGCGACGGCAGTTAGCTAGTGGCAGTACAGAAAGTGTGTGAGAGAGAAGGGGAGCGCCCGCAAGAAGAGGAACATAGGCGATTTCTCTCATTTCCTGCGATCGTGACACGTGGGGGGAGGGGGCAGATGTCGAGCGCATGCGGTGAGGGAGGAGGCCGAACAGGATGGATGCACAGGAATGGGCCAAGAGGCAAGGCCCAAGGGGAACAGGGGACTTTCACAATTTCCAGGAATAAGGAGAATGGATTTTCTTTGGATTTATTTGGAGGGATCATCAGAGGATGGATGAATTTAGTGGATTTATTCGTGAAGGTGGGGAAAAGGATCACAAGGCTTGGATCTTGATTCAGAGGGAGGATATGAGATCTTGGCACATAGCACGACAACCAAACAACAAATTTCGCAATTAGGGGTTTTTATTTAATTAGGTTTTACGCCTAAACGCTAGGGCGTTACAATTTCCATGACTAGAAATTTCCACAAAAGGTGCAAAAGGAAGATTGTATCTATTTGTGAGAAATGTGGTATCAAAACTAACACAATCACCATATTTCTGATACCAATCTCTTGATCTTCCATCTGTCCAAAATAGATTTTTCACTCTTCTGTTCTCATCCAAATCAAATTCATAAAAGAAACTAGGATCTTTCTCTTGCTTTTTTTTGGAAAATTCCAGAGCTTGCATCATATCGTTGCTACTTGTTTCTCTGTTAATTGATGTTCTGACATTGCTGATGTCCTTCTTAATATATGGTAGAGATGTCAATCCTCCAATTAGAAAAGAAAAAATCACAATCATATTCCTTGTTGGAATGTGGCACTCTTTTAGTGTCCTTATGAGCAATTTCTCTTCTAAAGACAAATATTTGTGCGATCTGAGAAATCTTACATCCTCTGGGGGGGCTCAACTCTTGATTATGCTCTAAGTCAAGCCTTGTAATTTTCCACAACATGTCTCTCTGGTATCACCAGAACACATTTACATTCTGTTTGAACAACTTTGTTTTTGTTTCTTTCTGAGACAACTTGTTCTTCTATAACTTTTGAACTTGATTGAGTATCTACTTTACCTAGATTATTGCATTTGAATGTTACTCTGGTGACCTCCCCATTTCTTTTTTTGCTTGTACTACAATAATTGTGAGCATTAACAACTGAAAATCCAACCAGTAATGCATAAAAGTTAAAGAAATGTTGAGCTTCTTCAACTGTCTTAAACTGCATTTCTATTTCAGGTATGTATTTGCTATCAACTTTAGCATTGTTTCCTTCTGGTGCTTCTAATTGTTGTTCATCCAAAAACTGTTCAATGTCTTCTTCTGTTAACTCTTGTTGATTTTAATCTGTATCACTATTATGAACTGCATTTTCATCAATGTTTGATTGAATTGCTTCATTATGATTTTTGTCAAATATACTTGGTTCTTGCAATAAAACATATCCAATATTAGATTGTTAAGCTACTTTTTTTATTCATGTTATGTACTATTTTATAATTAATTTGCTGTAAAATTCACATGATATCCAAAAAGAAGCATATTACTTTCCAAATATAATCTAAAAATCGTACATATTTAAATATTGATTATATTATCTAAGATTTGCTAAATCAAATTAATCTGAATTTGAATTAAAAATAAATACATCTATAAGCACATGTCATACATTATCATTGTCTTGCAAATTGAAAATTGCAAAAGACCAATGACCCGTTGCATCATCTTCACCATAAGAATTATTAATTTCATCATCCTATCAAAGAACAATAATAAATTAGTAAAGTTAATATTGTACTTGTAATATAAAATTTTAGATTTTATTCATGATAAAAACTTATGTTCAATACCTGATTGATAATATTAGTTGATCCATTGTCTAATGTAGTACAACAACTGATCAAGTTGAATTTTCAGTTTGTTCAACCTGCATTAATTCAATGAATTATAACAAGTTTAGTTCTAACTGATTTAGATTATAATCTATTGCTAATTATAACAAATGTCTATATTAAGTTTTGTTTAATACCTCATAGTTCTCATTATGAAATATTGATATAAAATTCCACTGAATATTAGTACTATTTTCTACAAGCATTGAGTTCTACAAAATATACAAAATTGATCAATTGAATTGTTAGAATCAATTTATATTATCAACTAATGTAAAATTGCAAGAATTTTATAGTTCTTCGTATCGGAGAATTGCGATATGTAGGTTGTGAAGATATAATCTGCTTCATTAGACTAGTGTATGATGCAAATGGTTCCTGCTTGAAACAAAGTTTACAACATTTAATGACATTTCAAAGAATAATACGTGCACTTGTAAACGGTTACATATAAATTAGACTTACTTCTATGTTTTCTTGTTCAAGAAGAGATAATACATCAGATTGAGGATAACATTTATTTTGTATAGGTTTCTTTGATTTGCTTTCTATTTCTGCTTCACCTGAAATAGAACAACAAATAAAATATTTTAGCTACTGAATGTATTTCTGCATGACCTATTACTGAATGTATTTATTTGATAATCCAAGCTGAATGCTTGATCGAGATCGGTTTGGCCCATCTATCAAGCATGAGGTACCTTGGGATGGCTCTTGAAAGGCCTTGTCGCGAACCTTCCCCACTTGGCCAGTGAGGGAATAAGCCCATGTCGTGTGATAAAAGCGTGCACCTCTGCAGAGATTTAAACTATTTGAACAGTCGTACCTACGGTCATGGGCGGACATGAAATGATTCCTCTAGCGTAGTTTTGGTTGCTAGTGCTTTGCGAAAATGGTTTGTGGGTTGGGAACCGTTACCAGAATTGGCCAGGACAACTGATGGATGACCATTTTGAAACGGCCCGGCATGGACCGAGATGTTAGATGGCATCATAGATTAGGCTTCCGGAGCGAAAACAGTATGCTGGAGAAATAAATGGCTCTGAGAGCCGAAGTTGAGATTATAAGATGTGATGATGTCCTGAAGAGGACGAGAGTGAAAGAAAAATAATAGAGGAACAATGAGAGGAAAGCTGCCTGAAGGCAGGTGTCGGAGGATTAAACCTCGACGGCGGGAAATCGGGAGACCCCTCCTTTTGAGATTCGGCCAGGGGAGTAGCTCTCAGGCGAAGCCGACTTCGGGTGGAAGAAGATGAATCAGCGCTCGGGACAGAAACAGAGGAGCCCGAGCTGGAGACAGAAAGGTCCTGACCGTCCGAATCGGGTCCGGACCGTCCGATCTGTCGTGACCACGCGAGAGAGACGGGGGGATTTTTACAGGTTCGGGCCGCCGGAGCGTAATACCCTACTCCTGTGTTTTGGACTATGAGAGAGAGAGATGAATGTGGAGCGGAGTTTACAAGGAGGACCCTGGGAGCTCGGAAGCTCATCGGGAACCCGGAGGTGGCGTCGGTCGTTCTACCAGCGACCGGACTCGAGGAAGGAGGAGGAGATCTCTATAGTCTAAGGCCGGAGCTTGAGCTGCCTGCGTTCGTCTACGGCATGGATCCTCCTTTATAGGCGATGTGGGTGCCATGGGCCCCGGGTACCTCATGACAAGCATATGGGCCACTCGGATAGAGGATGGGCCTAGCCTTGTAATTAGAGATATAGCTAAATTCGGCAGACTTCGCCTTGTATGGAAAGGAATATACAGTCCTAGTCGGGTGCGTTATATCTCTAAGGGGAGATCTCCTAGTCATAATCCGATGGGGACTCCTACCTTGTAACCCTGTCCCCCAGTATATAAGGGGAGGCAGGGCGCCCCATGAGGGCAGGATGAGTTGGTTCACCAGAATCACCACCACAAATCCTCAAAGGAATAACACCACAACTGGACGTAGGGTATTACCTCACATCGAGGGCCTGAACCAGTATAAAATCTCTCTGTGTTCCTTTGCAATCCACCGAGTTTCCATCCGCCGAGTAGCCCCATATATTTATTGCCGGTATAAAACATCGACAGTTGGCGCGCCAGGTAGGGGCTCCGGCGCGATCTACATCTACAAGCTCGATGGATCCAACAACCGAAGTCGACGGCGGCAAACTCTCCCCCAGAGATACAATCGCATTCAGAAGCCTCGACTTCGTCGCCGACCAGATCGGCAATGTCACCTTGGCCGACTCGGACTCGATCCGATCTGCCAGGGAACCAGCCGACTCCGCGCCAGTCGGCCCACATGACGCTGCGGCAATCTTCGACGACATGCTGCGGCGATCTCCAACACGCCCGAGTCCAGGGACAACTCTCCCTTCCAGTGTTCGACTCGGACTCGGTTCTGAGCCAGCCGAGATCGGGCCGAGAAGGGAAGAGATCGTTAACTTCCCGTTCGGACTCGGCGACGCCGCGGATATCTACAATCTACATCCGACGCGGCAAACCCGATCCCCTGGAGTTCGACTCGGATACGGCTCCGAGCCGCTTGAGATCGGATCTAGGGAGGTCGGAGTTACACTCATCCCCATCAACCATCCCGACTTCGACTCGAAGTCGGACTCCGACTTCCAGTCGGACTACGACTCTAAGTCGGACAGCAGCTCGGCAAGCTTCTCCCCGCCACGAGAAATCTTCATGGCGTCCAAAGGCTCTACTCCTACTCAGGAATCACGCCGACTACACGAACAACAAGAGGAGGAGGCCTGCCGTCTGCGAGAACAACAGGAGGAAGAAACAAGACGCCTGCCTACGCAGGGCTGGGCGAACCGCTCAGCAACAAACCCTCCAAACAAAAGTTGGCGACCACAACGTCTTCGTCACGCCACAGCAGAACGTCGTGGCAGCCGTAACCCTACTGGACACGGTCCAGGCTGGGCCTGATCACCAGGCCACCCCGACGATCGCAAGGATAAAAGCCATGCTTACCGCTGCCGCATGTCAGCAGCACCAACAGTCGGGCAACACACTCGTACTGACCAGTCAATCAACTTCCCCAGCGGCAGTCTCATCCACCTCAAAGCGACGTCGAGCGGCCGGCTCTAGTCGGCAGCACACGGAGTCAAGCCAGACGTCACTCGGCAACCACAACAACCGGCAACGTCGAAGCGACCGTCGGGACAACCAGGACCTCCGAGACCGACTGCGGCGCGACCTTCAGCAAGACATTAATGCTCGGCGCCGCAAACGAGAAGAAGACGAGCAACGCCAACTGGAAGACGAGCAACGCCAACTGGAAGACGAGAACGAGCAATTCGGCCTCCACTACGAGCGGTTTCGCCGCCATAGTCGAGGTCGGAGTCCTCATGAAGACGAAGGAGTACCGGCCTTCACTCAGGAGCTACAACAAGTCGACTGGCCGTCAAGTTTCAAGCCTACAGGCATCAACAAATACGATGGCAAGACTAATCCCGAGTCCTGGCTCACGGTCTACACTCTGGCGATTCGAGCAGCTGGGGGAAATCAGAAAGTCATGGCTAACTACCTCCCAGTCGCTTTAGCCGACTCAGCGAGGACATGGCTAGTAGGACTTCCCAAGCAATCAATCGACTCCTGGGGAGAACTCCGGAAACGCTTCATCGCCAACTTCCAGGGAACATACGAGAGGCCATCTTCCGAGTACGACTTATATCAGTTGCATCAAAGGAAGAACGAGTCTCTTCGTGACTTCATCAAGAGGTTTTCTGAGAAGAAGAACTCAATCCCAAACGTCAAGGATGAGGTCGTCATCGCCGCCTTTCGAAAAGGAGTCAAAGACACCTCGTTCATCGACAAATTCACGCGGAAGCCTCCCAACTCTGTCAAGGCCCTATTCGACATGGCAAACAAGTACGCCGACTCGGCCCACGCTGTTGCCGAGGCCCTCGATGACAACAAGTCACCCTGACAGAAGAAGCGGGACGACACCGACGACGCGGTCCCGACTAAAGCTGGGAATCGCAAACGCAAGTCAGACGGCTCCATTGTGGCAGTCGGTCACGACCGCCTTCGACCTTCAACAACTGAGGATTATCAGAACAACAAGTGACATGCTCGGGGGCTCACAAGCTCAAACACGAGGATGGCATCCCCACTCCCAAATACCGAACAGCTAAGTCGCTTTCTGATAAACATCTCCTCACTCGCCTTGCTAGTGCCACAGCCGCTTACACCTAATAGGTGTATAAGCTGCGCATTTACTTTTTTCCGTTTTTGCTCTTAAATGATTACAAAAGTACTCGAGTAGCATAAATCTCGATCCGTGAAACTCTGCTCCATGTAAGACGAACTCAAGTCACCCAAAACGCGTGCCTGGGAAAGAGCCATGAGCCAACTCCCGACGCTAGGGCTATGACTAGTCGGGCAGAGTGCTTAAACGTAAGGGGTCAACTACTCGAGGAAATTAATATCAAAAAGAGGAAGAACACGTATTTACATACATTGTAAAATACATTTTATTCGGGTGATTATTTTCATCATCAGATGCTACTCATCCGATATTTTTATATTGCAGGCCCAGCTCCGGATATGCGTGACAGGAACTCAGGGCTTCGAGCCTATCTCCTATGCTCGGGGGCTGGACAAGTCTGCCGAAATACACTCGGGATGCTCCATGAGGGCTACTTACCGAGTACTTGCGCCAGTCGGGACGTCATCTTCCCCGACTACGCTCCATGGGAGCTAACAATCGGCCCCCGGCGCCAGTCGGGGCTGTATACCACTCGGCTAAGTAGGGTACGCCCCATGAGGGTCGCCAGCCGAATCCTACGCTAATGCTAGGTTCGGGTACCTTATTTGGTCACGGCTCTGTCAGGTTGGGTACGCCCCATGAGGGTCGCTAGCCGAATCCTATGCTAATGCAAGGTTCGGGTGCCTGGCTTGGCTATAACTCTGTTGGATAGGGTACGCCCCATGAGGGTCGCTAGCCGAACCCTCTGCTAATGCAAGGTTCGGGTACCTTGTTCGGCTTTTCCCAAGTCAGAGAAGACTTACATCGTCAAGGCGCATCCGGAGTTCTCATGCACTGCGTCACACCTGAGGAGGGCAAGCAGATCCTGCAACATACCTACTCGGGTACATGTGGCAACCAGTTTGCATCCAGAACGTAAGTCGGAAAGGCTTGCGAATAAGGATTTCTCTGGCTGATTGTGGTTACCAACACCAAAAAACTCATCCTGACATGCGATGGATGATACTTCTCTAGAGCTATGCTGGATAGGTCGGCTCAGGCCGGCTTATTTGGTAGCAGCCACCAAGATATGAGTTCCTACAGTAGCATGCTCCATGTGGGCCGCCCGCAGGCTGAGTTGAAATTATAGCGCTGGTGCTACCCACAGGAACCGATGAGGTAAACAGATATGCTTCATGAGAGCCTTATTGCTAAACATATATGTTTGGGTATCTGTCTTATCCACCAGGTCTCGAGGATACATCCTTACAAGGATCACAAGCTGGTCTTCATTAAAATTGGAGATGCAGGTATCTCTCTCGAGTACACCTAACCACGTAATGGATTTATTTTTCATACAGTGGTACTCGGCCTACATGCGTGGCCACCAGTTGCCATGAGCAGCATTATTCCCGCTGACATGACGCGGATGAGTCTAACTTTCGAGTGGTACACTACTCGGGAGAGACTATAAATTTCTCATTCCCGCTGACATGACGCGGATGAGTCTAACTTTCGAGTGGTACACTACTCGGGAGAGACTATAAATTTCTCATTCCCGCTGACATGACGCGGATGAGGCTAACTTTCGAGTAGTACACTACTCGGGAGAGACTATAAAATTCTCATTCCCGCTGACATGATGCGGAAGAGTCTAACTTCCGAATGGGACGCCACTCGGGAAAGACTATAAACACCTTTTCCGGCTGACATGATGCCGACGAGTCTAATTTTCGAGTAGTATACTACTCGGGAAAGACTATAAACACCCCCTTTCCAGCTGACATGACGCTGAAGAGTCCCATATACGAGTAGCATCCTACTCGGCAAGACTATAAACGCACATTCCGACTGACATGAAGTCGAAGAGTCCTATATACGAGTAGTTCCCTACTCGGCAAGACTATAAATCATATTCCGGTTGACATGATACCGAAGAGTCTCATGTACCAGTAGTAATCTACTCGGGAAAGACTACAAGGTTAAAGATCTTTGACTTCATGTTTAATTGTTTTCACAATTAAGCACAAAGTCGGGGGCTACACCTAATAGGTGCGCCTATTCGGCGCACACTATTCCAACATCTACATCGAGACCTTCATAGCCTCGCTGCCAGCTGACATGAAGCAGGACTCGGGAGAAGCAGCACTCAGACAAAGAGTACTCGGGAGCAATGCACTCGGGAAGACTTCACCGTGGAGGATGAGCACTCGGCATCAGCTGTAACTCAACTATGAAGGTCTCGGGGGCTACTGTGGGTGCCATGGGCCCCGGGTACCTCATGACAAGCATATGGGCCACTCGGATAGAGGATGGGCCTAGCCTTGTAATTAGAGATATAGCTAAATTCGGCAGACTTCGCCTTGTATGGAAAGGAATATACAGTCCTAGTCGGGTGCGTTATATCTCTAAGGGGAGATCTCCTAGTCATAATCCGATGGGGACTCCTACCTTGTAACCCTGTCCCCCAGTATATAAGGGGAGGCAGGGCGCCCCATGAGGGCAGGATGAGTTGGTTCACCAGAATCACCACCACAAATCCTCAAAGGAATAACACCACAACTGGACGTAGGGTATTACCTCACATCGAGGGCCTGAACCAGTATAAAATCTCTCTGTGTTCCTTTGCAATCCACCGAGTTTCCATCCGCCGAGTAGCCCCATATATTTATTGCCGGTGTAAAACATCGACAGGCGAGGGGAGTCCACAGTGCCGGTACGCGGAAGGAGATATTTTCCGGTGAGGTCTCCTGTGCGCCCCTCCGCCTGCGACACCCACGCCGGAGTTGGAGGAGCGTCCCGTCCCCCCTGTCTGCCTGCAACGCCCATGCCGGAGTTGGAGGAATGTCCCGTCGCTCACCTTCCCGCCAGCCGTGCCCACGCCGGAGCAGGTATGCAGCGGGCGGTAGAGTCGTGAGGATGTGATGGAGCCGGGGAGACGTGACGGCGCACGCCTTCAAGTCAAAAGGCCCTGACTGTGAACAGTAATTGCACAGTGAAAGGAGCCTCCGTAGTCAAAAAGATTCTGACTGCACAGGAGCGGGCGACAGGCGTGTCCCGTCGCCTCATTCGTTAATGTGGGTAATTGGAGAGTTGGTCCGCTAGAGTTCTTCGGGTAGATCGGACCGGCAAGCCGAGGCGATCGGCTCTCGGGGCCGCACTCGGGGCCGAGGCGATCGGGGGCAGTCGGCACCGGGGGAGTCGGCATCGGCTCCGGGGCAGTCGGCAGTCGGCCCCGTGGCCGGGCATCAGCCCCCGGGAGCAGTCGGCACCCGGGAGCAGCCCAGTCGGGAATCGGCACCCGGGTCCGGGGCGACCGGCGCCCGGGACTGGAGGATGCTCGTCCGGGCCCGGCCAGTGCCCGGGCCCCTGGATACTTGGCGGGGGAGCGGCCGTAGCCGGTCTCCTCTTGCGCAAAATGTGGATTCCGGAGTATTTTCCCTGGCCGAAGACCCTCGCGTCCCCAGGGACAGGGGGACCCAGTTCCATTTCCCGACAGCAGGTGTTTTGAACCGGTGTCATGGACAGACAACCGATATGAGAATAGACTTGAACAGTAACTGTAATCAACTAAAATTTGTTTCGTCCGCGGACACGATCAAGGCGAGAACCTCTTTCCAGCTACACCTGGGACAACCCATACTTAGAGTATTGAAAATGTTTCAAAAAGTAAAGTTTGCGAAATAAACCCAGCTTTTCTTTAAAGCCCGCATACTCACATTTCGCAATGGCTTGCTGAGTACGTAAGTACTCAATCGTTGTTTTTTCCCTTAGGAAGATGAAGCTGAAGCTTAAGGTTTCCTTTCTAGACGCAAGTCATTGCTTGTGGATTGGGTTTTAGCTACATTGTCGTTCCACTGCTGCTGTTCTGCTTGAAGGTTACTACTTAGGATTTTTCAAAGTTGTAACTTATAAAGGTATAATCTATTCTAAGGGTTGCAATGATACATCTCGGTTGATCGTGGGTATCAGTAAGATTTCTTGGAAATGGTACCAGCATCGTAGTTCCGTGGGAGTCTGTTCGTGCCGATCTCCTGCGGCGTATCCTTTCTGATGTCACTATAGGTGATGCTAGGGCGGGGTGTGACACCATGTCCTCCATCCTTTTCTCCAGATCTGATTTGGTGAGGCTGCCATGCCCCATCCTTTTCTCCCCTCTTCAATGCTATTCCTACTCTTTTGATTGATGGGTGCTATTCCGACTCTTTTGATTGATGGGTGTTCACGTGGTTAGTCTTACTACTTACTCCATCTTAAAATAACAAAAACCTAGTACTCTAGGTTTTTTTATTTTAAGACGGATGAAGTATTTGTGTCTATCTTCTTGCATGGCAGTTAGCTAAATGGGCTTGTGTAATCTCGGCTGGGCTATTTATGTGATGTTTTGAGTTGTTTGGGCCATGAGAATAGATCTGGGCTTTTGTTTTTTATTGTTTATGGTCTTTAATTGTGATGTGATCTGGCCTTTTAATTGCTCTGAGAATAATGTGTCATTTGGGTTTTTCCTTATGTATTTATGGGCATTAGGTGAGAACTGGAAATATTGTGTGAGCCCATCTGAGAACTTGGCTTTTGATGAGAAATTACGGGTTAGAGACGAGAATTAGGCTTTTGATGGGTCTGAAATGTATTTCAGAGGCCCATCTTTGTGTTTTCTTTTGATTTAGCATTAGATTAATCTAAGTTGTTGGATATAGATCTAGTGGTCTAGAATCTGACAGATTTTAGCACCAATAATCTGTCGAATTGTGTATAGACAGTCCCTTTACATTAACCTTCATAATCACCGATTTCCCATTCAAAAGGGGAGGGAAACCGAAGAGGAAGAGCTGTTCCAGTATACATCTATTTAACAACAGTATACATCTATCGATAATTAATTAGTACTAGCTAAAGTGTCCGTGACTCCGTGTATCGATCACAAGTACATACATAAAATGCGTGTATGCTATGTCGTATATATTAACTATATACAGGTAATTAACATCGTGTTAATTAATTCCATGTGTACAGTGTAGGACGCAGGTCTGAGATATATAGATTCAGAGGCAGCTCGGTGGCACGACGAGGCCAGAGGCCGAGCCCTCCGCGTTGCGGCAGGATGACATGGCCTTGGCGACCTGCAGGCTCTTCTGGTACGTGAGCCTCACGTCCCGGAGCCTGATCCCGCTGCACGGGTTGCTCCGGCTGCAGTCGAAGCTGACGGCCACCGGCGTCGATGACGAGCCCCGCACGTTGACGTACTCCACCTCGCTGATCTTGATGCCGGAGCTCTGGCGCGCGGCGCAGCCGCCGTCGGGGCAGTAGTGCTGGTCGATGATGATGGGGTTGTCGACGCCGGACATGGTGGAGTCGGCGAAGGTGACCCCTCTCACGAACCCGCGCTTGGAGCTCCCCCACGTCTTGATCCGCAGGCCGTTCGTCGTGCCGGTGAACCGCGTCGTCTTCACCGTCACGTTCTGCACCGCCTCCACCGCCATCCCTTGCTGCTTCCCCAGGCTCCCGATGCTGATCAACGTCAAGAAGGGCAAGCTGATTAATCTCAGCTGGTATAGGATTAAGGATACGCGCAAATTTATTTTTTTATTTTTTAATAGATGATATTGTTAATTTTTATATAATATTTGACAATTCATCTTGTTTAAAAATTCAGTGAAAATTTCTTTAATAATAGAACAAGTAAAAACAAAATAATTAATATTTATATAAATTTTTAAATAATACAAATAGTCAAATATCATATAAAAATTAACGGCATCGTATATTAAAAACGGAGACAGTACTATTTCTAAGCTGAACTACACTAGAAAGTGGATTAGGTACATCCCCAAATCATCGTGTGCATGCTGTGCATGCAACCAGAGGAGGAACCGGCCGGCCGGACCCAGTTCAGGTCTGTTTCCACTAATGCAACTGTGCATGTAACAATTCTGACACGCCGTGTATAGTCAAAAGGACTATATTTTGTGCGTGTAATGTCTTTTGGAAATTTAGATTCTTTTCCTTGATGGACTGGCTACTGGAATCACTAATTGATTTGGCCCAGGATTTCTGGGAAAAATCGTCGCCGTGCATGCATCCGTACGTACGTACCTGATGCCGTGGCCCGGGCCGCACGCGACGCGCTCGATCCAGAGGTTGGAGTTGCCGGGGCCGACGGAGACGCAGTCGTCGCCGGTGCGGATGGCGGCGTCGTACACCGCCACGTTCATCGACTTGTGGATGTGTATCCCGTCCGTTCGGGCTGTCCGCCGGTGCGTCACGTCACCCCGCACCGTCACGCCGCGGCTCTGAGCACCACCACGTGGAACAGCTCGCTGCTCACGACTTCAAACGTCCACCACCACGTCCTCGAGTTCGAGATCGTCAGCGACTGCATCCATATCCACGCAAGCACGGCCGCGTCGCCGCGCGGCGACAAAGAAGATGATTAAAATGGTCAGTCAATCTAGCTAGCGCCGTCGTCGTCGTGAAAAACGTCGAGTTTGACGTGCGTGCGTACCGATGCGCCGGTCGGGCAGTGGCCGCGCGGCTGCTTCTGCTTGCAGGCCAGAGGGTCTCACCGGGCCGTCGAGGGTGCCGCCGGAGACGGTGAGGCCCACGACGGACTCGAACGTGATCCACTGCCGGACGCGCCGTCCCAGCCGTACGGCCGGCGGCGACCAATGTGCCGGTGATAGAGAACGTGACGGCGCGGCTGCTGCACGCCCGACGAACGTGCGCGCCCCACCAGGTACTTCCCCGGCGGCACGTACACGGTGGCCGGCGCGCGAGCGGCACGCGTCGGCCCACGGCGGAGGAAACGGCCGCGTCGAGTCGGCCGCCGCGTCGGCGCTGGCGCCGTAGCGCACGTTGTACACAGCGGCGCCGGCGGGCTCCGGGAGGAACAGGAGCGCGGCGTGGAGGTGCACAGCAAGCTAAGCATCGCCTGGCATGGCCATTATATTACGTGCACGTGACGAGCTTGCCGCTGCCTCTGCTGCGTGTGGGAGCGTGTGTGTCGCAGGCAGGCCGGCGGGTATCTGTTTAGGTATGCGTTTTTATGATGCATTAACGTACACGTGTATTTATAGTGGCAATATTGTCTCTGCTGGTCTCTGGTTTTGGAATTGAATTAAGGGCAATCGAATCAGTAATTCAGAGCATTAGTGCTAATTATTATCACAGGACGTGGTATGCAGTTTGAGTGCTAAATTCATAAACCGAACATGGGATGGAGAGACCAGGTTATCTAGCTAATGAACTTTTACGTCGTAGGGCATTGACCATCAATTGGAGGTTGGATCTAATGTATCAAGTGTTCGTTTCGAAACAGGGTTTGGTAGTTTCCTCGAAACAAACAAGCTAACCATGGTGGCCTACGTAATTCCATATGTATATTGCTAGGAGTATAAAGTGATTGCTCTGGTCCATTTTTCTCCGTCAACTTAATCTTTTATGTTAAATTAGTTGGTACATGAGGTCTTATTTTTGAATTCTGTTTGGTATGTTTGTATAAAATAACTGCAAACCACTTCTATTTTAGGTCGGAGGCTTGAGAAACTAACACCAGTTTTTTCTAAGGTTTGATGAGTTATAGTGTCATTTCCCAGGTGAATCGCTTGACAAAATTCACAAAGAATGGCAACTAGCCGTCATGTTTTTTAAAAAAAATGTCTTATGATTAGAGAAAATAGTTCTGCGAAAGCTACTAGATCACCCAATTAAAGCCATCCGTTTCTAGCTCAGCCCATTTGGGCTGACCATTTAACAGTTTCTAGGCCTTGGTGCATTTGGAAATCAAGATGGACAGCTTAGCTTCCATGTAACTCGTTTTTCAACTACTATGAGGCAAAACGAGTTACAAATCAGAAACTTTTGACTATCAGGAATGACCATGGTCTAACTAATTATTTCAAGTGAGTAGGACGATGCATGGACGACTAGTTAGTATTAACACGCTGAAATGCAGGTGAAAACTATGGATGTCCTCGTGCATTCGTTGACTGGTAGTAGTCTAATTAAGAAGCTGTGATTGCTGGGCTAGAAATGTGCTTGTTGTAAGAGGGCAAATTTGTCAAGTGTACTATTGTATGGGTTGGGTACATCTCAACTCAACCTAGGAAGACCTCGTATACAAAGTTCAAGTTCAACAACTACTCCGGTCGGGTCAAGGCCCTCGTTGGTTGCACGCTGCTAAGTGTTAAACTGTTATCAATCAGGCGTCACCATCAGATTATAATGTTTCTATAATTTGGCATTCGGCAAGCCCTTTTGGAATTTAGACTCCATTTTTCGTATGAATGTAGCGTCTCTAAATTTCTAGAAGCGTTTCTACGTTTGCAACCTTGTATAGTTTTGTACCCAACCAGCTATAACAGGCAACTAGCAAAGTAGCTAGGCGTGTACACATATGTCCAGTACAGTGCATTCGTGTCACTGATCGCTATCGCAGCTAATCCACAAGCAACTATGCACTCAGCAAGCACTACATCCCAGGGCGCAACATCGTGTCCGTCCATTCCTGACGGTAGCTGTCTCCCGAGTGTAGGCCCTCTCCCAGCAAGCAACTTGCTTCATCCTTGCGAGGGATACGCAAAGATGATTCGTTGATTGATTCTGGTTAAGTTTCAAAAGGAAAAAAAGATTGATTCTGGTTATGCTAAGTTATGCTGATCGGTGTCTCACAACGCTAGCAAACTGAACATTTCATTTTTTTTCTAAAAAGAATATTTAAACTTTGTTTGTCGAGAACAGTTGGCTAGTTCGGTTTAATGAAGCTACATTGATATTCCGGTGGGAATAATGCGGCAAGGCTGCCACTAGCCCTACTTACTGGCGAGTGAGACAAAAGGCAGCGTGAAATGATAGTTTGGAAGGCCAACTCCGCAATGGGCCGAACTGATGGTTCATAAAGGACATCTGGGCTAAGTTCAGTGCAAACACTGGTGGAGACTTCCTTCATCTTATAGGTGGCCAAACGGACGGACCGGGCCGGCACGGACCGAGGCACGGTCCGCACGGCCCGCTACGGCACGGCCCGTGTAGGCACGGTTCCTGTAGCGGGCCGTGCCGTGCCGGCCCGTGTGCCTCCCCCGGCCAGGCACGGCACCCGGGGTCGTGGCCGTGCCGTGCGGCACGGCCGTCGGCAAGCCCACCGTGCCCGGCCGGCCCGGTCCGCCGACGCCTGCCGCCGCGCGTCGGCGTCCCCGGCCTCCGCCGCCTGCCGCGCCCTCCGCCGCCGCCTCCCCGCCTCCTCGGCTCCTCCGCCTCGTCCCGCCGCCTCGCCCTCCTCGCCCCTCCGCCGCCGCCTCCCGCGCGCTCCCCGGCTCCGTCGCCTGCCGCCGCCGCCTCCCGCATGCGCGCCGCCCCCTCGCCCGCCGCCGCCGTCGGCCATCCCGCGCCTCGGCCTCCTCGGCTCTCGCCTCGTCCCGCCGCCTCGCTCCTCCGCCCCCTCCGCCGGCCTCACCGGCTCCCGCGCCCCTCCCCGCATGCGCGCCGCCCCCCTCGCCGCTTTGCCGCCTCAGGCCTCCTCCCCTCGCGTGGCTCCTCGGCTCTCCGCTCGTCGGCCGCCTCGGCTCCTCCGCCCCGCCGCCCGCCGCGCGCGCCTCCGACCTGCCTGCCGCCCTCCGCCGCGACCTCCCGCCTGCGCGCCGACCGAGGCGGCCTCCGCCGCTCCCGCCTGCGCGAGTCCGGCGACCGGACTGAGTCAACTGAGTCTGAGAGATGAGTAAAAAAAGAAAAAAAGAGACTTTAAAAAATTTTAAAAATTAGAGGAGTGGTAAAAAAAATATTAAAAAATGTAAAAACATTGTAAGATGAGTAAAAAATATGAGGGCATTTTTTGATGATATTAGGGAGGAAATTTTTATATGTTTAACAAGCAAATAGAGAACATACATAGTTATGCAATTTAATTTCTACATAGATATAGAGAAAAATTGCCCGCAATGACCTTTATTGATTTTGATATTACACAGCTGCTAATTAAAAACTCTGTCATGTAAAACTCAATTTTGAGCAAACCATGACAAAAGAAAAAAGAGTAAGCTAAAGGTCAATACTTAAAAATAAAAAAAGATTACTCTAGTTCTTTCATTTTGGTAGGTAAACGATTTTCGAACTGCTCAGCCAAATCTTGGTTCTCCGTGTGTGTTGGGCACGTTTTCCTTAGCTAGCTCCCAGTCTTTAACCGCAAGTAGCATTTCTACACTCACTGCGGAGATTCTTCTTCTCTCCTCAATAATTCTTCGCAAAGACTGAAGGCCGATTCGGATGATACGTAGACACAGGCACCGTGAACAATCCCGTGCTAGCTTTGAGAGCACGGGATATTGGGTCTTGTGATCATTCCACATTGAGAACGTTGAGATCTTCTGTTGATCGAGTCCTAGTCCAAGTAGGTGGACAGCTCAAGAGCTTCAGTGAAGCGTGGCAGGACTTGCTGCGGCGAACTTCCACACCGGTGCTCGAAGAAGAAGAGGAAACCACCCCAAATTCGGCCCCACTGCAATTTCTTCTTACCTGGACAGACGGTGGGGGCTCTTGCACCGAACTCCGAAACTTAGTTTCATACTTTCAAATACTTCATAATTTGTATTACAATCAGAATAGTAGTTAGTGTTCAATATTCATTGTATCCCCAATAAGATTTTAAAATATTTAAGAACCCCCGTATTTTACCCCTAGGACAGAATAAATGCAAAAGCATACAAGTATGGAATTCCTCCAGTATTTAAGATATTTTTGTTTCATGCTATATACTGCAAATCCGATAATGGTCATCTCATATTCTTTTAATAAAGTGGCAATCTCAAAAAAGTTTAGCAAAAGAATTCACAGTGGATAGAAACACAGACAAAGTAACAGTGCTCATTAAAATGTTCAAAAAGTAATAAAACTTTCTACAACATGCCAAGACTTCTGTCATAGCGGTTCCGCATGAACAACATTCTTGGACTGCCAAGAAAAATTAGCATATCTTTGTAACAAAACATGTTTCAACATAAATAAGTCGATTCCACCCGGATGTTCCGCAACCTTGGAACTTGCTGGTTGCTTCCGACCGAATGCAGAATCGCGTGACGGTTGCAAGTCGAGGATTAAAACCATTCACCTGTATATGCTCACGGATAGAAGAATCGAGATATACAGTTACTGCTTTTAAAACCATAACTAGAGATTATAATATCGCAAGCACAACGTTGATGTAAAAGAAATGATTCAGCAATAAACATGAATAAGCTGCAAAATTTCCATTGCTCTGGAATTTGCAGCATATCTAGAGTTACTGCAAATTTTATTGTTGCGATGCCCAAATTTCCTCCCACAAACCCCCTAGAAATTCTCACAACTTATTCTCTGCATTATCGTGAAACCCATCAATTAAGTTGTAAAAGCATTAGCTGTTTTTGTACGTTCCCAGTCATCAATCAACATATTGAGCAACACACTAATAGAGTCTTGCCTTAGGCCCTACCACTTTCCAAATATCAGATGGCATACTAATAGAAAATGTGCAAGCTAGCAAAATTGTTAATATTATCCCGGCCTTTTGGGTGTAAAAAACATCACCCAAGGCCGGGGAGGGGGAACGAACACGGGAACCCGAAGATAAGCAGGTTTTTTAAGGTTGAAGGTTCTCAAAGGCAGGAGGACTTTTTCACCCAAAATTAGGAGATCCTGGGCTGAGCAATTGAAACGGGTTAAGGGAATCGTCGGCTACTGAGCAGTCAGGGGGAGGACGGATATACGTCGTCCTTTGGCCTCCTCCTCGCCGCTCGCACGTCTCGGGCCAGGTCCGGCCTCGACCTCTCGCCTGCTGGTCGTCTTCGGCTCCTTCGGATGCCCTCTCCGCCTTTTTTCCTCCCGCTCTCTCTTCTTTGGCCTTCTCTTCCTTGGGCCTCCTTCTGTGGTTCTCCTCCATTCCTCCCGCCGCCTCGTCCTCCCGCCGCTCTGCCTCGGCTCCTCCGCTGCCTCCGCCTCCTCCTCGGTCCTCCGCCTCCTCCCCCGCCTCCTCGGCGCCTCCACCTCGGCCTCGCCGCCGCCTCTCGGCTCCGTCGGCCTCCTCCGCCTGCCTCCCGCCGCCTCGGCCTCGCTCCTGGCCTCTCGCGCCTTCCTCACCTCTCCGCCGCCTCGGCCTCCCGCCGCCTCCTCGGGCGCCTCCGCTGCCTACCTCCTGCCTCGCTCCTCCTCCTCCGCCTCTCGTCCTTGAGCTCCGCTACTCGGCTCCCGCCGCGTCGTCCTCGGCGCCTCCGCTCCTCTCGGCTCCTGGGCCGCCTCCGTCCCTCCGCTCGGCCTCCCGCGCGCCTCCTCCTCGGCTTCCTCCGGCCTCCTCCCGCCTCCTCCCCCTCCGCCTCCTCGGCTCCTCGGCTCCTCCGCCGCCTGGCCTCCCGCCGCCTCCTCCCGCCGCCTCCTCCCGCAACCCGCCTCCTCCCGGCTGCTACCTCGGCCGTCCGCCGGCGGCCCTCCGCCGCCGCCTCCTGGCCCGGCGCCTGCCCGGCCTCGGCCGCCGACGCCTTGCCTCGGCCTCCGCGGCCGCAGACGCCTGCCACGGCGCGCGGCCTCCGCGCGCCTCCGGGCGGGCCGTTGCCGGCCCGTGCCCCGTGCCCCGTTCCCGCTGCCCCTGCCCGTGCCCGTGCCCGTGCCCGTGCCCTCGTGCCGTGCCCGTGCCCGTTGCCGGCCCGTGCCGGCCCGGCTACAGTCCACGGGCCGTGCCGTTGCCGTGCCCGGCCCGTGCCGGCACCGCCGGCCCCAGGCCACGGCACGGCTACTCGGGCCGTGCCGGCACGGCCCACGGCCAACGGGCGGCCGGCCCGGGGGCCGGTTACTGGAGCACCAGTGCCCGGGCCGGCCGACGGGGCCGGCCCATTGGACATCGTTCGTAAATGTTGTTAAACAAGAATTATTTAGATGATTTTATGGCTAAGAAGAGATGTTTCAGTAGTTGGGTAAATTAATGTTTCAAGCATATAAATATTAGAAGATGATTATAACACTAAGACCCCGTGCAACATTGAAAGAAGACAATGCACACGATAACACGCCGACCCAAAATTATAGTGAAATACGTAAATGCAAGAAAATTGATTTATAATAAATGTTTTTAAGTGTATCCCCGCCGACGAGGCCGGACAGCCGACAGGGGATTCCGTTGATGAACCTACGGTCTATTCTTTTTCCCTGAACGATAACTGGATCTATCTTTTTTTTCTTTTATTTCATGAGAAAGTTGCATGTATTTGGGATAAGTTCTTCGTTCTCTGCTTTGGGTTAATCGGATGCTGGGATTTGCACAGCTCACAGCCACTTCCTTTTCCGTTGCTCCACGTCGTTAGTGGCTACAGCGTAGAAGCCATCCATTGCCGCGGGTCCTAGTTAGGTCGCAGCTAGACCACGACCGGCTCCGTCCCTTATTTGCTGCGGGCTCCGGTGGTCGGGACCCACGTGGCCAGAAAACCCCTGGTGTGCGAGTGACGGTGTGTTGTCTCGTCCGAGCCCTTGGCGAGGATGGCAAGAAGCGTGAAGAAGGTGCTGCTGCAGGTGTAGATCGATGAGAAAGAGGCAGTGCGGGAAGGAGAGAGAAGTGGGAAAGGGGAACAATAGCGTTTGAATGCACTTTGGAACGGAGGGGTGGCGTCCGATAGTTTTTCCGGTCGGGCACGGAACGATCGAACCATTTTTATAATAATATGATAGTTAGCGTGGAGAGCGCGTCTCCTAGATATTTTTTATTGTAAATTTTATTAAATTATTTTTTGAAACGTACTATTAGAAATAGATTAAATCTAAATAAAGAGGAGTCATAGATAAGAGTAAAGGTGGTAACATGGAATATTTCCGTTAAAAATGGTAGCACAGTCATGAGAAATATATTTTTATCGCGCGATCGTCCCTCCTATCAATCACAGCGACACAGCGTGGGTTTCGCGGCCCAATCAGACAGAATGAAAAGTGTTTCGGAGACTTGATCGCGTGATTGCCTTTCGGACCACGCTATCCAAGGCCTCTCCAAGCCCAGAGACGCCTGAGGCGAAAGGCGATCCTATCGACTGACAATGCAGGCCCACAACCAGTGGCGCCCTACTGTCAGTTGGCAGCGAGGGAGCCCAGAGATGTAGAGTAGTCACCAACCCGCATCCGGTAAACATCGCCCTTGCGCCCACAGTCTCCGCACTCCACTTACCCCGAACGCGCGCGCTGCCGCCCGCTCCGCCCGCCCGGCGCGGGGGAGCCGGGAGAGTCGGGGAGCGAGGTGCGGCGCTCGCCGGACAGGGCGGCGGCGAGCCGCCGCGCCCTGAGGCATGGACGAGGGGGGGTAGCCTGAGGTTGGCATCCCCGTGGCTGGCACGCTGTCGTTTTGCGCCGCGCGTGATCTCGTGCCCGGCGGAGGGGGTGGGGCGGGCTACTAAGGTGACCGCGGGCGGTGAGCGGGCGGTTTGACGGGAGGATGGCGGTGTCGCGAGCAGAGCCGGACAGGGGCGCGGAGCGCCGAACGGCGTCAGGGGGCGGGGTTGGGGCGGGCCGCGCGGCGGGGTGGACGCCGGCCGGGCTCGCAGGCGCGCGCGGCGGGTGAGGCGTGCGCCGCAAGGCGGCGTGCAGCGCCGGGCCTACTGCGTCGACCGGAGCGGGGTGCCGCGCCTCCGTGCGGCGATGTGCCTCGGGGCCTCGGGGGGCCACGGGGGCGGTGGGTACGACTGCGGGACGCTCTGCC